>VZRV01000628.1:131831-310999 GCA_013398115.1 Falcunculus frontatus
CGGTGCCGTGCCCGGCGCGGAGCGGCGGTGCCCGCGGATGCCGGGCGCTGCGCGGGGCTGCGCCGGGCGGGTCTCGCCGCCCGCCCATTGTCTGCGGCTCCCCGAGCCTGGGGGCGAGGTGGGGCCGAGCCGGGCCGGGGCTGAGCTGGGGCGGCGGAGAGCCGCTGCCCGGGGGATTCGGATGGTGTTTCGGCGAGCCCCGAGCCCAGGGGCTGCCGCCGGGGTACGTGTGTCTGTGCGCCCGGCACTCGGGGCGATTGGGAGCTCGCCACTGCCGGGGCTGCCGTGCCCGTTAATTCTTCTCAGGTGTTTCTACTTTCCAATTTTGCTCCCAGCTGGAGCCTCAGATCTTTTTACTCGTTGAGTGAGGAAAGGTTTATTTATTTTAAATGATGTTACCTCTTCTCGGTTGTCTTGGAGCAGAAGCGGGTGTGCTGTTACGGGTCTCTCTCCGCAGCATTCATGAATCCCCTTTGCATCATGTGCATCTCGAGTAATCAGTGAGATGTATGAGGCGAATGAATACTCTCTGACAGGGACTCGCCGAGCACAGGCACCTGCGAGCATCCTTTCCTCTTACAAGTCTGTGTCCTGATCACTTTGTTTGCTGCACCCACAAAGGTGTATTTCTTTAGCTGTGCAAGGTAGAAACGATTCAAAATCTCTCATGTAAGAAGTGGTACAACTCGCGACACCGAACTGCTCGTGAGCATCAAGTGGTGCTGGGTGTGAATCTCAGTGGACCGACCGAATGTACGTGCCTGCCTTGAATGCTTTGTGTTTGATGATCCTTGGTGGACTTGCTGAGTGCATTGGTCTGGTGAGGCTTAGAGTTTTCTAGCCCCTCGGAGCAGCACATTCTGTGAGCACCTGTGTCTAACGTGGAGTTTGATTTCAAAGGGAAGCCCATGATGCGGAACCGGCGTTGTGATTATGGAAACTTACCGTATATTTTCCTTAAAGAAAGAAGAAAGCATTGTAGCGGTTTTAAAAATGGGATACAAGGTTTTTGCAGGAATAAAATGCTTGCATTATCTGTCAATATAGCCATTTAATCCCTCTCTGCAACAGTAGCAATTTGTTTTAATTTTCTATTTTTATTTCTCTTTCTGTAATGATTTTCTCTTGATTAAATTCCTTTTCTTTCCTGTTACTGTGGATGCTGGTCCCTGATCTGGTTCTTAACAGCATTTTTACTACAGTTGAGCTTATGCCCTAATCTTAAGGAAAAGAAAATAACTCAATTTTATAGGCAGCGCCTCTATTCATTTCACAACTTGTAATTTCTAAGATTTTCTTTTCACTTTATTGTTTGTTTGTGTTTTCTTTCAAATGTTAATATAACTTGGCCCGTTTCAGGCAGGTCTTGATTGAGAAGGTGATACAAAAATGCACTGGCTCCCTTTAATGATCATTTTGATTACTGCCATTGTGTGTTCTCCAGTTGCAGTGTGATGTGAGTTGTAAGTCTCTACATCTCTTCTCCCCTTCTCCCTTTGTACTATTCCTCTTCACCAAAATATTTAGCCGCCGGTGAGTCCATTTTTCACATAAGTCAAATTTGGTTAAATATGGTGCTAAAATACCCAGGATTGCTATGATGTTTTTCTTTCCCTAAGAAAAACGAGAAAGGAGTTAGGATGTGTATAAGGAAAGGTTTAACAGACAGTGGAGAACCAGAGATTTCTTTTGGAAAAGAACCCTTCCCAATCTTTATTGAATTTGCTCGTCTGCATGAAGAAAAGAACTGTTGTTTTGTTATCTAGCAGCTGTAGGAAGATTGACAGCTACAAATTGCAAATCTATGAAGGATCTGCCCATGACACAATTTTTAGTTCATTTAGATCGTTATCCTACACATCTTGTCATTTGCAAAATTATATAAACAAGACCAGTAAGTTTGTGGAGAAGATGTAAATGCAGTGAATATACTGTAAAGATTTTGAAGCTCTTTGGGATAATTAGCAGAGCATGGGCTTGCCTGAAATATGACATTAGTACACTTAATTTAATTCAAATAGGAACACACCATTGAAAATGTTATCCTGTAGAAAAGAAATACATATTTTAAAACATGCTAGCTCTGTCAGAAAAACATTAAGTGTAGCAGTCTTTTTGTTAAGATAAAGAGAACATCACTGATGTTGTGGTGTGCTTTGCATTTCTAAACAGAATCTAATGAATTACAAACATTCATTATGCTACAAGCAATTGCTGAAACTTCTCAGGACCCCAAAATAGAGATTTATTTATATGCTCATGCTTGCATGTTTTCTGATTATGGTGTCACTGTAAAAATAGAAATAAATTTAAAAAGCTATTGTTCTGAAATGAGTTCTCTCCTAGCTCCAGATCTTTTGTTGGTCTTCCTCTGTCTTGGAAATTTAGGTTCAGGTTATGGAACTTTCTGTTGGGAAGTGTGGGAAAACTACAGGAAGGGTCTGGGAGCATTCTTTGTTGGATCCTGGAAGAGTTAAGGGCGTATATTCTGTAGCAGAAGGTCAGGTTTACCAAATGTGTGAGAAAGGAGGTAGCTGAAATTTTCAAAGGTCAAAAAGAGCAATGTGCTAATTTTAAAGGACATCTCAGATAAATATTACTTTTCTTAACATGTCAAAATGTGAAAAAAATTTCTATTTCTTGGTCTGTGTTTTTACCTGAATGTTTAACAGTTCAGTCTTTCTTAAACATGGTATTTGTAACGCAGTTACTGTTTTTCTAATGCTCCTTCCTTCTCTGTGGACTCAAGAATGAGCCATTGGAAAGGTTCTGTATTTCTAGGCCCAAACCAGTTTACAGCTTTTGAATGCCTCAGTTGAGGACTGTACTTGGCACTGTACACTGTGGACTGTCGCTTTCCAAAAATGGATTTCTGTGAAACATGTGGGTCTTAGGAGTTGAGTTTCATCCCACCTCCCCCTGGGTTCCATGAGGGCACAGCAGAGGTGATGGGGAGCCTTTCATGTGTCCCATTGTGCTCAGGGGCTGTGGTGCTTAGGGTCCAGACAGAGCTGAGTGGTTCCTCTGGGGATCCCATCCTCTGCTGTTCACCAAGGAGAGGTACTGAAAATTTGTTATTGAATTCTGCTGCTCTTTACAACTGGTTTTAATTTATTTTTAAATACCGTCTCTTAAACTTTTATCTTGGGAATTAATGCGTGCCTTGGCACTGTATTTTTAAATTAACTCAAACCCAAGAGAATTCAAAATGCAGGAGACCCTTTTATAAATGACAGTGTTAATGACAGATGATAAAACACAGGGGCTGGAGAATACATACCAATTTATCTGCTGGTTTTCTGTGCCATACTACAGCTACATTGATTATTCCTGGTACTCCAGGTGATTCTCCTTGAACGCATTGTGGTGGAACTGAAAATTGAAAAAGTGCACATCTGTGGGAACTCTAGGTTATAAAGCAAGTCCTAGGATTGATGTGAAGTAAGCAGGGGTTGTTGGTCCCTCAAGGAAGTGCTCAGTGCTCATCTCTGTTACAGCCAAGGAAACACTCAGTAAGTTCCTGTGGCAGCTGCAGGAAGCTTTCAGGGAGAGGATTCTGTGTCTCAGATGATGGTGATACTGTGGATACCTTAATTGTGAATTAATATAAGTGGCGTCTAGAAAATCAGACAAATCTTCAATGTAATTATAAATCAAAGTAAGAGAAGGGAAAAGAACAATGAAGTGTTTTTGAAGGCTGATACCGGGCAGTGTCTCACAGCTCGAAATGAGTGTTATTCAACGAGAGAACGAGGGAGGGGTTTTTGGGGAGGTTTTGTTGATGGTATAAAACAACTATTTAGTCCCTTGTAAGCTGAAGATCACTTGACTTTATCATACAATTGAGATGTTTGAGACGAGCCTTCTTTGGCAAGGAAGAGGCATTGTGTTTCTCAGTGTGTTCTGCTCCCGTGGCAGGCCTGCAAACGCTGTAAGTGCTTGTGATGTGTTAGCCAAGGGTCCCTTTCTTTAGTGCGAGTAGGAAAGATCTCCACTTGGAAGAGAGGCTTTTGAGTCTTTTCTTCCAGAGCAGGAGGAGTTCCTATCAGTTTTGCAGTAGTACTTTTAAGCAGCTTCAATTACATATTCTTAACTTTGTTTCGCTACTGGGAGCTCCCCTTTCAGTGTCTCTGACCTTTTCCAGTGAGGTTAGCTTCTGCTGAATCCACCCTGCCTGTTCTGGTAGGCTCTAATTCCCTTTACAAAGTCCACTTTTACCTTTATATTGTGACTTCTGGTTTTGATCATATTCCTTCAGTTCTCGGAAATATTTCGTATTCCTTAATCCTTATGTTTCCCACTGATACACCACTTCTGTCTCTTTCAGTCTATCCAAAGAACCCAATTCCTTCTACTCCAACTGTTTGGTTCACTCACTAGCTCCGAGATCTCTTTACACCGACGACTTTTTCTCCCACTTCAAAGCTAGTCGTGACAATGTGACAGCACATATTTTCTGTATCCAGCTGTAGCACGTATCTGTAACTGGTGGTGTGTTTCTGAGCTTGGATTTTCATGCCCCTAACACCACACGTGAAGCTGTTTCTGTGAAGGGGGTTCATCCTGACAAACAGCGTTACTGATGCATCCCTGCTCTCCAAAGCCAGCAGGATTGTATCCTGTGGGTGAGAGCAGAACCATTGTGCAGAATGCCTGAGACACACGAGATCCTCATTTTCTTTGTTGAAAAGTTAACTGACAAATTGCTGATTAATTCTGTTTGCTTCTAAACCAAAAAAGAGCCAATCTTCTTGAGTCAACAGCCTTGCCCCTCTTCCTTGCTTGTCTTCCAAGGCTCAAGACTTTGAGATCTGTTCCCTTTTACAGAGCTTAGTTTTAGTCTACAATATGTGCTACAAGTCTCTTTGTGAGAGGCTAAAGTATAGAATTTGGCTTTTTTGTAGTTGCTCTGTAAAGGAGTAGTCCAGCCCTGCATTTGTTCATGACTGGTAGCTTCTTGCTGGTTCATAATGGGAAATATTATTGTAATTCCAGTGCGAACCACATTTTAAAAATCTGCTTTAAAAATGTTTTAACCTCATTTGTCTGTTGGTGTGTGGTAAAGAAATGAGTGAGTTCTTCACATATAATGAAAATACACTGTACAGAATCACACGGAGCCAACCTGAAAATGTCAGATCATAAAGTTCAGCATCTTTGAATTGGGGTTGAGGTGAGGGAGGCCCACATAGACTTTGTCATTTCAACTAAGTATTACTTCTTTCACTTTCCCATAATTCAAAGAGCAAGTGAATGAACCTGTCTGAGGCTGTAAAATTAAAAAGAAAAATTGCCTTCAGGAGGAATGGAAATCAACCATTTATTTCGCAAAGCAAAAGATCAAGATGAGACTTTTCAGCTATAAATGAGAAACTACATAAACATTATTAGCATGAAAATGTGTGTTTATAGTGCAAATTCTAATGAAGTAATGAGTCCCTTTTTGTTTCATAAAATAACATTAAAAGTGAAAAATGCCAGCATATGAATAAAAGTCAAAAAGTTAAGTATCCAAATCCAAATTTTTCTAGACTAGAACTTAATGTTTTTTAGACAGTCTCCTCAGATCTCTCACTCCTGTTCTGGCAGTGAGTCAAGTCTTTTTTTCTATTTGAAAATGGACAAAACCCCGCTTTTTCTCCAAATTGCTTGAGGAGAGAAGCTTTTCCTGCTCATTGCCTGGATAGCTCCAAAAAATTTAAAGAAACTCCAAAGAACTAAATAAATCTGGGGACAGTTTTTCCATGTCCCTGAAAATGTAAGATAAAACGTGTTGAACACATGCTGAATTTCCAGAGAAAACAGCTGTTTAAACTCAATGGAGAATTTCCCACACTTAGAAAGTAGAAAGTTTTTCTTCTTCCATGTGAAGCATTAGTCTCTGTCATTAGGACACATTAAAAATTATTTTGTTTTGATCAAATGTCAAGTCTTTTCACCAATGAAGGAAAGCCTTCAGATTTTCCCAGGAAAACATTGCTTGTCCCTGTTAAAGCATTCCCATTTCCTCTTAGCAAATTACATACAGCAAACTTAAACCCTTGCTTTATCATAGATCACCGATGAATAATTTATTTGAAAAGCACGAGAAAGAAAAAGCCTTAATGTGAAATATCAGTGTAATGACATTTGTACAAACTATAGATGGCCCTACTTGTAAGTAACAGGGAATGTTGGGCTGCTCTGGGCAGGAACACAGCTCCTGTCCCATCTTGGGCACCTCATGGGTAGTCCAGAATGTTCTCTTGTGTGCAGATTTCCAGCCCTGCAGGGATGTGTCTGTGCTGGAAGGGTGGTTCAGTCAGAAAAGCAGCGTGAATGAACACAACTGGAGCACTCTGCTGCCACTCCTGCACGTGGAGCAGATTGAGAATTCCCACTTTACACTTCTGTTCAGTGCCCCTGTGAGTGACTTGGAGGATGGAGCTGTACACTGAAAAGCCATTACTCTGTGGGCATGGAGCTGGCACATCTACAGCTGTATGGGGGAGGGGGAGAAATTACCTGATGGTGATGGCAGCAGAGATTTCCATAGCAATCCAGCCTGGGATGGCTGCATTACTCACAGTGCTGATGGATGGATGCAGAGAGTGGAAGAGATTGGTACGTATGTAGGTATTTACCTGCTTGAAAATAAGCTGGAGTGAAGATAAAATGCAGTTAAATCTGAAAGCACTGCAGTCTGAGAAGTAACACTGCTCTGAGCCACTCTACCTTGTAGAAATGTTCACACCCTTGGTTCAGCTCATGGTGTGTGAGTGTGGAATTTCTGAATATGGAAATTAATTGCAAAAGGGGATTTACCTTGTTAGCCTTTCAGTTAAAAGAATCAGCCTTAAAAGAGTTTTACAGTTTAACTTTGGATGTGATGAGAGGAAATACATAATTTTCATGGGACTTTTTGCTTTATTGAAACTGTAAATGTAGACCTCTTCTTACTTGTGCATTATTTCAGTGTGCTCTGAGCATCTACCAGACATACTCATTGAGAAATTTTTGGAAATGTTTTCACCACTTTGCTTTCTGGCAGACAGTTGTAATCCAGTTTGTCAAATGAATTTTCTTGATTGCCTTGCAGCATATGCAAAGTACTTAAAATTGTTGTAATTGCCTCTGAAGAGCTGGGGTGGGGGGAGAGAGCAACACAAAAGAAAACAAGCAAAAATTCAGCTTTCCATTATGATGTAAGTATGAAGAAAATTGTACTGTATAAAGGCAGCACAAAAAATATAGCAGGAGTAATATAATGAGAGCAATCAAATCCTTCAGAATTCTGGATAGTGATTGGTCAGGGCTGGGGGGAACACAGATTGCTGTGTAAAACATTGAACGAGCTAAACTTAACCTATCAAATGTATTTACTGTGTGGCTTTCACTTGAATATAAATATTTGAGTTGCCAGTTCTGCAGGACTCTTAAATGTGGGGTTCTTGCTAAGGGTTCACGGGTGTCCCTCTGCCTCCAAATCCACTGTTCAAAACTGCTCTAATCAATTTCACTTCCACTGCTGTGATGTTTGATGTATTTTAGAATGCTTGTAAGCAATTATCATCTCTGTCTTTCTACAGAATTTACAACTTACACTGATTTTGTTACCTACACCAAAGAAAGGAGAAATGTTTTTTCTACATATTATGATGCTTAGTTTATAGGTAGTCTTAAGCTATTTTTTCCTTTTATGTTAACTTACATTCTTCTTACCAAAATCATGCTTACAATATTTGTCAGGAATCCGTGGAGGGCAGAGATATAAACTCTTAGCAAACAGACAGGGCCTCAGAGTGAAGTGAGAAAACACTTTGCAAGATTCATGGTATGAATTAAGCTGCTGGTTGATTAGCTTTTGCAGCAATTTTTCCAACCACTCAAGAAAGGCCGATGTGTGGTACAATAAATCCAGAGATCTTAGAGCTGATATTCCTGTGTCTTAGCCTCTCGCTTTCTAAAATGTCAGCAGTCCCTGTAAATCAGGAGGTTTTGCCTGGTGTTCTGGGCAGTGTGCCTTCAGAGCTGGGCTAGAGGGAGCACCATGATTGTTGCCTTTTGGCTGAAACCCCCAAGAACTGTCCGGAGAAAGCGCTCTGTGTGGGAAAAGACCTTCTTGATCTGTTGCCAGGAGGTGTCAGTACAGCTCAGGAGTAACTATTTCATCCCCTGAGACCCGTGTTTGTGGTGTCAGGGTCTCCCCTGAGTGCTGGTGCCCTGGGATGCAGCGATGCCCAGCCCTTTGTTGGCTGGAGGAGGAGCACTGAAATGTGCAGACTGCTGATTGATACACAAGTAAAGAGGAGATGCTGATGTGTGCTGAGTGTGCTGCTCCCCAAAAAGGCCCTTTCTGCTTCCATGGTGAATTTGCACGTGCTGTGGTACTGGGGCCTCCTGCCCTTGGGAATTCTGTGTGCTGGGGGCTCCCTGGGGCAGCTCTTTGTGCTCTCTTGGTCCCATTCACCTCTCAGAACCTCAGCAGTCACTGATGAAATGCATCATGCTGGAATGAGCATGGCAAGATACCTGGTGAAAACGTCAGGCTCAAGGAGCTGGAGCCATGAGTAGGTTTGGGAATCACATCCTTGAATGCTACTGATAGCAATCTTTCAAAACCATTTAAATAATTTATTTTAATGCATGAGGAGCTTTTCATTCTCAATCAGTTTTGCACAGCATATTATATGTATTTTATACAGCCTGCTAATGAGCTGAAGACTTGTTAATTATATGTGTGTGGAATGGCATAGCTGCTGAATTATGCACGTTATTTTTCTTTACAACGAAGCTTTTCTCTTAACTGTGTCTATACTGGTTGAAATGTGCACCTCTGGCTGCTGATACAAACTCCTCTACTGTCATTTCATTATTGTAAATCTTAGGGGTTTGGTGATGTGAAGGATTAGTCTGAAAGGTGGAAGAGTTGGTTAGGCAACAAAACAATACACTGTTTAAAGGCAGTTTCCTGTGCTGCATTAAACAGCTGTTGGGAATTTTATATCCCCCGAAATAAAAGAAAAAAAGTTTAATAAAGAAGTATAAAATCTGTAATGATTCACATAATTTTCTTTCTTCATCTGTCCGGTTTGTAATTCATTACAGTTTTCCAATTTGATATTGTCCTCTTGATGTGGAAAACCAAAATAACTCCAGGAAAAAGTCAACAGCAAAAACTGAAGTTATATGTGATATCTACAGCAAAATATTTTCTAATACCGGATCAGTGTTGTGAGAATTGGAATCTGTGGAGAAATACGTGCCCTGTTTCCTGAACTTATGCTTACGAGATGTATAAAATGTAGTGGCAAAGCTGATCAGCTCTTTCTTACCTTGGAAAATTCCAGAAAGCTACAAAAATATGCAATGCTGGTGATATCAGCAACTTACTAAACAACACATTTTTATGTAAACTCGGTGTCTAGTATAGAATTTAAATCATTACATGGAAATAGGATTTTCGAAATCCCTGTGTCTTTTACAATGAATTATTCATATTAATGAATACTCATATCCAGCTCAGTCTGTTGAATGAGGATGACGTTTCATTTACGTGTGTTGGAGGTCATCCTCGTAGATCTTGGGGAAACATGGAACCTTTGCTTTTGCCAAGAGCTTTAACCTGCACTCGTTTTTACCCTGTGGGGCTGCTGTAGAAGCCTGGCCATGGAGTGCTCTTCAGTGTGGGTGTGCCCTGGAAGCTTCCACTGCTGAGAGATGAGCAAAGAGAGAGAGAGAACCTGCATGGAAAACCTGCAGAATTCTGTCAGCTGGGTGTTGGGCATCTCTGTCACCTCTTAACCTTCTCTTGGTGCTTCCAGGTTTCATTCTGACACTCAGCGTGGTGGTTGGGATTTAGAAGCTCTGAGCTGGTGGAGATCAGGGGGTGTTGGGGGCTTTTTGGAGTCAGTGTTGGATTACCCAAATTATTGGGCTGTGTCCTCTCGGGGGTGGGGTCTGTGGGCTGCTGGGGAAACACTTCTGCATTTGTGGAGGGGCTGTTGGGGAGCAGAGGCAGTTTGAATGAGGATCTCTGTCCTGTTGGAAATGCTGAACTTTAACGATGCCGTGGTGGCAGCAGGGATGCTGGGCTGAAAGCCTGAATGGCTTTTCAGTGGCAAACATCGATTGGGGTGTTTGTTATTGAAAGAAACACCCAACAAAACAAACAGAAAAAAACCAAATAAAAATCCCACCCCAACAAAAACCTCTCAGTTTTCACTTTAGAAAAAGTTGGGCTCCTTTTTTTTTTTTTTTCCTAATGATAACTGTGTTGTAAAAACCCAAGATTTGTGCAAGTGGGTAGGAAAAAGCCATTTTGCTGAAGATTTCTGAAACTGTGAAGGATGGAGAAGGGAAGAAAAGCAAAGCTATAATAGGGATATTATACATGTAATGAAAGGATCAGCAGGTTTATTTAATATGCTATATTTTTGAGTTTCTCAGTTTAGATGTGGGAGTTGTATGTGGCTAAAATAGGTAGAAGAAAGTCAGTGTTCCATCTTGATCACAGGCCCAGGCTACCTGAAAATCAGTATTGCCTTCAACAAACAAAATATTTGTAAAACTTTCACCTGAAGAACTGATAAGAAATTGTTTCTGACAGCAGCATTAGTGAACTTCAGACTGAGCATCTTCTACATTTTCCTCTAGTTATGGGGATATTTCTGTGATTCACGAGCAACTTTAAAAACAGCTGTGTTCTGAGTATGTGCATGTTGGACATGTACTCATGGGGAGAGGAACAGGTGCGAGGGAAAAAATCCTAAATTAGCCTGAAGCTTCTTCAGTCTTTGCTATTGTTTATGTAGAGTGTTCAGGAGATTCCATTTGTTGTGCTAATGTCAGCTTGTTTCAAATAAGCCATGAAATGACTGTTGGACAGATTATGAGCCTTAAAGGATTATATACACCCTTCATCTAGGTGCTGCTGCAATATAAGCACAATAACAACAATCGGCTTAGTGAAGTTCAAACAGGTGCTCTAAAGGGAAAAGTGCATTTTCCCTCCATCCTCACCAGTGGAATGTGTGATTTTGTAGAAAACTAGAGAAATTGTTAAGGGGCATTTTGAAGTCTAGGTAGCCAGGGTTGTTTTGGTTTTTTGGGTATTCTTTTAACACGGTGATTTCATGAGATAACATGGCATGGACATGAAGAACTTCAATTTCCTTATCTTCTTTGTAAAGTGCTGTATCCTGGCGAGGTGGTGAGTGGGTTTCCCTTCCTGGCCAGCTGATGACCTTGCACTCATTCAACTTTTGGTAATGAGAACAAACACCTTGTTCTGTTTTGTGGGGTTTTGCCTTTGTTGTCCACAGTACTGATTTTTCTCTTCCTGCTTTGGAAATGTAGAACCTTTGCAAGTGAAGAGGCTCTCTGACTTTCTGTCCGTGGTGTGGGAAGCTGTGGCAGCAGGAGAGCTGAGCTGGTGACTCTTGAGTGGCTCCTTGGCTTTTTCCCTGCCTGCCCCAGACCCCCAGAGTGCTCAGGGTCATCTCACATGGAACATCTTTGTCCTTAAGGCTGAGGGTTGGCTCCACAATAACTCCTAACCCCACTGCACGTTTCCCTGTAGCTTGGGATTTATCCTTCCACAGCAGACGCATTCCGTTCTCCTCAAGTTGCTAAATGTCTAAATTTGCATCTTTCTTGGGAATAAACTCCTTGCTTTGCTGGTATTTGTGTGGCAGTAAATGGATGTGCCAAGTTCTTAAAGGGATACACCAAATATTTTCATACCTAGAAATAACTGTAAAAGCAGAAAAAGGATATGGAACTGTGCAATTACGTGTGAGGATTCAGAGACTGAATGAGTTATTTTTAAGCATTTCATTACAGGGCTTAATTAACTGCTTGCCAAACTTTTTAGGTTGATGTTAATTGTTCACAACCAATTTGGAGTACAATTTATAGTATTGTCTTGGAGAAAATTCATGTGACCAAGAAAGTGTCTGAGGTAAGTAATTTTTTTCTGTTGTGATTTAAAAATATTCTTTCCTACATCCTTCCTTTGGGTGCTTTCTATGATTGGTATGAAACCATGATAGCTTTAATTTTGGCAAAAGGTATTGCTACTAAGGACATTTATGGGAAAATATCATAATAGAAGTAAACACACAAAAGAGGCACAGTTTTAAGACTTTTAAATAAAGCCACAGAAATTTTGGTTAATTGGAAAAATTCAGAATGCCGGTTTTTTGTTTTGTTTGAGGGGTTTTGGGGGGGCGGGGCTTGTTTACTTTGAGTTTTGTTCTTTTTTTTTGTATATAGTTATTTAAACCCAGCTTAAAAAAATTGCATGGAAATCCCTTTACCTACAGCTCAGAAAAATAGGAGGCAGGAGGTGTTGTAAAATAGGCACATTATGTGGGTTTGTTTGGGACAACCTTTAGAAGATTATTTAAGTCTGAATATTAAACTCCACATAAGTAAGTTTCAAAGTAGAAGCCCAGGAAGAATTTGTAGTATGCTACAAGAAATCCTCTTGTGTGCCTGAAGTCTCTAGACATGGAAAAAAGATTATTTGCTGTAGTATTCTGAGCTCATTTTTTTCATTCCACCTGGATGAGATGAAAGTACATTTGGGACAGCAGATTTTCAGACTCTTTGTCATTATATTGTTTTTGTTTCTTCTTTATGGATTGTCCAGGTAGAGGTGTGAATGTACTGCAGAGAGCATCAATATGTAAAAAAAGGCAGGGAGGAAAAAAAATCATCCTTATTTTTTCCCCGTGCTGTGCCACAAATAAATTGCGAGCGAAATGAGCAAGAAACTGCTTCCATTTGAATTGTGGTTGAAGAAGGGCATTTCATCCTCCTCTCTCAGGCAAATCCAGTTTGACTTTTTGGGAGTGAGATGCTATTACCTTCCAAAATCTGTTGTAGCTTTCCTCATTGCAATAGCTTTTGCTGATAATAATGCACAACATACTGGATGCTTTTGTCACAGATTGATCTGTGCGAGCAGAGTGGAAACATACATTAGTGAGACAATGTAAAGATTTCACACTCCTGCTGCTTCTCTAGTGCTTGTGTTTGAGATAAATGACAGACTCCGGGACACCAATTCTCCCCTCGTTTGCACTTTCTCTAGGCACCAAGGGAAAGATTCGGAAGCCTAAACATAGATATCTAATGCCATTTTAAATGCTTTGGGTACCTGAAACATCTGTCAGGGCTAGCGGGTGTGACAGATGACTTAATGCCTTTTTTAGCAGCAGTTGAGAGCCAGGGTGGGATGCCCTCGGGCATCTGAAGTGGCACTAAATGTCTGTGTTTAGGTACCTGCATTGCTCCCGAATGCTCTGCTGTAAAGTGAAGGTAAAGATGGTTTACACAATTGCATAGGCATATTTGTATGTGGTTAAGAAGTCACCTGGGGTAATTTGGAAGTGAAAGTTAGTGATAAAACTGAGATTTATCTAGATTTTCTCTTGTGTCAGTTTAAATTCCTTTAAAAATTGCTTGTGGCACAACCTCTATGCAAATTTGCAGTTGGACAAGAAGGGGGCTTTGTTTTTTAAATGATCGCTCACAAAGCTCTAGATAATCCCTCCCATTAAGCTTGTTGAGTTTTGAACTACAGAGGTTGCCACTTGTAAGCTAACTGGTGTCAAATTCACATCACTGGATCAGGCAGGTTTCCAGGAGTTGGAACAGAAGATGAAGTGTTCCCATCCAGCTGGTGCCATCCTGGAGGTGAGGCTGTGGCTTGTGGAGGTTGTGGTCAGAGCTCTGGGCAGGTGCCTTTGTGCCAGTGCCTTTGTGCCAGTGCCTTCCCACAGCCGGGCTGGTTCCTGGGCCTCCTGTACCCTGCCCTTGTCGCAGGCAGAGGCACAGGGGCTGGCAGAGCTGAGATTCGAGGTCTCTCTGCAGCAGGGGTGCAGTAAGGGACCCTCCTGCCACCTCACAGACCGTGCCCTGGGTGTGCTGTTGGTTTAGAAGTTAATGCAGCATCCCTTATTCTGAGCTGTTTGGTAGCTGGGTGATGGAGATACTTAAATAAATTCACTAAGTTGTAAATTACATGTTCTGGAAGTGGTGGTTAACCATCGAGCTCTGTGATCAAGAAGAAATGTTGAGTATTTCGGTGTTAGATTACGTGTTAACATTCTCCATAGTCAATGTAGAGTTAAACAATAAGGCACAACAGGCATTAATCCCTTTTAAATATACTCCTGATGTCAGAGGTGTAGTGGGGAATGAGCTGAGGAGTGTTTTAGTGCAACTACCTCAGTGGTACAACACTCTTACATGAATTCATTTCTGGGGGCATCTCATAAATAAATAAATAAAATCCTCAAGGAGCCGCTCTTCAGTTTATAGGGGGTTTTAACCAAAGTTTGGCCTCCCTGGTGCTGTGTCGTGTTTCCATGTGGATGTTTCTTCGTTCATACCCAGTGTGCCACGGTCACAGCCAGCAGAGCTATCAGAGCTGCAAGGCACACACACAACTGCACTCAGTGGTCCGAGTAACTTTTCCAATATGTGCTATCCATAATTTATTCGAAGCAAAGCCAGAAATAATTTGTGCTTTAAAAACAGCTTGAGCGGTGAAAACCAGAATGCAGTGCAAGTCAATTTTTTCTTTTTAATAGCGCTCGACGCTTTCCAGGATGGAACATCCACCTAAACAGTGCATTTTTGCAAAGTACAGGAGGAGCAAACAAAAATAGGAGCAGACTTGTTTCTTGGGTTTTTTTTGTTGTTGTTGGTCTTATATACAATCACAGTTAGTACAAGATGTTTTTATTTTAAAATATGGAAGTGTTTTTCATAAGTTTTAACATCTGTTCATTTCTAATTGCTTTCTTACCAGCTATTCTTAAATGTTTCAGAGAAAACCCAAGGGCTTATTAAAATTTTAGTAAGAAAGCTTATTTTTTCGGGGCATACAAGATGTTACCTCTAAAGAAATATTAGTGAATTACTCCTTTCCCTTGACTTTAATGATTTCATAATTATACTTTGTCTTAAAGGAAATCTACACAGGTTCACTGTTTTTAATTTTCACTGGATAAAAGCTAATCTTGCCCTGGAATGTGGACAGATGGGGGTAACCATTGGAACAATTAGTTATGACTATTTCTGTGCAAAAAATGTTATTATCTTGATTTTATTTTGCAAAGGAGAACAAATTCATCCACCTCCCACCATGTTTTGGTTGCTCTCTGTATAGTGAATAACTGGAGTACAGCGACTGGAGTACTTGCATAGGCTGGAAGCAATGACAGCAAAATCAACATGGAGAAAGAATGTTGTATTATGAGACTGCACAATTAAGAAGCAGGCAAGAATGTATTCATTTTGTTTTCTTGTGAAGTAATACCTTGCCAGATATGGACTCGAGAAGGGTCTTTTCTGTTAGGGCCACTGGAAGTTTTCCTTGTTGTCTTTGTTGTGGAGTATGAGCCGTTTCCTAGAGCTATTTGAAATATTCCTTTTAATTGGTTATTTGCACATGAATGTAAAATATAGAAAAAGCCTTTGGTTTACTCTATATAGTGGGGTTTTTTTTTCTGGTATTTGGGATTTTAATGCTAAAAATCTTATTTTTCTGTTATCTCTGTATTTTGTGGTCGCAGAGGAGGCTGGGGAAGGGGATCCCCTTGTGGAACTGGCTTGGTAGTGTCTCTTAAAAGCTCTGTGTGATCCTGTGAATCCACAGTAATTTCTCTTCCTGCTTTTGTGCTCTAGTGCTGCAGCATTTAATAAATGTGTTTAAAAAAATAACATCAAAGCAGCCAGCAGTACTGTGACAATCGTAAGGGTGAAGAAGGAAGGATAGGAATTTTCACATTAAATTAACGGCAAACAAAAGTGTCTAAGATTCTGCAATATCTTGTAATGAAGGGCTAAACCAAAATTGAACAAAATGTATTCCTTATCCTTTCCAGCAAACAGTTGACTGAAGTTTAGGTATTTATACATCATCTGTAAATTTATGCTGCTCAGTTAAACAGCCCATGCTGTCTTGCTATTTATTTATTTAATTACCTAATTCTTAGTCCATAGCTTTAGTATGCCAGGCCTTGTGCATTCATCTTCTGTGGAAACTCAGTATTTGTAGCCTTTAAAGCCTTCTTCCATGCCTCTAATCATTTCACTGCCCATCCCTGGACCTCCTCAATGTTTTCTAGTGTTGACTCGTGTAATTGCACTATTGTATTTTCAGTGTTTATTCTGCTTCTCCATGTGCTAATACTTTTCCCTGTGTGTTTGCAGTTCAGATTGAAGCTGATGTGCAGGCAGGGTTGTGCAGGAGATAGTTCTAGCAAATGGCACTGAACCTCCTTTAAAACATGGGGGGAAAAAAAACATCTGCAGCAACCTCTGCTGCCTTTCACATCTTCCTTGCTCTGTCTTCCATCTGACTTCAGCCAGGACCCAAAAACACCTCCAGGGCAGAAGGAGGGAGCTAATTCTTGATTCCTGGCTCCTAGACCCTGGGGGTGTCACTGGCAATTCCAAGTGCACCTCAGTGCAGTTTGGCAGCCCCAGCTGGTGTGCTGCCTAGGAGCTGTTGAGGAATTTTCCTGGCCTGGATTCTCTGCTTCCTCCTGCTCATAACCCCACTGTGAGCTACATCAAGCACTTAAAAGCGTGGAAAACTGGCATGTGCAAAATATTTTCTTTTTCCTTGTTCATATCTCTGAACTGGCTTAACTTTAGAGGTCATGCCAGGGGAGGGCTGAATAACCTCCCTGATGACAGGCAGTTGTTAAAGCTGCCTTGTTTTGTCCAGCTGCAGCCAAAGAGCAGTTCCACATTGTTCCCTCTGGAGTGCCCTGCCTTGTGCTTGAGCTTATTAATTTGCTGTACAAGTTTGTTTTACAATTTGCCGTGTCTTCTACAGAGACAGGGCAATTCATTATGTCACTCTGCCTTCATCCCTTTTTGCCTTGGTAACCACACTGGGATACTTAGGAAGGGGAAGATCTCGTGGCACATTTGCTGAGGGTCTGGAGAGCAAACCAGAAAACCATTTAGGTTAAGAACTGCATGTTTTCACTCACTGACTCAATTCACTGGTGGGTTTTTTGAATTTTGTTTTGTTTTTCCTTCACTTTTTCCAGAACAAGAAAGTTCAGTTGGTACTGTTCCTTTGGTGAAGTTTAGACCTTTCAAATCCTCTCTGAGGTACACAAGTAGCAGAATTAATGCTTATAAAACTTAAAATACTTTGTCAGGATGAGAGAAACAAGGTTAAGTGGCAGGGTTTTATATAGACTCTGCCAGAGACCTGATTAAAGCCTGCCAGATCTGTGTCTGCAGAAACCCAGTGGAAGGCTAAGCAGTCAAATCAGTTTTATATGAACCTTACACCCCATATTTCAGTAAATGCTTTTTTGTAACTGTTTTATGTAAAGTGAGTTCAAAATAATTACCAAAATAAAGAGGCCACTGTAGCATATATACTGATGCATGTCAAATTAATCCTTTAAACTTGTTGAGGGCTATTAAAATTGTTCTTTGCTTTCCAAATCAGATATTTCTTTCAAGGAGAAAAAACTAAGGGCTGAAATTTATTGAGTGTAATTAGCTGCAGCTTGCAGTGCCAGCTCTTTGCTGTTCTTCAGCAGGCTCTAATTCATTTCCCCCACACCTGATGATGCTGCAGGTGCTGAAGGAACTTAGGAGGAGCTTATGCATCACTAAGTGTTTGAGTGGTGAGAGGTTTGAAACATATAAAAGAGGAAATGTAAGAGAAGAAAGAAACTCCCAATGATCTCTCTATATATATATGGATATATAGATATTAGCATCCTACACAATCCATCCTGTAGTATTCTGACATATAACTGTAGAATGAATAACTTGGCATACTTCTCAAGAGATACGAGTGCATATGAAATAATCTTTCTTGTGACATGATTCTGCCCTTTCTATAACTGATTTTAAGATGTAAGAGACTATGCATTCCTCCTGCTGTAAATACAGCATTATTATTAACTGTTGGGTCGTCATATTTTGACAGATGTACTGCTGTTCAACGGTTTCATTTTATTACGTGTGTAAACGTGTATACTGACAAGAAAAATCTGAATAATAATTGTGAATCCATACACTAGAGGCCTTCATCTGAGTTTTTCATTGCAATATTTATTGGAGTAGGAGAAGAAAAAGCACTTTCAGCCTTTGAGTATGAATCTTACGTGTTGTGAGCAAGTCTGTGTGAACTGTGTTTTATTTTGTACATGCGTGTACACATAGTGCCCATCTCATGGAGAAAAGGGTTGGGGTCATATTTTAAGCACAAAAGAAACTCATACTTCTTCCATGTGGCAGGAATGGATATTAAGGGGGAAAAAAAGCCATATTTGGAGTAGGGGAATAAATATTCTATTCTTCTAACTTAGTGCACAGAACTGACCTTTTTCATAACTGCTTGATTCACTGCAGGAATTGCTTATGTGGTCCACAGGGCCTCTCTCACACATACACTGCTAAATGAGGGGGAAAATTCAATGGTCAATGGCTAGCACCATGGGCTGCTTAGAAAGGTAATAATTTTTGCATGTGCAGGTGTTGAATTTTTCTCAGGCTTCCATAGTACTTATTGGTGTGCTAAAGAATTAATAAAAAGAATTTAGATCCTAGACTAAAATATGGAAATCGTAGTCGTACCCTTTGCATGCAATCAGTAAGTGCCTTTCAACACTTGCTGTGCTGCTGAAAGCAAGTGTGCAATCCTAACTCCTGCTCAGAGGTTACATTCAGCAGAAGTGAAGGATCACTTTCCCAGGGAAGGGAGCTGAATACAGAGAGGTGTATCCAGGTGGATTTTAAGGTGGTTATCTGTGCAAAGCACTGCATGGCATCCAGACTATTGCACACTTCAGCTCCTCCTTTAGGAAGGAATTATGCAGTAAACATTTAGGTAATGTGTGAAGATGGCAGATCAAAGTTGTTATTGTCATAGGCAATCCCAGAGCCACGTCCATTGTGAGCTGTAGTTTGGAGGCTTGGTGTTGACTCCAAAAGGAGCTAACAAAGCTGGATGAGCAGAAAGCAGGGCAGCACATGAAATTGATTTTTGACAAGTGAAAAACTGCTCCTACTGGAAGAGCTCTGTGTACACATTGCTGCTTTCTTTCCAGCCTCACGTACAGCAATGCTCCACCATCAGCTCTCTTTCAGGTGATAAATCATTTTGAGGTCTCATCTACTTACTGACTTCTGGTGTACGTGGAATAAGGTAGCAGAATCTATCCCTGGTAAACCTAATTATATCTCTGTGACTGTGAGAAATCAGCTCTTTGTCTCAGAAAAGATTGCCTGTATCTAACACAACCTTACAAAGCCACAGAAAACCTGGGGAGGGGGAGATGAAACGACCATGCCAGAAGCATAATGCTGCCATTTTAAGGAATTTGCCCATCCACTTGAGAAGAAAGGAGAGGCACTGGCTAATCTCAGTGTTTGTGTCTCCTCCTTGTTCCCACAGTAACTCAGAAACATTCAGATATTGTCAGAAATGTATCATTAAATGTGTCCTGTTCTAAGGAAATATTCACCAAATGTGAATTTCAGGAAACTTTGTCTTCATTGTAGAACGACTTCACGTGTCATAAATCACTTTGATTGTATTTGCTAAATAAATTGTATGCTATAGAAATAGCATACAATTCAAAAATCAGAGTTGAGAACTTACCTTTAAGGAGAATGACAAAACTGACTTCAATTGGGTCATTTTTCACATGGAATCCCTCGGGTGCTAGCAAAGGAGAAAAAATAGTTTCTAGGGAAAAAAAGCCCCTGCCCAAAGGCAGTACTGAATCTGGAGCTGATGGTGACCCAGTCTTAGTGTTTTAATGATCGTTAGAGTTCTTTGATACATTTTCTTGTGGTTTTAGAGGGCTTTTTTTTCTCTTTATTATTTGCCTTTGGCTGTGTCAGTGCATTGCATTGAGTGTAGTCTGGTGGAATCATGTAACTTGTACGTTTATTAATTGAAATTAGAGTTAAAATACAACTGCACAGATCTTAAATTATTAGAATGGAAGTTTTCTTTTCTTTTATAAAAAGGTAGCTTTATCTTTTGCCTGTCCCTTATCTGACAGTTGTCCTCGTGCTCCCACTGTCAGTCATCACAGGCGAGCTCTTTAGTCTGCTCTTGTGGAAGTGAATTCTTGCATTCAGGAGACAAAATGGGCTGGTTAAATATCGTCAAAACATTTGTCAATTTCTCAAATTAGGTGCAAATTAAAAGAGGAGTTTAGCTAAGCACAGCTACTAATAGGAGCTATATTAATAATGAAAGGTAATTTTAGAGCATGACTGCACAAGCAGAACAAGGCTTTGAAAAGGTCCGAACGTATGCCTGTGACTGAATAAACCCATTAATTCCTTACACATTTCCATTCTTATTCCAGGCAATCCAAATGAAAATATGCAACTGTCTTTAACAGCAACTCTTGAGTGTAGCAAAGGAAGATGTGTTACATGTGGGATATCACAGTGCATATGTGGTTGCCTATAAAAGGTTGTGCAGACTGGCAGCACTGTATTTTTCTCATCAGAAAGCAAATCTTGCATTCTGTGGTGGATGCTTTGCTTACAGAACTTCCCTTACTGATCATGTTTTGGTTGCATCGTGCTCAGCGTTTAGCAAATCAGAGTTAATAATTTACAAATGAAGGAAAACATCCCACCTTGCTGATTTATGATGTGCCATGGGGAAAGAGAAATAAACTACTGAAACATTGTAGCTTTTGTCCTACTGTGGATTGAACTTGCCTTGCATGCTTTTAAGTGTTCCATAATAACACTGGAGGAGTCACTCAAATATATAAATATTTACTTGAGAGGTGATATGTTGATATACAACATTCTATTTTTTTGAGAGGTCTTTGAACAGAAGTTCTGTCATTAGGCAGGAGACCTGAAAGGATGGATCTTGCTTAAAAAACCAAAAGAACCGATGAACTGTTTGGGCTGGATTTGCAAAGAAAGAGTAGGGTTGGATAACAGGTCCTGTAACTGTTTCCTAACCCTTCACAGTCCATCTCTGACCTGCTTTAACTCAACCAGGGTCCTGAATGACTCTGTGTGATTGGGGTTTGTGCTGCTGTTCTCTATCCCAGCTGTTCTCTCTCGTTGTAAGAAAGGGGAAAAGTCTGGTACAGGTCTTACTGATGGTCACAGCAATTCTAGAAATGAATGGGAATTCTTCCCTTGAGCTCCCTCGCCACACCAATGCTGAAATATTTGATAGAAGAACTTGCCTGAATATTCAGTAGACGTGAATAAATTTGATATGATGAGGAGATGTGGGGACAGAAAATAGAGAACAAGAAGGACTATTTTAAGGGGAAAAATGAGGTATAGGAGAGCAAAGAAGACATAAGGAAAAGAATGAAAAGGTTACAATTGAGAAAGGGAAGATGATAATGGGAGGAGATACACTTTTTAAAGAGATGTATGAAGAATTCTACACTGAAACCTGTAAAATGAAGGAAGGCAAGAAAAAAGAGAAATTCAAAGAGAATGGTTATTTCAGTCTCTAATAACTAATAACTAATAACTTCTCAACCTCTTCCTTTAAAAGAATTCCTTTTTTAAGTCAAGGAAATTAGAGAATACATCAAAAAGACATGCTGTGAAAGTGGCTGACAGCAATCAGGAAATGCAGAGTTCATGCTAACGCTATCTCTACTGGCTCTTGTTCTGCTTTGTCACTGGGGTGCTTGCACTTGTTGTCCTAATCTTTAATACAAGATGTATTATGCTTCCTATCAGAAACAGGACACAGTACCCAAATTGGTACACCCATTACATCTCTTATCGTTCCCTGTTTAGACTTTGCTTCAGGTAATTTTAAATGAGAATTTCTGAAATCTTGAAATTAAACTTCAGTTATTAGGCATGATCCTTCAGACCTTGTGTAGGGAGCAACTCCTCCTCATTCTGGGTTTGATAAACGCTTCCCTGCATATGTAATAGAACAGCCCTGAATGAATTCATATTTGCTTTTGCCTCAGGAAGAACAGCAAGGTTAGGTAGGTGACTCTTAAGTAAGATCCTTTGTCTATTGACATTATTTTTAAACAGTTCTTCCTCAGGCTGTGGCAGTGTGTACTGAATAAACAAACATCACACCTAACAAAGCACTCACTAACCACTGCAGCCATGGAGGGTGCATCTCAGGTGGTTGAGAGCCTTGTGTGTGAATTGCTTATTTGGGGAGGGGAATTTGATAGTGTTATCCTGTCACTAATTTTCTCAAACTGCTGGTGTTCGGGTACTCAGTAATGGAAATGTTATTATCTAGCTTATTTTTTAAAAATTACAATTAAAATCAGTAAAATTTACTGTTACAATGTGTCTGAACCATCAAAAAAACTCCCAAGACTGGGAGAAGCTGCTGCTTTTCCAGGTGGCTGTATTGCTAGTCCTTAAGTCCTGTCCCTGGCAAAGTGTAAGATTTATAATGGCACAAGTGCTAATTTCTGGTCTGATCCAACAGATGCACTAACTGGTGGAATACTCAGCCTCTTCCAAAGGCCAATTTCATTGTTCACTTGCAATAAACAGAATACAAATAGTCAGGTACATAACCACATACAGCAAACAACTTTTGTTAGAGAAGTGAAGGGCCTTGATTCCAGTTTCAGCTGCAGAGTATTATCTGTATCTATCACATTATCTGCAGGATGTGTGCCTTTATTTTTCTATGGATGCCAAAGCAGTGAGTGTAATTTACCCACTGCTTTTACAGCAAAAGAGAAGTCCCATGTGATACCTGTGGTGTTCTCATTCTGAAGCCAGTCCATTAAACTGTGGGAAGAAGCCTGTCAGGAAGGTCACTTGGAGAAAAGAAGCAGTGTTGACCAGTTCAGGTTTATGCTGCTGAGAGACCCAGATGTGAAGATGGAGCAGAAATTACTTCAGAGTCTAACAGGATTGATTATTCCACCGACTGTGCCTTTCATGTTCTATATTTTGTGCTGTAAATATTTATGGCTCTCCCATTTTGTTTGTTGTTTCTAAACATAATGAGTTTTTGTAGAATGAGCAACATCCCTGCTCTTGCAGCCCAAAAAGAGACAGTGAGTGCAGTGGAAGTGTCAGGAGAAGCCTGCCATGGCTGTGATGTGACACTTTGTCTAGTACATTGCCATGTTATTCCTGCAGAAGTTTGCTAATTAGTCATTACACTAAAGTTACCTCTACAATCTTGTCCAAAATGTCACACGGATGGCATTGATTCAGAACCAACAGACAAAGATGATAATTTTTTTCAAGCTGTCTGCATAATGTTGCGTTATTTTATGTGGTGCCTCTCAGTCTCTGTGTGTGCCCATTTTAGCGAGTGCCACGAGCTGGATTTGGAGTGGGGAAATGGCCCTAGGACGTGCTGGAAGGACAGACCCTTGTTCTTCACGTGCTGGTGATGGGTTTTACAGTCCTTGCTAGACTGGGTGCAAGATTTGTGTGAGGAAGTGACTTGGGGCAATATTATGAGTCAAAACTTCTACCCTTACTCAGGGCTAAGGCTAAAGTAAGGCTAAGCTTACTTTAGAAAGAGATGGTGCATGTGTCACACTGTCTTCTGTGCCTTAAAAAAGGTTATTAAACTCTCTTGAAAGTAAAGACACTGTAAAGAAGTAGAGCTTAGGAGGCAGGAGGACCCACGGACCATCCCCGTGACCTACCTGCAGTGAGACCTGGGCTGCGTGAGGTCACTGAAATGGAGATTCAGTAGCAGATGCACGGTGTCCACACTTAATGGGATTTCTCTCTGGTTTTAGTGCTATTTCTAACTGAATTCATGGCCTGTTAACTTGCTGCAAGCTACAGTCGTTTTTGGTTTGCCCCAGGGAGCAGACATGTGAGGAGTGCCCAGTGTAACCCTTAGAGAGATGTTAACTGTTCTTAATTATTTGGCTGTCAATTAAAAACATGAGACTCACAAGACCAGTGAGACCCAGTGGGCACCTCCATCAGACTGGGCATGCAGGGGGCTCGTGTGGGCAGCCAGGAGGTTCTTCTGTCCACAGAACTGTGACCAAGCCCCTTCCAGTGTGAACCAGCCCCAATTTCAGGGGCTGGTCAAAGAGCACCCGGTCACCTCAGCAAGGTGGAACATCAGCACAGTTCTGTGTAGTTTTTTTTTTTGTGGGAGAAATCCCATTTGAAGATCCTGTCTCCCACAAGTTCAGTTGTTCCCTCAGTTGTGCCTTTACAGTGCTTGGCTGGGTGGCTACATTTATGGGCTGTGTTGTGTTTTTTTAACAGAAATGAAACACCACCAAAAAAAACCCCCAACAAACCCAAAACAACGCAAACAACCCCCCACAATTGTCATCAGTTTTTAATATGTAATAAGTTTTAAATGGGGGTTCTGTACCATGTAACAGCAGGCAGTTATTGTGTGTTTATCCATGTTTTGTTTTTCGAAAAAGAATGTTGTAAAAATTTAGATGGTGCAGCAAGGAACCATGGACCTATTTGAGGAGTGAGGAAAATACTTGCAGTAAAACATTTGATAAGCCAAGCCAGCACGATTTATCCAAAGTTTATTAGAAGGCAGTTTAAGATGTCTAAATTTATTGTAGGCAGAAAAAAACAATATACAGAAAGGGTACTTTATTTCAGTGAAAAGGAGTAAAAAAAGTTCACATCTGAGAGAGGGATTTTTGGTTTTTGTGGTGGATTTTTCGGTTTTAAATAGTAGGTCTGATTAACTGTTAAAATGATATGTTGGTAGATGCAGTGAATTTTGTAGGTTGTGGTGATGTCTGTTTGAAAGCATGTGCTTGAGAAAGTAATTGAAAATGCTGAAAGGATGTTATAATTGAAAAGAAAGTCCTGGGCTTCGTACACTACCTAAGCATCACTTTTTCATGGCCTTGTAGATCACAGCAGAGGAACCATTGTGTTACTCAGTATAAAGCTCAATATAGTTTAATTGGAAAGCAGATACTTAGGTTATTAGACTCGTAATTGAATTAAATGGAGGTCAGATGTAGATAGCTAGTGGTCTTTGTGACTTAAAACTCTTCTAAGACGAGTAGATGCTAGTAGCAGTAAACTCTTCTAAGTGGTGATGGGAGTAGCAGTACCTCTCTTAAATCAAAAAAAGTCATGAGAATGTGAAAATCCTAAAATCTAGGAAGATCTAAGCGGAATGATTATATAAACTATTTAATGTTCTCTTGGCCTTAGTTATTGAGCAATAGAGAAACAAATTTGTAGCAGCCAAGAACTCTTACAGTATAGAAAAGAAGTGAGTGGGAACTTGAAACAAACCATCCCAGAGGGAAAGATGGGAAAAATCAGCCACTGTTGAGAAGACATGGAAGTGATCAGGTTTGTGTGGGAAATGCATTTCTCTAAGAAAATAGAAACTGAAATTTTGCTTTCAAACCTAGTTTGTTCTTTCCTTTTTGTTTGACCTATATCCAAGTGAGATACTGCCTCTTCATTGATTTGACCTATGGGGAACAGCTGGCAGCAGCTGTAACTGATGTTTTGGGAGAAGTTAGATCCTAAAAACTGCTCGTGTGAGTGACTGGCTGTTGTGGCAGGCAGGGTCTTTACAGAGATATTGAGATCTGTTATTGTGGGAAAATTGTGCTTTAATGTGTAGTAATAAGTGATGCAATGTATTTCTCAGTGCTGTCTGTGTGCTGAATGTGGGGTCTGGGAGAGAGGCATTAGGCTCTGGGGGAGCTTCAGCATCACCTTCAGCGAGAGCAGGGTTACCAGGACTTGTGCATAATCATTTCACAATTTATCAGAGGGCTTGGGCAGCCATTTGGGCACCTGACTTCAGCACATGGCTCTGGGATGGGAAGGTTGCAGTGCATTTCTGATGCTCCTTTCAAAGGCCTGTTAAGTGACATACTCTGCTCTTCACACAATTGCTTTTGGGCCTCAAGCAACAGACATTAACATGTGGAAAAGCTCCCACTGACTTTAATTAGGGCTGGCTTAGTCGCACACTGAACACTTAATTGCTGTCTGAAGCAAGGCTGTGTGAGAGGTACTTTATAGCTACCACAGGTAAACAGATATTATTAGGATGATTTTATTTATAAGTAAGTAGGAAGTACAGTTGTCTGTATAATTCTTACTATTTTGCCCTGCTATTTATTAATAAATAAAATAAACTTTCATTTAAACTGTTGAGTAGGTGCACCATGACTGTACTTTACTATAACACCAGAGTGATGGTGCCATTCTACCTGATCTGAATATTTAGAGATGGAATCCCAAGGCACTTTTGTTTTGACTGTCTTTGTATTAGATTTATGAAAGGTAAAATGTGTGTAGCTCTGGGTGCTTCTAAACATGAACTTTTCACTACTTGCATTATTGCTCTTACTGATGCTTTCTTTTTTTTTTTTTTTTTTGCATTAAAATGTTAAAGATTTACACTAATTTATAGTGAAATGGAAGAGACTGCAAATTCAGAGGGCTTCCCTGGATACTCTGAGCTAAGTCTGGGACGTGCCTTTTGGATACTGTAATGCCTTCCTCAATGACATTTTGCCGGGAGAAGGAGACTTGTCCCACAGCATGTGACAGCTGAACAGACTGTGGGGCTGTATGCGTGTTAAATTCCTGTTAACATGAATCAGAATTGCATGTGCACACTGAAATGAATAAACTAGCTGATACTGCCTCAGATAGCTCACAGAAATGCCTCTAACTTGTGCAAGCAGTGCCCATTCCTCCAGAGGGTGCATTCGTGTGGAATTTGGGAATTGGATGTGACCATGAAAGAAAATCTGGGTGCTGAATGCAAAGAATAGAGTGGCATGACCAAGGCACAAAGCAAGCAAAATTACTTTTGCTGCAGAGTTATTAATTAATAAGCTGAGAAAGGTCATAAACCCACCTGGAAGAGAAATGGTGTAACATGGAAGTCCAAGCCCAAATCTTTAATTAGTGAATGAGAAACGGTATGTGGTAGATGTTGCATTAAACTCGTGTGTGACTTGGTTTAGAAAGGTTTTGGCTGATAATATTGGTTAGATTTTGTCATTTGGGGTAAAGAGGACGGGTTTTCCCTCTTGTTAGATGAAAGGATCTAGAGCTGAGAAGTTTATTTGTGACTCCTGGGGTCGGGTGTGGTAACCTCAGCCCCAGGTGCAGAGATAACTGCTCAGAGACAAGGTACAGGAGAAGAAAGAGGTCCAAAGGCTGGACCATGAAGAGAATTAGAGAGGTAGAATCAGGAGAAAGCAGGGCCTAAAGAGGGAAAGAGACTGAGCAGAGTCTGATCAGTGCTTTTAAGCTGGGTCTGAGGGTGAAACAAGCTGAAATACTGACTGTTACTCAGCTTTTTGCTAGGAATTAGGTTGTACTTCCAGGAAGAGCTCTGTGTGTGAGGAGGCAAAAGAGCAGGACAGATGTGACATGGAGGGGAAAATGGCATGGGGATGGCAGTGACATTGAGGAGGAAGAGTTACTGGAGCAAAAGGGGGATAAAGTATGAAGAGGGATGAAAAACTTACATTTTGTTGATGCTGAAGAGATGGAAGGCAACAAAAAATGACATAAGGGAAGTCAGCTTCTAGGCATGTATTGTCTGAAGAAATCATTAGATACACAGAGAAAAAAGGGAGAAAATGTTACCAAAAAACCCAGAGAAAATGGTTCAAAACAAAAAAAAGACAGAAATAGCATAAAGAAGTCTAGGATTACAAGCATACAATTCTGCCAGGGCAGAGAATAAGAGTATTTTAACTAGGAAGATGTCAGAGCTGAAGGATAAAAACATTTATAGTAAAAGATGTCAAGTTGGTCAGTTGTTTCCTGCCAGAAATGCCCACAGCAGGACATTAGAGTAGAGAAAGCAGATGTTGTGGATGAACTGGGCCTGTCTGTTGGCAAACCAGGCATTTCTTCTGTAGGGAGTGAGGAGAGAGCTGTGGTTAGGAGCACAGCCTGGAGAAAACCACAAATTCACAGAAATAGACCTGAAGAAAAATAGGAAAGGGAATTTTTGGAGCAGAAGAGAAGTCAGTATTGTGCATAAGCTGGAAGTAGTTACACAGATAAGTATGAAAGAAAGGCAACTGGGAAACATTTTGGATATTAAGAAAGTCGTGGTTATTTTGTCAGAGGCCTTCCAATTTGGGGACAAGTGACACGTTAACACACACCAAAACAAATGAAATGTAAAATTGGAGCTGCTTTTATGGGACCAAAAAAAGTAGTTGTGTATTATTGTGAAAGTATATTTATTTAGTACCTTTTGGCTATATAAAATTGGTTTTGGACTGGTTTTAGGATTCTTCATAAAACAAAGACTTATTAAATTTACTTGGCAGCTGTGCAGTAAGGTAAAAATGAAATAAGCTGTGCTTGGTTGAGTTTTTCTTTTTTTTTTTCTTTCCTTTCAAACAGCCTTTGGCAGTTTTCCAGTTTTTATTTTAAGCAGATTAGACCCAAAAACGGTGATTACATTTAACATCTTTGGAAACTTTTGATCATATTTAGCTCTCATGAATTGTAGGGGGAAGTGTCCTGGAGTCCAGTGTGTGACCTAATTCAGGGTAGGTTTGGTGAAGGAGCTCTGCTGTCTGGGTGAGCTGGGGCTGTGCTGGTAATTAAAGCCCTGAGAGGTGCCACAGTTTCTCTTTTATGCTGTGACACGGAGAGTGTTGTGTGCTGAGGAGTGTTAATGAGAAGGGAGCTGTGCTGACTGAATTAGTGCTCTTGAGCCTCACAAACTAAAATAACAGAAATCTAAATAATAGTTTTTTGGAATGTCACTCTACAGGGATTTTAAATATGAATGGCTGCACTGACAGGTCAAAAATACTAATCTTTTTGGCTTTTATTTTTTTAATGTGTTATCTCGAAATATGAATGGCTGCATTGACAGGTCAAAAATACTAATCTTTTTGGCTTTTATTTTTTTAATGTGTTATCTCGAAATATGAATGGCTGCATTGACAGGTCAAAAATACTAATCTTTTTGGCTTTTTTTTTTTTTTTTTCACCTTGTTATCTCAGAATGTTTTCATTCACCATCAAGGGAGTCTCATCAAATTTCACTTTTTCCGTGTTTGTCCCATTCCAAGTCATTGTAGATTGTTTTTCCCTGCTCAGAGCAGTTGGCAGGACTATAAACTGTGGGTTATGCACAGGGAACATATCACTATGGCTTTTTTTATTTTGCCAGGTGGGGGGAAATGACTCTTTCCATTTGTTTCAGCAGTTCCTTGGTTCTGGTGAGCTCCATTTGCCCCTGGATGAGGCTCAGCAGTTTGGGTGATCTCAGTCCTGGTGGGTTCTGAGCTGGGTGTGGGCAGCCCCCTCCAGCAGCACCCACAGATCCCTGCTGCCTCTCCTCCTCTGTGATAACATCTCTGATATCACTTTGTTTGGATTTTGCTTTGTTTTTCTCCTTGAGACTGTTGTCTGTCTGTCCTAATTCAATACATTAAACAAAGCATTGGCTGTCAGTTCCAGGCAGTGCTGTTCTACAGTAATGGCCACATCAGTCACTCTGATATCTGAAATTACTGTACAACCAGGGAATTTTTTCTCCTCAACTGGTTTTTTTTAGGTCTAATTAGTCATTTCCACCCATTACTTAATTTCTTCATTAAACTTTTAAAGAGGTTTTGTTCATTTGCAGTGATTGGAAAAGCAATTTTCTATATACAGTATTCAAAATGTTATGTTACCCTTTCCAGTAGGTATAGGGTCAAGTAAAGAACAAGATTGATCTGCTGACCTGCCATCCTTGAAGGTAAAATGGGAAAAATGAAGCAAATATATATACACCTTACAAATATGGACCAGTGTTTTCAGAGGAACAAAAGTAGTAGGCATAAGAGGAATTACCTGAAACAAGGTACTTGGGGGGTATTTTTCAGTATTGCTACCAATGTAAAACCATCCTTTTTTGTAAAGTTTTGGATTCCTAATTGAATTTGGAATACTGAAGGATTTTCCATCCTCAATGAACTTTATTCTAGAGCTTGACTTCTTTTTTTCTTTCAAAGTGTGACTACTTGAGCAGAGTTTGATTTTGGATACCTATGAGATTCTACTGCAAATTTCAATTTCTCTCCTTTTATTGGAGTCTTACCTTAAACCTTCCATAAGTTACATGTTCTGTTTCGTTCGCCATCTTTTCCTGCTGAATGAAAAGAAATATTTCACCTGGGTTTTGTGGTGGTTTTTTGCCCCCCTTTTATGAAAGACTCAGATTTTTGTACTGGATGCTGCCTGTGTTGATTGAAGGCTATAGACTGCACTAATGGACTGCACTTAGATCTGGACTTGTTAAGTGGATGCTTTCTTTAAATACAGCCTTGTAACTTCTTTGATGTTAAAAAGTGAAACTTCTGGTGAAGTGCTTTAAGGGAAGAGGTCATTGTTCAGCTGGAACTCAGTTAATTCTTTGTGATCATAAAGATGATGTGTGCAGGTGCTGACTTTCACTGGGCTGTTCCCGAGTCGTTTCCCACCTGCACTAAGGACAGACTGTTTTACTTTGCTGTTAATTTTATTATTATTTTCGAGTTCTCTCTTGAAAAGTTTCCCCTATTGCTGTAAATTGCTTTACTCATAATAAGTATGTTCTTATGTTGAACTTTTCAAGGGAAATCTATTTGTCTTCAAATTTAAATACAGTCTTCAATTTGTTTACAAAAGTGAGGAAAATACACCAAACACTTGAGACATAAATACTGGTGGTGACTTGAGGAGATTTTTGTGCAAGTTGATTTGGTCTGTGCTTAAAAATAACAGTTTATCGCTTATGTATTAGAAATTTTAAACATGAAACTTGGGCAAATTGAAAAGCTGCCTGCAAGAAGAAAACAGGTAAAATTGAAGCTAACAGAGGCTTACATTGCTACAACATTTAAATAAAATTGTGTTGCTTCTGTGATGTTCTATTCATTATGGCCTGAACCTTTAAATATTTGTGCCTATAAATTACTGTTTATTTGAGTAAGTGTTCACATTTGTGTATATATTGTCAAGAAAAGATTCTTGGATCTTAAAAAAGCTTTACAGAATCATTGTGCAGATCTTGTTATCTTTATCTAAGACTTTTATTTCTCTATTCATAAAAATATAGTGTAGTGTGTGACCTATCTTAACATGTGCTAGTTGTTTTGGATTCCTGCATTTTTAAGGGTAAATGTTTTCTGTCTCTGTGTGAGCATCTCTCACCCTGGGAGAGATTTATCACGGGACAAGTTCAAAACTTTGTAACTTGATTTTCTGTACACTTGGCTATTTTGTTCTAGATGCTTAAAACGCAAGGGGCCAATACGAAGGCAGGCTCACTGAGTAATGGCCTCCAGCTCCTGAAGGAAGCAATTCTGGAGATTAACTAAAACAAGAAAGGGATTTTAGGACTGAGTGAACACTTCAAATAGCCAATAATTCAGAAAGGGGACCTGTGAGGAAGGAACAGATGTCGTGAAAGGGAGGCAGAAAGAAACCTGAGTGTGCCACTGAGCAGCTGGGAGAGTGATGAAGTACTAAATTATAACAAAACATTTGAAGATAGAGCTGTAGTATACCTTAGTACCATAATGCCTCTATATGTATGCAGCCGTCACAGTAAAAATTATGGATGACCTATTAAAAGTGAGAGAGCTTAGAGAATGCCCAGCAGAAATCCATCTAGAAATTCAGGCAGTGAAGAAACCATCATGTGGAAATTGCCTGATCTAAGGGAGATTAAAGAAAAATGTTTGTTTGAGGTGGTTTTTTTTTTTTTTCCAAGGGAATCAAGATTTGTTTTTCTCTCTACATAGGTCTCTTATGCAGGGAAAGAGGTGAACTTTAGTTCCAACGAAGATACATAGTCAAGAAAGCTCACACTGGGCTCTTTCTCCTCACTCATTTATCAGCTGGTTGTATCCAACTGAGCATCAAGGACACAACCAACAAAAAATGTTACGGGCCTGGGACTGCAGCGTTCCAAAAAAGGGACACATTTATTTAAAGCTGTAGAAAAGCACTGTCCTTGCAGGCATGCCAGGCACTCCTGGCCTCTGGACTTTTAAAGGATGAAATGAACTCCTGGCAATATTGATAGTTGGCTCTCAGGGTGTACTTTAAATGCAAAAGCCTGCAAATTGTGTTCACTGTATTGGTACAGTAATGCCAGTGTGGAGTAAGGAGGTTTTACACGGAGGAAGGAATGTGTGCAGATAGATTCCTGTTGAACAAGTCTCCCCTCCTGCAGGTGTGTTTTTCACTCCTCTGTTCAGTGAGCTGGGCAGAGGGAGGCTGATACATGCTGCTGTCACTATGCCAGGTGATCCTGGGCATAACAGCAGGCTGAGACCTCCCTGGTCTCTCTGTGAGCAGCTGTTGGCAGTGGCTTTGCCTCTCAGAATCACTAAAAAAAGCTCCTTCCTCTCAGCCCATGCCTTTATTGACATTGGAGACGATGAGGGTCCAGCTGCATCACTGGGGATGAAGCAGCAGCTCAGATAACTGAGGGCCCTGTGGGTCTGCAGAGTCTGGTGCTGATGGGACTGGAAGAGACTCATTTGATTTCCCTGGTTTAGTTTCATTTCGAGATCCAGCAATCAGCGGGTGGGGGAAGGAGGCTGGGGAGTATTTACAGGCAGGGAGAGATCACCTCGTTACCTGGTTATATCAGGGCATTTCTGAGGGACAGTCCCCGTGCAGCCACGTGGGGCTGCTTTGATAACACAGAAAGCCCAGTAGCTGCACAGCCACGCAACATTTAAGTGTCATTAATTGGAACTTGAGACAGTGAATAGAAAATAATCGGAGAGAAAAAATTTAATTATAAAACCATTTATGTGTCCCTGTATAGTTTACAGCAACGTACAAAATCCAGAGCTGCTTGCAGTATTTTAATGGTCCTGTTCTTTGAGAACAGAATCATATATTGCTGTGGTATTATATTATCAAAATGCAAGACTTTTGAGAGGAAATAGTTCTCTTTTGTTTAACAGATGAGTAAATACCCACACAAACTGTCAAGAGGTGTAACTTACAAACCTGGAACAGACAATTATCCTTACAGGGGTTTTTTTAGCACCTTGCTTTTTCTATTAACACACATGAACATAGTAAATTATAAAGAAGATGAACTATGAGAATAGGGGAGGAAACTGAAAATATTAAAATGCATTTTCTTTTTTTTCCCCTAGGTAGTAATGAGAAATCTAGTAAATGGTTAAAAATTGGAGACACTGTAGTCATGCACTCAAGGTTCACACGTCATTAGCAAACATCTCAAACACACTGATGGCAACTTCTTTTTTTTTTTCTTCTGAGTTCTCCAAGATCTCAGTCTGCACAATTTTTGGGGTGATTTTTAACATTCTGGGGCACTGCTGCCTGTCATCCTGCACGTCTCTGTGGGAACAGAAGGGATGGGGGACTCTGGACCCTGTAGACTTGTGGCAGGTACTTAATTGAAGTAAGTGCTCTCAACAGGTGAGCACACAAGGGGTGGGCTGAGACCAGTGAGGAGTCCTGCACAACAGCAGCTCCCTGCAAGGTGACAAAACCCTTTCAGTGCTGCCTGTGACCCACAGGGGACACTCAGTGACGTCCTGCCTGTCCTTGTGCTCTGTGGTGGGACTGTGACAGGGCTCAGGCTGGGATCCACATGGGGACTGTGTGGGTCAGGCTCCAGACTCTGCAGAGCATCTCTGTGATGTGTAACCAAAGTTAACTGCAGCTGGAAACTTGGATTAGTTCGTGCCCTCGTATTTGTCCTGAGAGATTCACTGCAATGTATCCTACATTAAGATTTTCAGCTAAATAATGTTGATAAATACTGTTAGAATTGGTTCAGGGGCAGAGTTGGTTGAGCAGTCAACAGTGAAAAGAGAGCCCTGTGCCTTGAACCATGAGGGATGAAACTAAATCAAAGCAATCCCTCAGGTCCCCAGCATGTGAATGGAATTACAGAAGTTGCAAAACAATATTTTTCAATGCAATTATTTTATTTACTTCCACAGCACAGATTTCTAAGCAGAACTGAATTTAGAACAACAAAAAAAAAATTCTTGCTGTGGAAGCAGAGCTGTATTTTAGCTTCCAAGAAAGGCAGACCTATGCTGGTATTGTGGAAACATAAAGGCTACTTCTATAAAACTAACTACCACATGAGTATGTAATCTTTCATGGCTGCGTTTACTTTAATTAAAGAACAAATGATGCACATCCATAATTTTATTTAATGCGGTTTTGATTGCTTTGGGTCATTTATCTTTGGCAATAAGAGTGAAGTTGATCAGCACAGCCAAGAAACAACAGGTTTTTCAGTTTTATCAGCATGAAAGCTTTGTTATGGGCAACAGATTTAAAAATAATTCCAGGAGGTGGGACTAATCTGGAGTAATTACACAAATTAAACTGCGATTTAATAAGGTTCAGGTGAATCAAAGAGGCGAAAGTATTTTATTGTCTCAGATTGTGCAGCAGTTTTGCTCCTGTAATACAGAACTGGAAAGAAGCAGGACTCCTCATCTGAATAACTGTGTATTCTCTAAAAAAGCTCTGCTTTTATATTGCATTGTATTAGTTAACAAAAGCAATCATGCAAAACCAGAGTACATTAATGCAGCCAGATAACTTCTTATTGTGTACAGCTGTACGGGAAACAAATACAAAGTTAATGTTTAAATTTATCAGATATTTTCCATTAACTCTCTATTTAACAAATTATCAGCTACTGTGTGTAATATCCAATCTCCAGAAGTCTTAATGATCATGGATGTGCACAATAAGAGATTAGCATAAAATTAGCACTGATGCAGCTATTAAAGAATCTCGAAAGATTGTGATATCCTGGTACATAAATTGGGCTGCAGAATATATCTGAGCTTTGTCAAACCCCCCAGGCTAGCTGAGTTCAAAAATACTTCTTTTCCCCTGGGGTGTAGTCCCTATGCTCCCTCCCCCTGTTTATTACTTTGTACTAATCTTCACATTCACAGAATAATTTATGAAGCTGTAGGGGACCTGCTTCCAGCTGATGCATCTCTTAGGATCAAGAAGGATGCAAGTTGCTGAGTGAGTCTTGGGCAGAGCATTCTGAGTGTTTTCATTTCCATATTTGCTTTTTCAGCACAACGCTTGGGGGTGGGAGTTGGGGGATGTCCTTGGTGTTTTTTGGGGTTTGGTTGTTGTTGTTGTGTTTGGGTTTTTTTAAGGTGTGTGAAGTTTGCACTTGCTGGGAAGGGTGCAGCAGTCTCACTGCATCATGTCAGGGTGTCTGTATTCTGGCTTCTCATCATCTGGTACTTACTGTAAATCAATCTTTTTATTATAAAAAGCAAATTAACTATTTTGTGATAATGTCCCATTTCCAGTCATTTTCATCAACCCTGCTCTTCTCAGAGGGTCACACTGAATTGCAGCTTTTTACCCTATTTCATCACTCGACTGAATGCTTCAATTTTTAAGATATCTAACAGGACTCTTAGGGAGCCAAGCATCTTTTTAAAAGAATCTGTTAGCCCTGTAGGGAATATTGTCACTAAAATGAAATATTTCCAACATGAAGCAAACCCTTTAAATAGTCTGAAATTAATTCTGAATCTTTTCAACACCAGAATTTGGGATGATGTGTTTTCTTTCATATTCCTCCTCCATCTCTTCAAACTGGCTCGTTTGTCCCTATTGGATACAACTTCCTTCTACTTGCAAAGCAGTAATTATCCTAATTACGCTTCAGCATTTAAAGCCATCTTCTGGAAGATGATTTACAAGAATTACATAAGAGATCTATATACAATGACACACTTGCTTGTTTGGCCTGAAGCATTTTATGTTTTCCAGCTTGATCAGAATTCTTATGATGAGTAGAGAAGTTCTAATGAGTTTCTGCATCAGTTTGTGCCTGAAGATGCTTTCAAAATTGTACTTTTTTCTCGCTGAACAGCTGAAATAGTAAAGGAATCCTTTATTACTGTGACTTGCTCTAAGGTGTTGTGACTATTTGAGATCACAGTTGCCACCAGTGTGTGCAACAGTTTCCAGTAGCTGAAAAGGTAAAAATGAGAAAAGACTGAGTGGAAGCTAAAATCAGTGTCAAGAACAACAGGCAGTTTGATACACTCGTATCAACCAACATGTGATTCTTTTTTTGAAGCAGAAAATTTAAAGAAAATATGAACACAGAATAATCTTCAAAAAAAATTGATGGTTTTCTACCTCTGCTTTTGATATCTCACAGCTGAAGCTTGGGACATAAATTTGATCCTCTGGGTGGTGGTAGGGAAAACAGCAGTGTGATTTTTAAAATTTTTTTTTACGAAGACACTATGGCAGCATTTGGTTCTTCTGTCTGTTTATTTATCAGATACAGGTATCAGATCAGCTGAAAATGATCTGGTCGGGCAAGATATGGCAGTAATTTGATTATGTCCATTCGGAGTTTTGCAGTCCTACCCAAGATTAGCCCCAACTTTGTTCTGCATTGTTATTTTAGGAAAGTTGGCCGTTGACGCGCAGACGACATGCACAGTAAACTGATATTGTGAGATAACACAGTAATGAGAGTCATGACTCAGTGAGCTTGGATCCATCCTGAAAAGCCCACAGGAACATGACAATAATATGCCTGATGGTTTAAATTAGCAGCCTGTTTCAAAACACTCCAGTCACAGATATAATGCTTTAGTGGAAAATGTTTTCTGAGTAATTTTCTAAGCTCCTGAACTAAAATCCCTATAACATTTCTGAGGTGCAGTGCTTGCTACAGTGCAGTACTAAAAACACAATCTTCAAAAGCTGGTTTTTCTTCACTCTTCAGAAGTCTCACAGGAAAATTGAGAATGTATTCCAATCCCATTTGGCTTACTACATCTCTATATACACTACTAAAAGTACGAAGTATTGACATAGAGAGGTTTAATATACATTTAAAATTGATTGTAGAATCATCCAGGAGCTTTGCTTCTTGTCGCTTTTGCATCTGCCTCTAAAATAGTAATGGGAATGTGGTTCAGTACAGAAAATCTGGTGGCTTCTTGGGGTAAAACTGTTATAGCAGAAGTGCTTGTAATGAAGGGGAAAGTAATTGAATCATCTACCATAACATATTCTGCTCTCAGAATGTTGAAGTTATGATGGTGCAGTCTTGTCCTAGAAAACATTGAAGTTTTTCTTAGGATGAGACAGGATATGCCAAGCTGTTCTATTAAGTGAGATTCCCTCCTCAAAGACCTTAATCCGTGTTATTGCTAACACAGGGAATGACTTACAAAAAAATTAATGACTGGCTGATGTTTTCTTAAAATATAACATCAAATATTAAAACTTTCTTACAGGGCAGGGTTTTTGAGCAAGGCATTTTAGGTGAATTTATGAAATACAAAAATGCTTCAGGCTGCTGACCAAGCAACTGGAAATGTTCACCTACTCTTCAGTCTTGGTTCAGATCCCACTGCTCCTGTAACCTTAAGTTACTGGACAGGGACACTTCAGAAACCTCAAAGTAGTGAAGTTGGGGTATTGACTAAATTTCTGACTGCTGGATATTCCCAAACCAGACAAGGATTATATTAGTAATTCTCTAATTATATTACTGCCTTTTAATAAAGAAAAGTCTGCAAAATAATTGCGATGTAAATGAGCATACAGATTTCATGGATCTGGATTTCATTTGGACTCACATCTCATGTTTTGAGAGGCAAAATGTAAAAGGAGGACTTCTGTCTCCATGCATACTAATGAAAAATTGTTTGGGGAAAGAATTAGGCCCTCTGATTAGTGTGCAATGTTTTCAAGTCAAATATGACCTCAGAAACTTAGCAACCAAATTATTTTCCAATTCCTTGCTCTTTAGCTTGCTTTGATGCTCATGCATAACATTTTCCTAGGTGGGTCAAAGTTTCTTGTAATGTGGGAAAAACAGGCAAAAAGTAATGAATTTTGAGATTATGCTTTTATTTAGGAACATGAAGTCTGAAGAAGATTGCATGACTTAAAGCTCAGCTAGTGGTCAGCATAACAGAAGATGAAATGTGATATTGACCAAGGCAAAGTGTTGCACATTAAAATAGTTGCAACTGCTCGTAGAGATTACAGGCATGGAATTAACTGCAATCACTCGGGGGGAAAAAAAGCCTGGTGGAAAGGTTAAATAGATGTCTCTTTGGAGCAGAACATGGTGGTCAGGAAAGTTCATAACATTGGATAAACCTAGAGAATGGGGTTTTGGAAAACAAATCTGAAAATACTGCAGTTGTCTGTTTGGAACCAGTTGTCTACCACAGTTTTAAATCTCGTATTCAGTTCTGATGAGCTATTCTAAAAATGATATTGCAAAGAAGATAAGGATTGGTATTCACTGCTGTAGCATATCATTGTATCAAAAAAGCTTAGCAGGATTCAGGAAAGGATTAAACATTTCCTCTAAAAATGAGAATACCCGTGTTTCTGAAAAATAGGGTAAAAACATTTGTTGGAAATATGCCCTAGGGCTGAGAAGTCAGCCACTGACTGGAAATAAACAGAAAGCAATTTCTCTTAGGGCAGTTTCCCTCTTGTGGGGTTTCCCTTGCATTTGCTGGTGCCACACTGCTGGGCAGCAGCACTGTGCCCAAAATGTTGGTGTTGTTTGGCACAGCCCAAAACGTGCCCAAAGTGTTGGTGGTGTTTGGCATAGACCAAAATGTGCCCAAAGTGTTGGTGGTGTTTGGCACAGCCCAAAACGTGCCCAAAATGTTGGTGTTATTTGGCACAGCCCAAAACGTGCCCAAAATGTTGGTGTTATTTGGCACAGCCCAAAATGTGCCCAAAATATTGGTGTTATTTGGCACAGCACAGGGGCTTTGTGGCTCTCTCCAACGTGTGAGAGATGCACACGTGGGGCAGAATTCACTGTGCCCAAAAATACACCACCTTGACTGCAGATATTATGTGTTTACAGTTTAAAAACAGCCAGATGGAAGCTTGACGTCTTCATTGAAGGGATTATCATCCCAATCCAAGGAATTCATGAGGGAACTCACATTTCCCAATGGGTTTTGAGGTCTCTTGATGAGGGCATCATTGTTAATAGCAGTATAGCTGGACATAAATTTTAGCAAACAAAATTCAGCAAAAAATAATTTCAACATGAAATCACACAGCCCAGATCTTAGTGATTTGTTTTGTAATTGCATCTTTCATTTCTGTAAAGTATTCGAGAAAATCTTTCCCCTTGTTTCTATATTTTGCCACCAGTTTTATTTTTTGTTAGATTTAAGTGTTTATATTTATACAACATGTAGGGTTTTTATTTCAGCAGCAAAACTTGAGCTGCATATGGCTACTAAAGGTAGGAAAAAATGGCACCAGTGAACAGACTGTTTCTGCTCAAAACTGTGTGCACTCGTTAATAACTGGGCCTCAAAGGAGGAAATAGAGAAACAAAACAGGAAAAGTGTAAGCAAATAAACTTTCTGTGACAAACTACCTGTATTAAAATAGAGATTTTATCCCTTAGCATTGCATATGAAGGGAGTGTGATTGCCTAAACTATATTTTATAGTGGTTTTGTTTATCATATTCATTCTAATTCAGTGAAACCCTGTTTTTGCTGAATTGGCTTTCTTGGAAACAATAAGTAATACTTCTGTCAATCAGTTGGCAGGAGGTGTTGTTTCCAAGAGTGCTGATGAAGCAACACATGGAACTAGAGCCTGTAGGAATCACTTGGGAAAAAAAAGCCTCAATAAGAACATTTTATGAAAATTCTCTTGGTGGGTTTGGGTTTTTAAATGAAACCTGAAGGATGGACACCAAGGATGGCAATGCTTGAAAGCATAAGAGAAATAGGACAGGAATGAGGAGAGTTGATTTAATTTTTTCTCTTCAATTTACTTTTACCTTGTACAAGTCTTTTTGAGTCAAAAGTTGAAATTTCCCATTTCCAGTAGAAAGCTGTTAGGGATTTATGCCGCTGCTTTTTTCTATTAACAATATTGTCATTTTTCTGGGAGTCTGTCAGCATCCTGATAACATCCCAGGTTGACACCCTACCAGAAATCAATGATGCAGAATTTTTGTAACTTATTTTATTATGTGCAAGTGTACGAGCCGTGGAAAAAGAGGCAGCTTCAAATGCTACACAGACATTTCTGTATTCCCAATATCCAGTTCCCAGGAATTGCTTCTAAATACAGAGAATAACACAGAGGAAACTTCTGTGTCTACCACCAATTTTACATTAATAATAATGAAAATTACCGAAAAACCCAAACAAGTAAATAAAACCAGCCATTTGTCCTTGTAGAATCTAAAAGCTCACACTGTCAGAGAACTCGTAGACCTGTGTATAATTGCACATTTTTAATCCCTTAAGACCGAGATTATGCTCAATGTGATATTAAATAAGGACAGCTGTATGGAGCCCAGCTAGAAAATTGCATCTAAATTATTCAGTGTTGTAGCCATGCCTATCTTCTTCCAAAGAGACAGGTAAGATCCTGATTATACAAATTTCTTAGTCCTTTGTGCCAATGAGAGTTTGGAAAATCAGCAGTGTATTAGATTTAGGAATGAAATTAATAATGGTGTATCACCTGTCTATGAAATCACAGGAAACAAGGAGCATCTTTTGATGAATAAACATCTGAGGCTTTCATTTTCTGCCATTCTTACAAGGCTAATGCTTTTTCCAGGTTTAAATTTGCAATATTAAGTAAGTTGCAATTTCTAGAAGTCCAAGTATTCAATTAAATCTTGTAAAATTATTTGAGTGAACAAGATTTTTTAAAAACAGTTTATATGTAATGTCTACATTGCTTACTCTTGCACAGGGAGATTTACTCTTTCCATAGATCAGTCATCTCTTTCTATTTCCTTGGAGGAGAAGAATAATGGGTGCTTTGGGTGTTTTGTGGAAAAATCAGAATGGTTTCTAACTCCTTGGGTAAAGAAGAGCTGCTGCCAGGTTTGTGATAGATTTGGCCTTAAATGGATAAGGACCCTTGGCTTTTTATTGGGAACTGAGGGAGCCCAGAATTAGCCTCCAAACCAGCTCCTGATACTGAGTGATGGATGATTCTGTCTGAAGGGCCTACAGCCTCTCCTATCCTTTCCCTGCAGTGACAGAGAGAACATTAATTTTCTGTAAGTGTGTTGCTGCAAATATGACTTTAATATAATTCTCAGATGTTTGAGTAAAACCCTAATGTCTTCCAATAATTCTCTTCTATAATCCTGTGTCACTGATGATTGTAGACAGTGACAAATGCCAGCTCGTGCCTGATGGTTGTCTCCTGCCTCCAGTTACCTTACTGGTTTGGATAATGTCATATTCTTTGTTAGGCTGTTCTAAGTTCCTTATCCTTCATAGAACAGCAGTGCAGGTGCTTGATGGATGGGCAGTGCTTCAGCAGGGCCAGAGAGCTGCAAACCACCAGGGAAGGAGGGACAGGAGCTGGAGGCAGTGCCCACTGCAGCTGAAGCACAAATGAACGTGTGCTTGTGGCTTGTATGAGCCTGGTTTTCCCCCCAGCCATGACTTTGCAGAAGTTTGGGATTTTTCCCATTCCTTTTTTCCTCACCTACTGCACAGATATCTTGGTGTTGCCCTTCTGCTGCAGCACGGGCTTCGCTTCCTTTGCTTCCACTTCCCATCACTGAAATCAAGTCATGAACTGTGGGCATTTGTAGAGCCCTGGTGTCCCCTCGGTATCCTGAGCTGCCCTTGCATTTCTTCTCCTTCCTGTGTTTCAACCTGTGCCTTGTCTGCCTTTTATTCAGTGTCCGCAGCTGGCAAAGTGAATGTAGAGGAGGGGCAGAGTTACAGTGAGGAAGTTTATCTGCTGCGATTCTTCTACTTTGTTTAACATCCCTGCTGAAGAAAAAGACTCAGAAGTGCCACATTTGTGGCTTTAAATGGTGTCCCAGATACCAAGAGAGTACTCGTGTGGTCTCTGATTAGTCTCTACCAGTATAATTGAATTTGGATTTGCAGGAAATTTTGAAGGTTTTCAGGAATTGTGGTTGGCATTAAATTACTTTGAACATGAGCGATACAAGCAAGTGCAGCTGACCATTTGCCATTATAAAAAGCCTCTGTAAGCAGTATAGCATCTGAGAGGCACTGCTTTGTGAAAAAAACATTAAGGGGAACAGACTTTCAAATGCAATTGCCACTAATTTCTTTGCTAGTGGGCAGAAAAGTCACTGGAACTAAATTTCTATACGATCATACGTAAATTTTGAAGTCAGCAGCCACTGTGATCTTACTGCTTCAGAGAATTTAATAGTAAATGCTGTTTTGATTTTTGACCAAAGAAAATGTATTTGAATTAATAAGGAATGCTGTGCATTTCGCTGTCTGTGAAGAGGAAAGAGACTCTTTAGTTACTGGCTTGTGAAGATTTGCTGTGTTTCTCTAATTATTGAAATTATATTTTGCTGTTGATCTCTATAACTCTCTGACTCTTCTGTATGTAGGCTGAGATATCTAAACCAAACTCTTAATGTTGCTTGGGTTTTGGGGTGGTTTTTGGTGGGTTTTTTGTTTGGTTGCCTGGTTGGTTTGGGGTGGGGTTTTTTTTCTGTTTGTTTGTTTTAATTTTTTTATTTTCTTGGGGACATTTGGTTGGTTGAGTTTGTTTGGTTTGTATTTACCTAAAAGGGCAATGCCTTTTTGTTTTGTCTTGTGACATTTGTCTTGCCTTTGCATTTGTTGTACCACAATGTCCTAAGGTTGAAGAATTCCATCATCTTGATTTTTGCTGCTGTTCTAACACTGGTCTTGATATCTCTGATTGCTTTATAGACATTGTTTTCTTGGCATCAGGCTGCTCCCAAAAAAACAGAATAAAATGGAACAATATGCCATGGTTGAATACAGATTTCAATCCCATCATTTCCATGAGCTGGCAAATAATAGCCCTTTGCAAACTGAGATGCATAATTTAACTCAAAACACATCTTCTGTAGAATTGGCACGTACTGTGTTAAGGACTGCAGCTGATAATCCTTTGCAAGACAATCCTGGTGACTGTGTGCATGTGTGTGCTAATGCTGGCACTGTTCTTCTGCTCAACAGTGGCATTTTCTGCATGTGCTCCTGTTGCTTTTATTTGAATAGTCTGATGAATAAAAAGAGCTTTCCTCAGAAGGACTGAGATGGCAGCATCAAGAACAAGGATTAAGCAATGCTGCTTAAAGAAGGAGCATTAGACCTCAATATTTGTGTTATTGCCCTGAGATAAGTACCTTAAGCTAATTTCTCAGAGGTTTGCACAGGGTTTAACCACAGGTGCCATTCAAACCAAGGGGAGTCACGGAGCTAAAACCCCATGTAATGTTTCATGACTGTATCTCCTGGGTATTAATTTCATCATCTAAAATATATAGCATAATGGATAGTTGCTGCATGAATACAAAGTTTTCAGTCCCTCCAGGGGCTCTGCTAACAGCACAAACCATGAGAGTGTATCTGAGTTGTTTATGAACAGAAGCAGAGTCCCAAGAGTGAGACACAGCTATAAATTCACTGCGGTCTGTGCCTATCTATTGTTATTTGTAATAACTGAGAGAGCAGTTTTCCTCTGAAACTACTTCCTTTAAGAGCTTTAACTGAGAAGCTCTGCTTGAAAATCAGTCCTGATAGCTGAAGAGCTTTGCTGGAGAAAAGACTCCATTTTCTCTATCAGTGTTTGTGTGTTGTATCACGCTTTCATTTTGTACTTAACATGGTTATTTAGTCAGTTCTTGTGACTGCGTCATTCCAAATGACTTTAAGAATGCATTTTATTTACTGGACCTCATTTGATAGTCGATATTCTGTTAAGAAAATTACATGTTTCATTAAAATGTGATATTAACACACAAGGTACAGGGACGTGCTTAAGAGACCTCTTTACACAACTCAAATGTTGTGTTGGGTGTTTTTTTTGCTAAGAAAGAAAAGATGAAAAGCCAGATGAACTGCTGGAGCATTCAATTCCTCCCGTTTTTTGACACCAAACCCAGATTAGGCCCAGTCAAAGCAAAGTTATAACATAATGCAGAGCAGAAATTTAATTTTTAACCCTGGAATTTAACACCGCATATTTCTGACAAGTGTTTTTATGAACATAGCATTTTATATAAGATCTAATTTTTATTAAAATGGTCAAATGTTGCTGTAGCTGTCATTAGAGTGACTTAAATAGTACCATATTATTAATTTTGGTTGTTATATGTTTAAAAAATATATTGTATTTAAACAGTATGCTTGGGTGCTGTTTAAATTGTCGTAAATTCTCATAATTCTTGTAATTGAAATTCTCATAATGACAGGCAGGCCTATGCAGATGTGGCTTAATTTGGGGCTGTGGACAGGGAAGGGGCACCACTAACTGGCTCTGTGAATCATCTGATTGAAAAGTTAGGAAATCAAGGACTCTTAGTAGCAAAGAAAGCTGATAATACTTGTGACAACACTGGCATGTTGAGTCCCTCAGAGAAACAAACAGGAAATTTTACACACTGCTTCTGTATTTGGTTCGTAAAAGGCCCTGATCATTATTTTTGTCCTGTGATTTTTGGCTGCAACCCAGAAGAATTTACCACTTCTTGTATTTTACAGTATTTTGGGGAGTTACAGTACTGGTGGAATGTTTGACTTGGTGCCTATAGGACACTGTGAACACTGTGTCTCATCCAGCACAATTCTTCTGATAAACCATTTGAAACACCAGGGGTTGCTCTTTCTCGTTCTGGACCTGTTTTGTTTGGGGTTTTTTGTTGTTTCCTTTGCTGCCAGAGGTCTGACAGCACCTGCCTGTGCCCTGCCCCTGCTGTGTGGGGCTGATTCACCTGAGGAACCTGCAAAAGAAAAAGGGCAGAGTAAATTCCCATAGTATACTTAGTGAAACTAAAAGCAAACAGATAAAAAAATCTTGGAAAACATAAAAAACCCAAACCCACCAAGCGTGCAGAATTTTATGAGTTTAACTGGGATCATACTGGGGTTTTTTAACAAAGAAATACAGTCATCAAGGCCCTGACATCAAAAGAGAGGAGGCTTTAAATTCATTCTAGGTCAGCAGCAATTTTTGTGGTTTAGAATAGATATGATTATGTCTGGACTTCAATTTCATCAAATTTCGGGTTTTGGTAAAATGTATTTCTGCAGTGACTCTAGAAATTAAGTTATGACTCTGTGAATTTGCTGGGTATCAAAACAAACTTTCTGTTCCTCAGAAGCAGCATAGTAGGAAAAAAATCATAAATGCTTCTGTTCTTGTTTCCTGGCAGTTGGTTTGGAAAACAATGGAACCCATTCCGGTTCATCTCCCTGTTGTTTCTTAAATAAATGTTATTCTACTGAAATAAGCAACTGGCCCTAAAACATGATCTTTAAAAAACTTCGTTTGGACTGCTGTGTTTAATTGGAGGGACGGGGGTTTTCCTCAAGAGGCAGCACAGTTGAGAAGATGATGTTGGTAGCAGCTCTTCTAAGCCATTTACTTGACTGCAAACACAGTCCTTTTTTGTCCTCCTGTGAAGAGCAGGGTATAAAAAAAGTATAAAAACAGTAATTGAAAAGGACATACATACACACTGCAGTCAAAAATGCATGCAGCAAAGTTTCATATCTACAGAGAGATTCAGATGGTAGAAAATCAGTAAAGTGAAAAATGTGGCAGGTTTTTCCTTTAGTTTTTCAGGCCAGAATCCTCCTCTGCAAATCCAAGTGCCCAAGCAGCCAGGACAGGAGCTGTTCTTTACATCTTGGCTCAATCTTGCCTAGGATCTTGCTTTTAGAAAATTTAGCTATTCAGGGAGGCAGCTCAGACCATTCTATCACTAAAGATGCAGTCAGAAAAAAAAACATTCAAGGCAACTGAAGTTTTCCCATTCACTTCAGTGCTTGTTAGCTTGGGCTGCATGCACTTGGCATGTTGCCTTTATCAAACCCCAAAGGCAAGTAAATTTCCTGAACTTCTACAAACCACATAATCTTTCAAAGTATTACTCCTTTTCAGCTATGCAGTATTTCTGCATTCTTAATGCTCCATTACTGTGTCCTTACCTGCTGGCTCTTGCACAGGAAGCCTTCAGTGGAGGCCACCATGGTATTTTTAAAATATGCATGGCTTGAGAATCTCCTCCCATGAAGTCAAGCTCCCTCATTCCTGTGAATGCTGGAAAACATCCGTTGTGCAATGATGTGTTGTAATACACAACCTCGTCAAAAAGCAAAGTCGTGCTTGTTTTTCTCAGTAGCCCCACGTTTGGATGAAAGCTGAGCATTTCAGCAGAGGGCCAGGAAGGTGCAGGGTGTCTGACGCTGAAAGAAGCAGCAGCAGCAGCAGCAGCTGCCAGATCCCTCCCTGGCTGTGAGTGCCCACCCTGCAGCCCCCATGGAATGAGTGACCCAGGGGTGCAGCAGGAGTTCCGAGGGAAGCACCCCTTGCCCAGCCTGTGCCTGGGCTGTTGGGTGTGGAATGGGGTTTGGTTGTGTTTTGTTCTCCTGTGTAATCATGAAAAGCAGTTTTGTGTTTCTTTTTACAAACGACAAAAAAATATCCTTCAGTATCTCTAGGATGTGAGGAACTCTGCTTAGTTCTATGAACTTCTGCAAAGTTTGGGAAGTGGGCAGAGCAAATAAATTGGATCCTTGGGTTGGTGGCTGTAAGACTTGTGAAACCAAACCTCTGCAGGTGACGTGTGACAGCATTTCATCTCTAAACCATTGCACTCAGATTTACTTCTTTTAATTTAGGCCACTAGCACAGTGAAAAAGGTTAAGCTGACTATTATGAATAGCAGGTCTCAAGAACGTGTGTTCCAAAGGCTATTTGAAAGTCTACAAAATGTGGCTTAAAGAAGCCGATTCATAAAATATTATTTGGTCTGTTTCCGTGGGATTCTTGAAGCATTTCCCACTGATAACCATTCTTTGTTTACAGTTTCTAAGACAGTTTTCACTCTCTTGGAGTTCTTCCACAGTCTTCTGTGCTTGTATTTTTAAATAAGTCCTGTCCCATTTCCCCTGCAGTTCCCTGCAGGGAAAGTTTGCATTTCTCAGCATACAGTGACTTCTGACCCTAAAAAAAAAAATCAATCCTGATTATTTGAAATTACTTTTTTTTTTTGAATTTTGATGGCTATTGGTGCTAACCTTTGTTTTGCACAATTTTGCACAAATTGCTGAGTAAGTTAAATAAAGCTTCCAATAGAATTCAGTACAATGAGAGTACAGTGATTGGCGTGAAGCAGGAAATGAGATTGTGCAGCAGAACTAAAAAGTGTTGAAGCAATTGCCAATATTCACTCTTTTGGTTCATCACACTTTGAAAAAAAATATTGCTCTGCTCTACTGCTCATTTCTTTCACATGACACTAAAATCTTAAAGGAGGTAAATAACTCATTGTGGGTTTTGTTTTGTCTAAAACAGACAGCAGTGCACATCATTAATAATGTTAGCAAAGCTAGAACCTAAATGGATATCTAGGCAAATGACAGAGGATTTTTTGTGAAATATATCTGAGCATGGGAGCTCATTTCTGCAACAGGAACTTGTTCTGGAAGTCTGAGGTATTTCTGTAATTTTGTAACTGACTGAATAGGAAAGTTACATTTGAGGAAAATTATAGGTTTAGTCCAGCAGTAAATAATGATTCATAGCATTCTATGGTCTCTGTGAAGTGATTTTTTTATCTCTACTTATAATATTTTTAATGTAAAGAACATATCTAATATGCAATTATACATTGCACATAAAATACGCAAAAGAACGTACATCTAAAAATTATGTTTTCTGAAGATGTCCCCTGCATTTTCTTCTTAACTTTTCCCAAAAGGACACAGAAAGATTTACCCCAAATATGTTATTTTGTGCTTAAGTGTTGACTATTAGGACATGATGTTATTTACCCAGGAGACATCTTGTATGGTTGTCATCTGATATAAAGGCAGATAGCAGTTATAGTTAGAAATGGCTGCCTGCCATTCTGCTTAAAAGAAGAACTTGTGTGATTTTTCTAAAGGGCTTAAAATCCACATTGAACAAACCTCTGAGGCTGGCAGCAAAAGTGTAGGAAAGAGAAACCAAGTAGGTTTATTTAACAGTTTAATCTGCCTAAAATGTGTGTGTCCAATTGTCCATCCCCTTGGAATGAAAAGGCTCAGAAAGCAGGTTCTGAATTCATTCCCAGTTTATCATCAAGATTCTGCACATCCCTTAAAACCTATTTAAGCTGAGAAATAGTAGGAATGAAAGCAAAGTTTGAACTGATTAGAGATGGCAAAGGTTTAGATTTTCCCATGTAGAGTACCTTAGTCTACCCTGATTTGGTAAGAAATGTTCTATATTCTCTTCTTTCATGCAGGAATTATCTCAAATATATGTAAGATGTGATAAAAAGTGAGTTTGAGATAAGGTAGACATTTGGAGAGAACAAAGTCTCGAGATTTCTAGTATTAATATGAGTAAAGAATTAAGTCTCCCTTTCAGTATCTATTAATTTTAAGATTTACTGCACTCTCTGTTCCCTTCTCTAGTTCTTCTGGAACAAAAGGAAAATAATTTTTTTTTTTGACAGTGATTGTTTTCCCACATTGAACAGTATCTCACTCTGTGAAATTGTCATATTGAAATTAGAATCTAGGCTGAAAAATATGCAGTGCGAGCAAGCCTGGAAAAAAATCTATTTTTATACTTATTCTAATCAGGTAAAGAAGTATGACTTAATCGCTGGTCCACTGATCATAGGCAGCCCAGTCCATGAGCAACAAACTCACTGTATGATTGCGCTTGCAAAAATTAATCCCATTTCTGCAAGCAGGGAAACTGTGGAAATGGAAGTAATCAATGGAAAGTCAAAGCTTAGGCTGATCTTCACTTGGCTGTGAACACAGGCCGCTGTATGAAATGATCCAAAGGTTTTTGTTGCATAGACTAAAAGAAACAATGACCTGAAGCATGGCTGCTGTTGAAATGTCTAGACGTTGCAATATTATTTGAGAATGAGGAATAAAAGCTTTGAAAATTGCTCATTGTCACAGGGCACTGTTTGAATAAATGCTGACATTTATTTCTGGTAGATTCTTTTTGACCCGTAAGTTGTGGTTCTGGTGGGTGGGTTGGCATTGGTGTATTGGCATTGGTGTATTGGCATTGGTGTATTGGTGTATTGGCATTGGTGTATTGGCATTGGTGTATTGGTGTATTGGCATTGGTGTATTGGCGTATTGGCATTGGTCTATTGGCATTGGTCTATTGGTATTGGTGTATTGGCATTGGTGTATTGGTGTATTGGCATTGGTGTATTGGCATTGGTGTATTGGTGTATTGGCATTGGTGTATTGGCATTGGTGTATGGGTGTATTGGCATTGGTGTATTGGCATTGGCGTATTGGCATTGGTGTATTGGTGTATTGGCATTTGGTGTATTGGCATTGGTGTATTGGCATTGGTGTATGGGTGTATTGGCATTGGTGTATTGGCATTGGTGTATGGGTGTATTGGCATTGGTGTATTGGCATTGGCGTATTGGCATTGGTGTATTGGTGTATTGGCATTTGGTGTATTGGCATTGGTGTATTGGCATTGGTGTATTGGTGTATTGGCATTTGGTGTATTGGCATTGGTGTATTGGCATTGGCGTATTGGCATTTGGTGTATTGGTTCTGCTTCTGGTGTAGCAGTTTGGTGTCTCGGGATTTCCCTCCACGAGCATTCCAGCTCAGAGCACGCTGTGGAGGTGACTCTTCCAGCCGTGCTCTGCGTGCTTTGATTTGCTGACACAGGAGCTGTCAAGTGGAAACTCAAAGCCTTTTGCCTGAAACCACCCAGAGGATGCTCTGCAGGAGGAGACCTTGGTCTGTGGTCCATGGGACCAGGCTAGAACAGCTCAAGTGAAACAGCACAGAATAGATGATTTGTAGATGTTTGGTTCTCACAGCAAACTTCAGTGTCTGCAGCTCCTGTTTCCATGGTTGGACTGGACTTTGTCTGACTCCACTTCCATGAGTCCAGTGCACTCCAGGTTTGTTCCGTGGTTGTCTCCTCCCTGCAACATGCAGACTGCTAGGAAGGGCACACTGGAAGGACAGTGGGTGTAAATCCCCACTGTGAACTGAGCACTTGAGGTTTCGCGTTTCTCCTCGGCTTAAGAAATAAAAAAGCAGAAAGCTTTTATCAGAACAAATTTGGTTTGGATGAAAATTCAACTTAGTCATAATAAACAGTTTTGCTGGAAATTTTATAGCAACCCATGCAGTTAAATGCCAAGTTAAATGACACCCCAATGCTTTAGTTTCATGCTGATGGCACTCACAATTAAAGGACGACTGAAACGTGCACAGAGTTTCCTTTAACCATCTGGGCTTTACTAGGAAGACAGTGATTCGAATGAATTGCCCTGATTTAGGCAGTTCCCTGGCTTTCATAATGGGGGCATGTTTGGTTGCTTGGTTACCCATTTGAGGTGACTGTATTTTAGATAATCATTGAAGGAAATGTTACCCAGAAAGTGAGTGAGCAGCATGATGTGGATTTTCAACAGGCCACAAATGTAAAAATAGATTTATGCAAGCAGAAGAGAGATTGCAATAGATAGATGTAATTTACCTGTTTGCCCACACTTACTGAACACATTTGCACACCATTTGTACGTGCCACTTTGTTGTTGCTCTTGCATCTTTAGGCTAAAAGAAAGTTGAAATTACAGGAGTTTGTGCTTTAGATTGGTGGGAATGGTGATGATGGATATCCATACAACATTGAGAGAAGAAATTGAGGAAGTGCAAAGAGAAACCAGGCTCTTGTAGCTGATTAGAGATCCATTTATTCTGAAGTCTGCAGCGGCTCAACCAATCTTTATTTTGTAAGGGAAAGTTAATTTGTTTATAAAACATGAGAAGTGCAATCTTGAGTATGTGAAATAAGATTCATTAAAATGTTGTTTCTGATGAGAGGTGCCAGCTGCTGACTTGACATGGGGCACCAGTTTAAGATTAATCCTGCTTAGAAGTGAAGTCATGCTGTACAATACAGTGACATGGAGTGTTTAAATGTCTCACATCTGTTCAATTATTTTGATTATTTAAAAAAAAAAATTCTAAATTTACTAAACACAAGTGCTAATTTTGCTATTCAAATGGAATTTCCACTGAGATGAAGGAAAAGAGTTGAGGAGAATGGCACAGAGAGTGCAGGTGATGGGTTTCAACTGCTTCTACTCCGTTAAACCTCAGAACACACCAGTGTGGTCAGGGCTTGTGGTAGTGGCTTTTTTTTCCCCTATGCTTTGTCTCGTAGGTCTGAGTGATCTTCAAGCAGCAAAGGAAACTTCCCTTTGCTGGCTGAATAGAAGTGCACAAAAAGGCAGGGGATGAACAATTTAAAACAAACTCAGAAAAAAGTATGACTGTCTTAATCTTAAAATTGTAGAAATATCTTCAGATATTTCTGCCTTCTCTATCTGGCCCATTAAAAGTCCATTGATATTTAAATAGTTTAAACCTCGTGTTATTTTAATCTAAAACTGATTCAGTTTATTTTAATTTTAAGCTGAGATGAAGGTATCATTGCTTTCTGCCCAGAAATTCTGATAATGAATAATTGGAGAGGCAGAAGAGCAATTTCCAATGCTTTCTGAGGGCTGGATGTTTATAGGAGCAGCTCTTATGTTCTCCATACAGCTCCAAATCTTACTGTGATGAGCACTCTGACATCTAGCATAAGATACTCTGCATTTGAAAGATTTTACCATGTGATAAAGACTAAAAGCAATTTAAAGGTAAAATAAACAACATGGATATAAAAGGGAAAATAGGGTAAAAATATTTGTAGTTGTTAGCATTTTTACTTTTTGAAAGGGAAGGTCACCAGAGTGTGGGGGATAACTCACCCATGACTAAAGGTCAGTATTCTGCAGTACTTCCAGAAGAGAAAGTTGGAAAAGGTTTGTTTTCTTACAGTTCTAATATACATTATTCCCCAAATTATCAGAATTTTTCTGTTCCTTACCTCAGGATATGAATTGTTTGCACTCCAGCATTTGAGCTTTTAGGGTATGCTCTGTTTTTGAGCTCTTGCATCAAAACTACAAGAGCTCATAATTCCATGCTTGGTTTCTTTTCTTGAGCAGTTCAGAATTTTATTTTTATTTTTAAGAAAGCAGAAGTTCTCATTTAGTCAGTTGCTTCCAGGATATTGCTATTTCAGGAAAGAACCAAGTACTCAGACTTGGCAGTCAGAAACTAGAATTTAACAATTCCAAGTCCAGTTATCCCAAAATCTGTGAAGAAGTGTTCTGGAAGAGGGTGAAGCATCATCATTCCAGGGATGGCCTGATGTAATGTGATATATGAGGTAATAGCACTAGATCAAACTGCAGTGTATATTCCTTTGAACATAAAGTTCTTGAACTGTAGCTAATCTGGGTGTGTAGAGTTTGATTGTGTCACCCACTGGGACAGAGTGGTTCCTCCCTGGCAATGTTTGGATAGTTTATGTCCACATTTCATTTCAGGAAGGGGTGAAAACTGAAGGTGCTATAAGCTGGAGCTGAACACAGCCAGCACAGTTCACATGCCTGAATCTTTGTGATCTACTTCTCTTATGTTTATCTCTGTTTCTTTTTTGTTTAAAAGCATGTAATTATCCACTCTCCTCGTTGGCTTGTGATACCCAGTTTTCCTTTCAGTCTGTACCGTGGTAGGAAAAGATTTCTGCTAAAAACACATCTCTCTAGTCATTAGAAACCCTAGTGCCATATAGCAGCTCTTTAGTGTTTTAACTGCAGTAGTACTTCTGCCTTATGGGTCTTTGTATTGATTTTCCTTGTGGGAAATTTAACCCCATCATTCAAGAGTAAATAGTGGAATCAGCTGTTTACAGAGCGGAAGAACAACTTTTCCAACACTAGAAAGGGCAGCATATGTTGTGGCTGGCCTCCTGCTAGTTTTATTGATGGAGTTTTGGGGAGCTGCAGGCATCAGGGCCAGCAAAGCCAATGCCTTTGCAGGTGACTCTGATGTGCTTTGTGTTCAGTGTGTGACCTGCAGAACAGACACTGCATTGGGCAGAGCTGCCTCTGGGACAGGTGACACCCTGCTCCTGGAAAGAGGCTCTGGTGTGTGTCTGGACAAAGGCATGTGGTCATCTTTGCCCTTATTTAGGATGCAAACTTCTCATGTGTAATTTTGAACCCGTTCTTGCTATCTTACTATCCTTACATGGCTAATTCAGCCCCACAAGTCAGATTCAGGACAAGGAAGTCCTGAAACTCTTAGTCCAGCAAATTCCTACTGATTTTGGTAGAGCTGCACTTTTCTAGCCCTTCATAGAATTAGGTTGGTCTTGTTTTGGTTCTTATCTATTGGAGATTACCTATATACAAACTTCCGAGTTTCAAATATTTTGCATTTTTGTATTGCAGCGGAACACTTAACAGATGTCATTCTTCTCACAGCAGTGTGATGAGAAACATATGCCATCATTTCCTAGTAAAGGAATATTAGTATATTTATATATGTGTGGTATTAGATGGAGTGGTTTTGTTTTAGCAAAAGCACACTTCAGTCTTGCCTTAAACTCTTATCTGACTTTAAAGCCTGAATTTACCCATCATTCAAGTCATCATGGAAGAGACTTTACCTAGGATTTGAGTCCTTTGGGCTTTATAAAAATAGGATTATAGAACATCTGGCTGCACAGTAGGAATATTTCACTCTGAAGTACAAAAATAAAACTACAAAAGATAAAGAGAAAAACATTCCAGGCAAGAAATTAACCTTTCTTTATGTTTCTTGTATCCATCAAGCACTAGCCTCTTACAGATGGAAAGCAAGGAGACAACAAAAGAAAAATGGGGAGAATTAAAGAGCCCCATCATATCATTAATACTTTGGCACTTTTGACAGCCATGAGCAGCAATGAAAAACACGGCTGTTTCAAAGCCTGAAATAAATTGGGAGCTTGGGAGCTTCTTCAGGCCGGGCCCTCAGTTCAGATTCACAGAAAGTGAACATTCCACACCCGTACTTGATGGTGATTTACTTAAAAGCAGAAAATTAAAAAGAGGAAAGGTGGTGTAAAATAATCCCCAGAGAATGTATTTTTTAAAGTCTATGACTCCTATGAACTGAGAGGTTTTTAAATGAAAATTGTATATATGCATATATATTTTTTTTAAACAAAAAGCCTGACTTTCAGGGATCATTTGTTCACATCTTTAGTAATTTTTTTGTGCCTCAGTTAAAAACTCAAAGGAAGCCTATCCTGGGCTGAACTAATATTTTTACTCTCTTATTTCTGTTTTTTGGTAATCATAAAAATATCGCAGAAATCTGTGGTTTGCTGTATTTTCATTAATATCATGTCAAACCAAGAGTAATTTGTCATGACAGTTGTTGATTGCATAAAATAATAAAATATTGCTTGGTATATTACTTAAATATTAATTATGTGATAATGAGGCAAAGTACCATGAACGTAATAAATAATTTCTTAATCACAAGACAAAAAGCAGTAGCTAGGTGTATTATTTATACAAAACCACGTCTAGAGAATGTATTTCATAATTTAAAAGATATTTTGTACCTCAGAGTTGCATTGCCTTGCATCTGATCAAGAAAAATTCACTTTGCAAATGAGATGTAGTTAAGATAATATAGCCTAACAATATCATGTAACAAACCTATTAAGTATGGTGTGATTTAAATAATTCATTTTTTTTTAAAAAGGGACAGTTCAGTTTAGGAAAAAAACCCCGAAAACAACCACAAACAAACCAACCAACCCCAAACCTGTGAGTACCCTTTGCATTCATATCCCTACGAAGGTGATCTCCACAGCCCAGGCTATTGTAGACATGGTGGCTTGAGACATGAGAGCAGTGCAGGGATCAGCTCCTTGGAATGTTTTTCCTGCCTGTTGGGATGTCATTCACCAGGTTTAACTGGCACACGTGTTTAAATTCCTATCCTTTGCTTTGCTTGCAGAAAGGTTGTGCTGTTTCCCGCTGTTGATTTTCAAGCCTCTTCTGCTGCTCGTGTAGCAAAGAGTGAAATGCTGTAACTCTCTCTGGCAGCACAAGGCAGCTCCGTTTCTTGTAGAAGTCAGCATTTTCCGTGTTAAGGCATGGCAAAAGTGTAGTTTTAGATAAGCATTTGCTTTGAGTTTGCTAGTGCTCCAGAGGCTATGATCAATTATTAGCTCTGTTTTTAAAGCAGATTCCTCTAGAATCAGGTCCTGTATAGTATTTGTGCCTGTACAGTGCTGGCTGCTTTAATGATTGTCTACTTGGAGTGAAAGGAGATGAGAAGCTCTCAGCAGGCATTTGTGTGATGTTCTTCAGTGCCTTCACTTTTTGTAAGCAGGATCTGAAGCTGGGGTCTATCACTTTCCCTCGTTATTGAATGTTTCAGTGTCTTCAGGGGAGGAGGAATGTGTTTCCCAGTTTTGCGTTGACATCACTACTATATATCAAACATTTCAGTTAAATAAGTTAAAGCAGTCCTGTGCCTTTGTCTTATGGCTGTTGACAAGCTTTTGGCTCATTACCACTTCCATTTAACAAAATGAGACCTATTACTTGCAGGAACAGGAATCTCAGGAAGCTTGATATCCAGTTTTCCTGCACTGGTGTGTCTGCTGCCTGCCAGCAACTGCTTGGGCATAATTCATTGTAATAGGAAGATGGCAGAGAACTTCAGCAGAACCAGTGTTCCTCTTTGCAGAGTGATGCTTCAGTAGTATGAAGTGAGACAGTGAGACATAAGGAAAATGCTTTGCTCCTTTTGAGCAAGCCACTGTTATCCCTAGAATAGATAGGATTTTTGAAATTATAAGGAATTTTACTTAATTTCTTTCAAATTATTTGATACCTTTACAATATATTAAAGATGTGCTAAGGAAAGACTGAATCATTTGTAATAGGTGTAACACCTTCTTAGCAAATTTCCTTGCCTTATGTTTTCATTTTCCATGATGGTTCACCCACACTACTTGAAGAGCAAAATCAAAAACTGATGTTGTGATTTTAAATTCTCTTCAATTGCAGTTGGAAAGGCAGATTTTTCTTTAATACTAAAAGATGGCAATTATCTTCAAATGAGGTTCAGACTGAATCTTGCTGATGATTACAAAGATCACACTGAATTTTAATGCAGGCATAAAGTAAGCATATGAGAACTTTTTTTCTTATGTCTTAAAACACACTAAATAAGAAACAAAAAGGTATTACCTTTTCTGTTTCTTTCTTTGTTTTTTTTTTTTTNGAATAAGAAACAAAAAGGTATCACCTTTTCTGTTTCTTTGTTTGTTTGGTTTTTTTTTAAGGTGGGCAGTTTCCATTATTAAGGTTTTTCTTGTTAGAGGCAGTAGAAGTCTTAAATATTTATTGTGCACATCACCCTGGATATGTGTGAGATCCACATCCCACCAGAAGGGTTTGTCATACATCAGTACAGTGAGGAAACAAAAATGCTGGGTTTTCCTTTTTCACTCTATAGTGTTTATTTTCAACATCGAATATCACTATAGTCTTACCTGTTCTAACACCAAGGACTTGTCTGCCAGGGAGGGCTCTGTGGAATAGGTGAGAGCACAGCCATTTCCCAGCTGAATGCTCTTGTACCTGCTGAGCTGCTGTGTGTGAGGGGGATTTACTGTACACAGGGATTGTCATGCAGGTTGGTAATTTACAGTGTATGAAAAAATTACTCATTCCACATTAACTTTTAGCTACTTTATAATGCCATGCTTTATAAAGGTTTTAACTATTTATATTACAGCAGCTCACAAAGTATCTGAATTACCCAGATAACTGTGAAAGATTGTAGTAAAATACAATCCTTACTCATAATCCCATAGAAGGTAAATGAGTTGTAAATATAGACAGGGTACAAAGACACCAAATGAATTGTTCACAGGTATACTGGAAGCATATGAAGTGCCCAGCAAGAGGATTTTGGGTTCCTGTAATACAGGAATGCAGTGCTGTGGGCAGGCTGCTCTTTGCCCTCAATGCAGACAACACAGCTTTGGCTTGTGCTGTGCACCCACAGTTCTTTCAACAGCCTTGTGAAAGCATCTGTCTGCATTTCTCTGTCTCTCCATCTGCCCTCACGACCTATGAACCAATGGGCCAAGTGCAGGGACAAGAAGCAAGAGAAGTGGAGCGCTTTGGAATAAGTTAGTTCTCAGTTCTTACCTTAAAAAATTACTCCAAAGCCAGGTAATCCAGCCAAAGTGACCTGCTTTATAGAATATATACCTGCAGCCCCTGTTTTATAGAATATATACCTGCAGCCCCTGTTTTATAGAATATGTAGCCTGCTAGAACAGAGCCACTGTTTCATGTTACTACAGAGAGAAAAGATTCCAGTGATGAGGATAAGTTAAACAAGTGCTCAGTTCTGTGCTGGGACAAAATCTCACCACCATGCTGAAGTGCACTGGAGTCGAATGAACGTTTTCCAGGAAAGTATCTGTCACATGATTTAGAGACCTATAAATTGGAACTGCTTGGTAAAATAACCAAGGAGTCTCTTAATGCCCAACTTGTGTTCCTGTATTCAGTTTTTCCAGTTTCTGTATTAATCTAGTTAAGTGAATATCCCAAAGAACTATTTTGCTCACTAACAGAAGTAATATTAATAGGAAAAATGTGTGTGACTAAGCAGGTAATAAAAGCATGGACTCGAGAGAAGCTTCTTCCAGACAACCATCTAAATTATCATTAACAGCTCCACCATTTCTGTTTTAAGTATTTGTCAAGAAAGGCTTCATCATCGTATAATTGTGTTCAAATTATTTATTTTTATCCTCTGCTGTTATTTGCAATTAAATTCTAAAGAGAACAGACGTTACTGTTTGAGGGCTGAGTGCTAATCTTGTACTTAAAAGGGCTTTTTTCCTTGGCAATTGAGTAAGCTCAGCCAGACATAGGATGCTGTAAAATTTCCAGAGCATCCACTCTATGCCACAGTTTTTGTGTAACTCTGCTTTTATGGGTTTTAAACTTAGAAATTATGTGTTTTACGTCAAAGAAATTGCACAATTCGGGGGGATACAGAATGCTAGAAAGAACCTGCTGCAAAAAATACATGATGCAGCACTGATACTACAAGTTTGCTAAATGTTGGGAAGGATCTGTTTATATATCAGATTGATGTGTCAGTCCCTTTTATTCTTTCTAATCTCTGAATCAAAGCTTTTAGTAGTCATAGCAGTGCAACATTTCCAGCCTGGCTGCAATAGCCATCACATCATGGAATATGTGTCTTCCACAGTTAGGTCTGAATCAGTTTATGAGTATATTACTTCAGCCTTCTCTTTTGTCTTCTGCAGAGGCACTCTGCTATTATATCTGTGGCCATCTGTAATTATGTAGGCTGCTGTTTCTAGTTCAGTTGAAGTATCATTAACAGGTATTTTGGAAGTGCCTAAAAAGTAGACTCAGTCTTTTCCTGCAGCCTCTTTACCGTTACAGACTCTTCATCTAACACAGACCCGAGTGAAAAATTTTGAGAGTAATTAAGTTGGTGCTAAGAAAGAATTTTTGTGATCCCTCTGTTTCTAACCAACTTAGATCTGCTAATTTTAGAAGGGTTCTGTGGTATTTGTGTCTGTCTGTTTCTTGAGGCTTTGGCTCTGCAGGGAGTTACTCAATAACAACAATTTCTGAATACTGATTGCAATCTAAACATTTTGGTTAACTTAGGGCATCTCTGAAAGTGTTGGATCAGGCTATAGGTATCATTTAGGGAAGGAGAGGAGACAGTGGTACCATCTTTTATTCTCTGCAGAAGAAAAAAGGTGGCCTTGTAGCTTAGAAGTTAAGACAGAAGTTTTTCAGAACATCAGGACTCCAGCATCTGATTCTGTGTCTGTTTAAGTGTTTTGTACAAAAACAAGTGCCTTTCAGAGGACAGCTGGAGGGGAGAAAAGTTCATTCCTCTGTATTATCCTAACATGATGTTTCAGTTTGTTTCTAGACTCTGACCCAAGTCAGGAAAGAAGGGAATTTTCAGATGGGTTTTCTCCATCAAGCATGACTGACCTGAGCACTAGCTTAAAAAAAATAATGCATCCAATATTATGAAAGGCACCTCGGCTGTCATGGGAGGCTAAAAAAGCTGGCCTGAGAGGTCCCACTCTGCCCCACGTGCAGTACAAAGACACTTTGTGCCATTGCCAGAGATGTGTTTTCAGTTCTCTGGGCTGATCCTCACCAGGACAGTCCCAGCACAAGTGGAAAGCTCTGCAGGCTGCATTCGTTGCCCTGAGCTTGCTTTTGCTCCTTGAGCTGTCAGAGCTGCTGGCTGCCTGTGGGGCACTGAGAGCTGCTGGCATGTCCACAGCTCGGAGCTGTGCAGACCTTCTGCTGAGCCCTGCTCAGCCCCACTGCAGGGCAGCGCTCTGTTTAGGAGGGGCACATGAGTATTCATGCTGAAACTCAGCTGGTGTCTCTCCTTGTTACAAGTATTTATTGTTACTAATGCTGCCAATATTTACTATGGATATTTTTGTTTAATTCATGAACATAACTGTAAGTTGTTGTTGTAGAAATGTGAGCTGATAAAGCCCTCAGATGAACATGTTTAGGTTGCAAGCAAACTTTTTTTTTCATTCTTTCTGAGGTGAGAGATGCAGTAATCCCGTTGTTTCAGAAGTGATGCCGGATCCCTAGATAATGTCTGCCCACAAGAAATGTGAGATACATCTGAGCAGGATAACAACAAAGTGCAGCAGAGATAAAGAACTGACGTTGTTTGAAAGGGATATCCAGTATCATTTTCTAAAAGACTAGATAACATTAGCTTCAAGCCAAACACAAAAGATAGCAATCTTTTTTAAAAGGGATGACCATGTGTTTAACAGCTGATCAATTTGCTACAATACAAAGAATTAGTAGGAGGAAATTAGGAAAAATAGAGGAGCTTTGTTGGCCAATCCATGTTCTTTTTGTGTGCCTTTCTAATTCAGATCTCCATTTTATATTACTCCCTATTTCCAATTTTTTGCTCTTTACTGCACTGTTACCTTTATTTCAATGTCATTAATTCATTTTGATCTTGAGCACAGTTGGTTGCAAACTGCTGTCTCTCTGTTACAAATTGATTTGTCCTTTAAAAAAAGGGAGACAGACAGAAATGTCAGACTTGTTTCACAACGGGAATGTTGAATGTAAGACTTGGCTCCAATACAGTGTCCACCCAGTGGTTCTATGAATAAGTGTTTATAGATTGTACTGAGCTTTCTAGCCAACTCCTAGTGTCTCCTATAATTGCTACTGTAGGAAACAAAAATGTTCTTCTGAAAAACCCAACTCTTCATTTAAGCTGTGTAGGGCTATTATTCTGCTTTATGTGTAGTTTGCTAAAGGATGATAAACTTGTGTTTAAAGAATACAGAGATACGAGATTGACTCAGCACAGATTTTCTTTCAACTCCGGTGATAGTTGAGAATATGGCTCTGGTTTACTTGACTTCTTTTAGGGCCTTTCTGGGTTTTGGTATTTTGGTGGGGGTTGAAAGAAGTGGTCCATATACTGATCTTGGTGTTTTGAGAGTGTCTTCTTAATTGTTGGTTCTACTCCAAACCCTTCTATCATTGTGTCTACATGCATTTTTTTCCATTGTATTTCCTGTTGGTTAAAAATGTAGAGAAGATTAATTCAGAAGAAATGTAAAAAAATAATCTGAGAAAAATCCTCACTATATTGACAGAAGTAATTATTTGCAGCAGGCGAAGCAGCCAGGAACAGCTACAAAAGGTCTCTCTGAAGGGCAGTGGAAGAATGTGCAGAAGTACATACTTGTGCCTGGCATATGGGATCATGCAAGTGATGAATTATGTTTTTGTTGTTGTTATTTGCTTTAAGCAAATGCATGTGAATTGGTCCGTGTAGCTTTAGCTTGCTTGATATTGGTATTTGCTCTTTGAATGTATTAATATGGGCCATATGCTAAACCTATCACTAAAGCTTAAAGTCAAAATCTCTGAGTAAAACAGTTACTAAATGGTACAGTGACAAGAGTAATTAAAACTCTGAGATACATGTTGTAGAAACTGTCATTGTTCTACAGTGCCACTCTGCTTTTTAAATAAAATGGGTCCTATCTAAACACACAAAAAGCTATACAGTAAAAAAAGGGGAAAAATAAGGAAAAATTGTATACCACCTGCTGATGTGTGAATTGGATAGCATTGCAGGAAACGACATGTGTTAAATTACTCTGATGATAGAAGGAAGAAAAGTTAGAAAGTAAATGATTTATTTCAAAACACTGAATTAGAACGTAGCATGTGTTCAATGTGAAACAAAAAAGCTGAATTCAATATAGTATTGGCCACTGACACTTAAAGTTTGAACAAATGCAATGGTTCTAAAATTTAGACATGAAGTAATAGAACATATTGCTATAATGTGTGCAAAGAATTAAAGATTATACTTTATTATATTTATATTGTTTGTCTGAAAGCCTTTCAGCCTTAAAGTCCATCTGTATAGGAGCCTGTGTGCAGTGATGTGTGTACTTGTGCATATGAAATAGAATCAGAGTTTTCAAAAGCTCCATGGACAATGCACTTGTGGCTTCATATGCCAAGTGTCAGATACAGATTTTTGTATTACTTATACACAGGAAGGTCATTTTTTAACTTTACCCTTTGTATGTGCTAGTCAGCAAAAAAAACTGAAGGAGAATTCCAGAAGCTACTACACTCATTCGTGTAATGCCATTCCCTCTATATTTATGATCCTTTAATTGAGACATATTGCTGTGTATCCAAAATGTCAAACTGCTATTTTATATTAGAAATATTAATCGCAAAACTTGGCAGTTTGTGATATCACATCACTAAAGGAGGCAGCCTTGGTCATAGGAAAATGTCTTTCCAAAAGTCTGTTTAGCTAAGAATTTGTCAATGTGAAATTTTAGAGGGTGTGGGGGTGGTGAGATGACACAGGACAAAACCAGAAGTTAAAATCTGCATTTGCTTAGGAAAAATGCATTTAGTGTCCAGGAAGTTCCAAGTGTTCTTTCAAGAATGAGCAAAGATTTGGCTTAAAGACTGCTCTGACTCCGCTCTGAACTGAAAGCTGGAACTGATAAGAAATTAATAACAAACCCTGTAAAAATGGAAAAAATTACAGTAATCCATAGAAAGAATTAATGAAAGAGAAAATTGAAAGGGAAAGGTAGAGTTATCAGGAGAAAATATGTAGTTGATATAGCTACAAAAATGGGTCAATGAGGAAAATATTACGTCCTAGCTATAGTTTTGCCTGTTAGTCAACAAGAGTGGCAAGATCACCAATAAAGTATTAAGACTGTAGTGTGCTTTTACTATTTATTTTCTGTCCTGGGAAGGATGCAGGATAACGTACTCATTACATGAAGAAAGCAAATAGTTTGAAGTCATTTAGTAAGCAGTGAAAATATTAACCATCATTTAGGTCTAAACAGTTTATACAATGTCCATGGTTCTTCTATTTGAATGCTCTGTCTAGTTCAGAAGCTCAAATTTACAAGTGATGTGACAAATCAAGAAAGGTGCTGAAAAGAAAGATAAGATGGTTGTAGTGTTTCTCTCCACAAGAAAGACTCTTTATTCTGTGTAGCTCTCTCATCCAGGAAGTAAAATCATAACAAGAATCATCAGTTAGAAACTGAAACATAATAAATTCAAATGAGAAATCAATCAGAAGGTGAGCAGTGGTGCTGATTAACCTTGAAGGAGCCTAAGGGAGTGCAGAGGTGTTCCAGTTCTCGGCAAGCTGCGGTCAGGACTAGGTGCCTTTTTGGAAGGTCACACTCAAGATTTTGAGCTCAGTACTGGAGCAACTGATGACCTGAGGTATACGAGAGGTCTTCTATATGCCTCTGACTTAAAACATTCCAATTTATTAATCTTGGAGAAGGGGAAAGGAAGCTGAAAGTGTGTTTTGGTCCCTATAAGACAATGGGCGAAAGCCAAGAGCTGAACCATCAGGCTGAAGGGCTGGTTATGGGTCCCTGCTGAAGGGAGGCAGAGGGTGAGGCTGGCACAGGGGCAGGGGATGGCAGCCGAGGGGCAGGACCTCGCCCAGCTGGCACTGCAAGGACAGCAAGCAGCTGGCTCTTCCAGGGGTGCTCTTCAGAAGCTTTGCTCTTAGTGGCTGTTCCTCGGGGCTGTTCCTGCTCTCCTCCGGCTGCGGTTCTGAGCGTACTGAGAGCACTGCTGCTCTTGTGCGTAGTCAGAGTTGTGGAAAACTTTAAAACAAACATCTGCCAGCAGCACATCATTTCCTGTGGTTGTCCTAGCCATGCATTTTTTACATTGCTCTGCCTTCCTTCTTGCACATTGCTAAGCTCTGATCGTGCTTCTTCCCTCCCCTCTTATTCCCTGGGCCAGGTTGGCTTTAATGTAGAGACCAGCTTGCGCTGCTGATCACTGAGTCTTTTTTCTTCTCTTTTTACCCCCTAAACTGTATGGAAAGATTAGGTCAAGTTGCTCCCCTTGTGCTGGCTGGTTGTGCTCAGTGTGTGACATTCTCCTACAGTTGTTCCGATTGTGCCACGTCCTACCTCGTTCCTCAGACTGTGCAGAGCCAGATTTGCAATAGTCCCCTTTCCCTCTGCCTTGTTCCATTCACACAAGCAGATCTGCCCATCTTTTCAGATGGTAAGTACTGACATATCTAGAGCAGCAGTAATCGGGCTTTTTACTGCTGTCAGCAGCTCAGATCATCCAGCACTGTTGTGCTGTGCACCCAGCAATGAGAAAATGAGGAAACCACAGAAATACAGCTGTGTTCCAAGTAACTCTTGTTTACCACTGTGTATAAACATGCATGGCTTTTCTATTTAGATATGCTATCTCTCTCTCTTTCCAGAGTTCTGGTAGTTTCTAGAGCAGATCACAGGAAAGCACTTTAAATTGTGCAACTAAAACTAATTTTTGAGTTCAAACACATGAAATGATCTGAAATAATGATTATTTCTGAGAAATCAGTAGATATACTTTTTTTTTCGGGTTTGTTTTTTTTAACTCCAAATTAAATTTTTTGAGCCATTTGTACAAAAAGGTTTGGAAACAAAAAGGAATCCCTGACTGGATTGTAGTTCTTCTGGCAGAGTGGCAAAGAGGATACTCTCCATCCCATTGAGCTCAATGATTTCATGCTTAACCCACAAAATAGAAGGAAAATATAGGCCAAGAGTCTGTGAAATTGTTTACAGAGACACTGGGAGGAAGTCTGGGGATGGGTAGGACAGGAGGGTTTGGTTTGGTTTGGTTTTTTTCCTTCTCCTTGGGAGTTTGTATCTGGGAAGGAAAGATGGATTGAGAGAATGGTGTCCTGAGGAATGCATAGCCCTCTGAAGTACTGTACTCTTAGCATGAGACAGTGCAAAGGCTGCTCAGTAAACAGGAGAATTTGGGAAACACCTAAAGAAATAAACAACTGAGCAGCAGGTGTACCAAAACAATAGCAACAGCGCTGTCCCTGGGAGATGGAAAAGCAAATTTTAATTTTGACACCACAAAAAATTAATGAAATATTGACTCCAGAAACAAGTGGGGCTTTGCGGGTGGTTGGGGTTTTGTGGGGTGAGGAGAGGAGGAGATGGAGTGGTGGTACAAAAAACATTAGATATTTGTGAATCATTCACAGGTTAATGTGAGTCCACCCGTTTTACTGAGGGTTTGAAAAAGGTGTTGCATGTGGAGGCTTTTATTGAGAAGGTTAAAAAGTTGTTGCATCCTACAAAATGTCCGTATTTCCTTTTGGAACTGGCAGAACACACATGGTCCTGCATGACAATACTCAGCTCAGGAGGGGGCCTGTGCATCTTAATTTTCTTTAGTACAGTAATGATCCAGTCTGAGATAGCAATTCGTGTTTAGCAATTCTGATTTAATTTACAACTCAGCTAGAATATAATTATTTTCTGATTATACTTTAGATTTTGTGATAAAAGATTGGTTTTGAAGTTTTTAGGGAGAGGAAATACTCAAAACTTTTTGTAGTCAACATTTATTTCTAGAAAACTAATTTTTCTGCTAATGCAGAGTAGATGAATTTTTTTGAGTTTTATTTACCTTAATGTCAGAATTAGTTTCAAGGTGAAGGTAGGTAAGAGCTAATTACGAATTTTAAACCCTAATGCCCACCCAAGAGTTTTGTTAATTTGTACTGATGACTGAAAGATTTGCAAATTAGCTAGTAAATATTACTAGAAAAAACACAAAAGTATGCATCATAAAGGTCAGTGCTTTCATTGCCAGGGTAGGATTTGGATATTTATTATGAAGCTTATGTATTAGCAAACATTAAAATAAAGACTTTTGAGACATCAGTTTAGCACCATGTTGCTGCTTCAAGCAGTTCTTGTATTCCTGTACCTCTACGAGTGCATCTGTTGGATGGTTTTTTCTCTTGTGTATTTGCTAACAATGTCCCTGAGGGGAATCACACAGGAAATGTGGAAAACCAAGGATGCCTCCTGTGTTTTGGCAGCTCTCGCCACTCTCCTTGTCCAGGCTTTTTACTGCCTGTGTCAGGACTCCAAAAGGCTCACTGCTCTACCATGGAACTTCTGTCTCTTAATCACCATTGAACCAGATTTCAGGCTGCTCTTCTGGCTTAGTTGTGCCTCTGCTGCCAGGCTTACAAGTCCCAGACCCACAAGTTCATTTGCTGACCCAGGAACCGGTGATGCTTCCCCAGAATTGTGCACATTCCCTCTGTGATGACTGTCACAGCTGTCCTGAGGACATCCAGTATGCCAAGAGCAGCAAGCTTCCTGTTGTACTTACCAGTGAACTGGTTTTGACAGCTATCGCTGACAAAAAAAAAGATGGAGAGTGCTATAATGTAGCTCTACTTTTTTTTTTCTTTAAATGGGTGCCGTTTCTGTATTTGCTGACAACCACAGTGCACAGAACAAGGGGCAGCAGCATCACTCACCGGGAGCTTGTTCACCTCAGTGCCTCCAACACGGCGAGGCTGCCTCAAATGCAGGGGCTTAAGAGATGGTGAAGCCTCTAAAGCTGTTGTTAGGTTTGGTGGAGAGGTGCTCCTGTCACTTCATACCCTTCAAATCAACCTTTACACCTATATACATTTAAAAATAACACCACTACAATATGTGTGTGGATACTTACTCCAGAATCATGGCCGAATTGATGTATAATAACTTGTAATTTCTGCAGGAGATATTGACGGCATGCCTGTAGCTTGTGAGGGTTTGTCACGGCGAAGCTTTTCTTCATACGGGGCAAAGAGCACAGTGGTCTGGTGGTGGTTCTTGTGTAGCTGCACCTGTGTTAGCTGAGGCACAGGTCTCCTGTGGTTTGGGTGACTGCAGAAATTGTATTTTTTCCCCTGCAGGAGGTGAGGGGCCGGGTGGGGGTGCAGGGACCCCCGTGAGGGGAGTGGGGCTGCCCCGGCCGCTTCCCGCCCTGAGCCCCGCAGAGAAGCAGCCGGAGCCTCTGTGGAGCGCGTGTAAGAGCCAGCGGAGCCCCACAGGCCGTGGGTGTGAGGGAAAAAGTGTGAGCAACAGCCCTGACGGCACCCAGCAGAGAATAGCAGGTGTGAGAAAGGTATTTTAGTCTTTGTTTCTCACCATCAAACCCTTCTAATTAGCAATAAATTAATTTTCCCCGCGTCGAGCCTGTTGTGCCTTTGATGGCAGCTGGTGAGCGATCTCCCTGGTTTTATATCATACCATGAGCTTTTCAGTCGCGTTTCCCCCCCTGCCTTGTTGAGGAGGAGAGTGAGGGAGTGGCACTGGGTCACTGGTGGCCAGCTGGGGTCACCCACCACAGCTGCCTCGACGTAGGGCTCTAAAATGTTCTGATGTTGTATCAAAATACGTCCACGGTTTCTGCTCTCAGCACAAAGTGTTTAGGGTTTATGGCTTCATTCGAAGTAACACAAGAGGAAACGAGTGCAAGTGGGAAACCCTTGTGCTGCAGAGCATCCCTGGGCTGAGGGAGCAGGGAGGAGCTGATTCCAGGCTGGAGCAGGTGCACGGAGCAGGGATCTGTCACCGTGGCTGCAGGCCATGGGGGAAAAGCTGCTTTTGGATCTGGGAGAGGTCAGAGCATGGAGTGTGTGGGAAGAGCACTGTCAGACAAGCGCTAAAGGCAGAGCTCGCCTTTGTCTGGTGGTTTGAAATGGAGTCAGGGACTCCCAGAGATAAAAGCAAAAGGTTTTGCATCTGACGAACCACGCTTACGTGCACTAACAACATATCTTTGTGAATTGGTGCTGAGGGAGGCTTGTGGGATGTGATAATGGTTTCCTCCAGCCCTCTTCCCTTCTTGATCCAAGTGAGTGCATTTGTCACCCTCCACTGCAATACCCCGCTGCAGAAACTCGGAGGTGACTTTAATCACAAGGATGAAATTCACTCTTGTGCAACACCCAAGTGGAATTTAAGACCTTTCTTCACAGAGCTGAACTTAACCCTGGAGGAATAACAACTTCACAGATGATGCCAAACTGATTTTTTTCAGACCACACAGTTTTTTAGGGAAGCAACATGGTTAGAAATGGAGGGATGAAAACAGCAACCTATGGGCATGGCTATTGCATTAGAAAATAGTTAATAGTGTTGCTATTTACATGAAATACAACTTCCTGATGACTCCATAACATAACCCCATAGCTAATTAATAAATATGTCGAAGATTAGTACGATGTTGTCACTTACAGGCTTCTAACAGCTCCCTAGGGATGGGACAGCCAGTTAGATCAGCAGATCTTCCTCAATTAGGCCCCAATTTCACATCAATATTAGAGCTTCTGTGTTGTAGATATTAAATATTAATTTTGATCCATGTAAGGGGTGAATGCCTAGTCTGCCTGTGCTTCCTGTTGATTTGCATGGAAAAATTGTAAGGATTAGAGAGAAATCTTGCAGAAATACTTATGTGTACCATTCACGCAAGCATCTCAAGTGTCTTAATTTGTTTTCTTGAGAGATAAACCTGATTAAAATTTTCGGTATAGAACTTTGAATCATATAAAAAAGCTGATGTATTAAGTATGGAGTATGTAATCTCTTTACATATTTTAGGGAAATTAATGGGCAGAAAATATTATCACCTACGTTTGAACATGGTACTCTTTTAAAATAATGTTAATTTTCAAGAAAGAAGTGGAGTAGTAAGAGACATGGTGTTAGAACGTAGTAGATGCTAGAAATACCTTTTATTTCAGTGATGCAAGCCTTTTCCTGTTCCTCTATTTAAAATGGTAGAATTAGATTACTAACGTCCCTCAAAGGATACTTAAACTAATCAGCAGAGAGCTTCTCTCCTCCCAAAAGGACCAGATAGGGTTGTCCCGTCTGCCATGTATTATTTGCATTAGCAAAAAGAGCTTCTAGTACTACTTAATGAGAAAGGATAATGGAATCATATATATTAATGGTCAAAGCCTGAGTAAGAGCTTATGCCCTCTGAAACAAGTTCTGAGTATGTCCTATGGGAAGCATTTCCTGCACAGATGTTTTTATTAAATGTATGTGGAAAATGTAGCAGGCAATACCACTTCCAGCATTAACAGGTTCGCGTGCACTTGTCATGTAGTAAAGGCAAAATCCTGAGAGCCGTGGCATCCACAGCCCACAGCTTGTACCAGTTTCATTAAAGGCTAGATCCAATCTCCTTGTAGATCATAAATCATGGCATTCCACCTGGCTACAGCAACATGAGTTTTAATAGTTTTCTTTAACTGAAACAAGTTGCTAAGCCATACCCAATCCAATTTACTAGCGAATGCACCGCTCCTCCTTACAGTTTCTAATGGTTCATTTAAGAAAAAGGGAGCTGTATTTGTAACTCTAATTTGCTTTGTTTCAGCTTCTGGCAGCTAGATCTTATTATGCCTTTCTTCTTGGTATTAAAGAACCTCTTTGTAACAAGTATTTTCTCAGTTATGGTCACCAGTCTTCTTTTGCCTATAGTTAACAGGTACAGCTCTTGGAATATTGGAGGCCTGAAGACCTTCTCTCCAGTCTTCAAAGCATTTCTCTGGTTCTCTTTTGTGATACTTGATGAGTTAGGATTTCTTAACAATTTATTGATTCCTTATCTTTAAGGGAAAAAAAAACCCCTCTCATTCTTTAAATATATGTGAGACTGCCCCTGTGCAGAAAGTACTCTGATGACAAATATAGTTGTGAGGTTTGTCCAAAACCGTACTGCTGCTCTCACTTTGTGATTTGCTGCAGCTGCCAAGATTTCCTTTTCAGTTTGTCCTTCAGCCCTTCAGGGATGAGGGCTGGGTGAAATATGGCACACCTTTTTTTCCCCCCCAAGCTTTGTTTCCCAGGCCAACATGTGACACTTCATTTTCTCTGCCTTTGCAAATGTCACATGCATCTGTTTCTTTGTGTAGCAAATCTCAAGATTTACATAAGTAAATAGCTTTCAGCACTCTTGAAGCCACAACAATGTATAAACATGTTTGAAATTGTTGAACTAAAACTCATATTTGACTACCTGCTGTGAATAAAAGATTTAAGAGACTGAAAATTTTATTAATGATTGCAGTGTAACATCTTCATACTGAGATGATTAGGATGACAGGTTAACCTTGTATACTTATGTTTTGGGCCCTTATTTTCAGTACGAGCTTCTCCTGAAAGAGTTTGAATCACACTGCAGTGCCTTCATCCATTTACAAAAATGGTGGAGAGCCAAGGTGTCCTGTGACCAGGAAGTTATGAGATATCCCAGACTCCTCCAATGATTTATTTTCATAAAGGGATTACTAAAGACACTTGATTCTTACTCAAAACCTGATGTGATTTTATTTGGCAGTGTAAATATATCTTCATATTTGTACATGGAGAAAAAGATTCTAAAAACGATACATGTGAAAATGCAGTATCACAACCATTAAAGTTTACTTACTGGGGGAAATATCCACTGCTAATCTGGTCATGGCAGGTGTCTGTTTTCCTCTTGCCTTTCCAGCACCTATCTGTTGCTTTTTTTATCTGTTCCTGACACAGTTAATTTAAGGGATGATACCTTTAATGATGCTCAGAAGGCACCTGTCACATGTGGGTCACTACAAGGTGTAACATAATGATGATAATCAGCCCCAGAACTGAACTGATGTGATAGTAAACGTGAAGCTGTAGATTCCCACTTCCTCTAAAACCTGTCAGTTATCTCTCAGTAGAAGAGCTGAACTGTAAAAAGAGCATAAAAAGAGCTTTATGTGATAGCTACAAAATGGAAATAAATGCCTGGCTATTAAAAAGAATAGGTGTCTAATATCCAGATTATTTCAAGGATATTGGAAAAAAGAAAAAGAATAAAACCTGTTTAGCAGACCACTTTAGCAAGACTCTAATTTAGACTCATGATTCTTTATCAGTGCCATCTATATGTAAACACATGCAAATGTGACCCATATTATGATTTTGCCAATAATTCTTTTCAGTTATTATTTAATTATACATAGTCCTTTACTTAAGCACTTTGTAAAAACAAGATCTTTGAAAAAAACTGGAAAGGTTTCAAAAGGAATAAATATATTGTTCTGCAAGTTCAGCCTTTAACGTAATGTGCAAACCACTGGATTAAAAGCAGTAGGTATCACAGGTCAACTGCACTCACTAATCACTGCCTTAGTAAAAGAGATTGACTTTGTTGCTAGCTGGCTGCAGTAAGAATAGTAAATCACTTGATAGTCTTTATATTTATTCAGTTCACAGCTTGATCACTACTGTTTCACCTTTCCTCTGAAAAGCAGTAATGCTCTTTGCTTTGTCCAGGAAATAGAAATTGCTCATGGAATCTCCTCACTGTTTGTTGTAAGCGAATGAGCAGTACAGCTTATGCCCACTGGTTCCTGAAATGAAGCACTGTCATAGCACGAATATTTCTATTGAAAATTGGGGTGGGGGGGATTTTTGGTCGGGTTTTTTTGGTGGTGTTTTTAGACAGCTTCTGACAGATGATTGTGCTGCTTTATGCGTTCCAGTTTCTGTATTTTGTTATCCGTGAAGACTGCCATAATATAACTTTGCAGGTAGAACTGCAGGCAGGCATCTTGTGAAGGATGAGCCTCCTGGGACACTGATTGCATTACCATGCTAAACAAATTGCTGTAACAAAAATGTTTAGCCAAATCTCTGTAGAAAAGGGTAACGTTCATTCAAATGCATTTTCAAAGGGAATCTTCTGAAATGGACGAAGTACCTAAATATGCCTTTGAAGTAACTATATGTGCAGATGTAAGATGAAAAATAAGTGTTTGTTGACATACTGTTTCACTTTCAAGCTGTACAGTTTTAATTTTATTAAGAATGAAAGTGATGTCTTAAACACTTATTCACACCAATGTGTCTTTGTGCCAAAAACATACGTCTTTATGTCTAGAGCCAGATTTGGAAGGATAGATTTGGAGAAAAAAATGGGCCTACAGCAAAGAACTGCTGTCCTGAGGCTGTGGGACTGAGCGTTTCCGTGGAAGGTTCATGGAGATGTGGGCATATCCTTCTTGGAGCAAATACCTTTCTCCATTGACTTCACTGGTTTGGGCTCATGCCTTATAAAAGCAAAAGGCTGCCTCAAATACAAGCTACAGACAGGTCTGCAGCACCAAGTGGTGTAGCTGGTGCTGACATCCTTTTGTAGCAAATCACTAGATAAAAACAAGTTTAAATTCGCTGCTTTGATTGTGGGTGTTTCTTCTCTAACTGTTACCCTAATAACTTTTGAGTTATAATTCATTGTGATTATCAGCATCTGGTTATGTGAGCTGACTGCCTTGTAAAGAGGGAGAAATGGTTTCAGTTTAGAAGTATTCTAGCTCACAAAATGGGGTTTGAAAGGTGCTGAATCCTTGCCTGAATACATATTTCAGATCCTGTTAACAGCAAAACATGCTGCTATTAAACTAAGAAATCAAAGGGGTTTGATAGTCCTTTGTAAATCAGTGGCAAGAAAAATGAAAGTACAAAAAATTACTGTTAATTTAAGCCAGAGTTTCCAAAGCTATGTCACACATGCAGTTGCATTTAAATAAGTGTGTTCTACACATGCAGTTAATTTGTTGGGGTGCAGCTACTGAAATACAAGCATTGCTTTTCACATACATCCTCCTGAGCATTCAGACTGTAATATATTATTGTGCTTAAGGCATGGTCTTCAAATATGGGAGTGGTGTTTTTGTCTGTGGGTCTCAAACATAAGAAAGCTATAATGTGTTAAAGACATCTTAAATCAGACATGATAAAAGAAAAGCTTTTCAATTAGCTATTATTTTAAATGATAAATTGTAGCACATTGCTTTTATAAAATAAGTAATAGCCATTCATTAATCTGGCATGTGTCATTATTATTGGAGGGTTTGTGCTTTTTGATAAAAAATACCCTTTCAGGAATTTTCCTTTGTGAAGAGGTTTCTGTGCCTTGATATTTTAGTGTACTTCAATCATTCTGACTCTTTGGCCTGGGAGTCACATTAAATTCATGCATTTGGTAGTGAGAAGGTGTGAAGTTTGCATCCTTTTGGAGCAGAGATTCGGTAGCAATAACAGTGAAGCTGCATGATGTTAGAAAGGGCAGGTTTTTGCAAAGCTGGGGGCAGTTACGTTTTGGAAAAGACTGCTAATATTTGAATGGGAAAGAATACAGCTTGCAGTAGGTTCAGGTGTGCCTGGCCTGGGGTGTCAGCTGCTTGATGCTGACTGGGACAACGTAACAGAGAACATGGGCATTTACCACATGTGTCTGTAGTAGATGAACCAAATGCAGGAATCATTTTATGTGGCAGTGAATAAACATTTATATATCTCTTTATGGAGGCAGAGAGATAGATATGCTTATAATTAAATGGTTTTTAAGAATTATGTGGGCCACATCATGGTATAATGCATATTTAGACTGTGATTCCTACACTTTCTTGGGGATCATGAACAACTCCAGCCTAATAAAAGCGTGTCCAAGGAGAGAGAACTATCCTTGCAGGACGGAGGCAGACCTGCACATTCCTCTGTTCTGTGGTCCTGGGCTTCTCTCCTGCAGGGTGTAGGAGTGCTGAGGCAGAAAGGAGCTGCTGTGTGAAATCCTGTACCTCACCCCTGTCATGTCTTTATGAGGGAGTCCAGATTTTCTTGTTTAAAGTCTGTCTCTGAAAGCCACCTCCTTTTCCCCGGGGCAATGATAACCATAGCCAGTAACTAAAGAGAAATGAAGGACTCAGTACTCTCTGGGTGGGAAGGAAAAATAATCTGTAAAATGTTTCCATGGTAGTGGTTTTCTATCTCTCTTCCAGACCTCCAGAATATGCCAGTTTAGTTATACTTATTATCTGCTTCTACTTCTTCATTTCTCCAACTAATGTGCATTTAAAATGTTCACTTATCCACCTGGGCTCAGTGGAGCTTTATATACCATATGTATTTCTGTTAAAGACTGAGCCTATTTTTATATTACTTCAGGTTTTCAATTAACCTTGCTTCCATGTATTTCACAGCATAAAAAGCAGTTTAGTGTTAAACAGAACTCACATCTCCTCACACCTCCTCTCCTTCCCTCATAAAACATTAAAATGCAGCTTTTCTATACTGTAGGAAACCTTGTGATAGCTGAGTTACGTAACCAATTTGATATTGGATTTACATTATTTTGAGGAAATAACACCAATAGTGGTTTTCCAGTGTTTTACTCCACTGTTAGATGTACTAGCAGATGTTGCTACACTGAGCTGCATTTCTTCTTAGTGAAGCATGAACATCAATTTTTATTCAAGGCGGATAGATGCAGCTTTTTGATGTATGCATATACATCTAAAGCAATACAAATTTATTGTTACTATTTTGGAAAATTCTGTTAAATTCAGTGCATTTGCATGGAAATAGAGTAGATTCATGAAGGAGAGAAAAAATGGTGAGAAATCTCCTAAATTGTTGCTTTTGGTGCTACCGGATTTCTTCTGTTGTGTCAGGAAATAGTTTGCACGGACTAATCTAATGATGTGTAAATTAATGAGTATTTTATGATAATCTATTCAGCAAAGTTAAGGTGTAAAATTAAGCATTGGGTTCCTAGAGGATTTTTAGGGTATTACCAGTTCGATCATTAGTTTCTCTTTCTTATCTCTAAATTTTTGAAAGTGTTTTGGAAGTGTCAATGTTTGCTTGAGATTAATGTTCCTCTTGCAAAGGACTTTCTCTTTGTTGTACTTGATACCATCTGTGACACACTGCTCAGCAAGCTGGAGTCATGACTACCATCACAGATCCTTGTGATTTGCAATATAAATTTCATTTTTAGGGAGTCATCAATTATGTCCTCTCAGCTGATTGTTTCCCTTTAAATGTGCATTTGGATGTCACTTGAGAATGTCTTTCTTAAAGCTTTTTCACTTAAATTTTTTACCATTTTCCTCATTGTCACTCCTTTAGTCTCAACTCCTGACTTTGCTAAAACAGTGTAAAATTTCATCTGAATCCTTAGTATGAAAATACCTTCATTTTTTTAAAAAAATCTATTCTCAATGTCTTAGAGTAGTTTACTTTCACTAAGCTTTCTGGACCACAGGTGCCCCTGTAATCCCCAAGTTCTCTTTGCTTCCCAGGACTTTAAATTTGCCTTGTAGAAGTAATAGCATTAGCTTTCTCAGACATTGTATCAGCCATTTTTCTGACAATATTTTGAGGGGCTCGCTGCTGCCTATGCTTAAAACTCTGTGCTGAAAACCATCTGCCTTGCCAGAAATGTGATTTGTGTCTTTCTAGCCTTAGAATAGACTTGACCGTGAAAAAAAATGGAAATTTGAACCCAAATCACCAACTCTCCATGTCCTCACACTGAAATATGTCCCATGAATATGAAATATTTTGTATGTTTTTCCTCAAAGTACAAATCATAGTATTTTTCTAAGATAAAAAGTGTAGTGGAACAAATATGCCCATATCTTTCAGCCAGTTCAGGTGCCACATCCGAATATAAACCAGGTATTCAGAGACCTTCTGTGGATCTGCCATCATTTTTGAAGTGCTGGAACTTCATGGTGTATTAAATTCATCCACTTGTCAAGTTCTATTCACCTGTGACAGACACATGAGAGTTTTAAATAAAGACCCACTTATAACTTGGTCTAGCAAGGGTGGAAAATGCCCAGCAACTTCTTCATTGTCTCTCTTCCCTTGGTCTCCTTGCACAAAAGCAAGTGATGTTCTTGAATTGATTGAGTTCAGCTTCTGCCTTCTCTCTGAATCTCTCAAAGCCTTCAAGACCACTGTTCCTATAGATATTTTGTGCAACAAGGTATTTCTAGCAGAGAAACCTTGTGACCAGGCTGACTCCCTCCATGGCCCAGCAACTCTTTTTTCTCAATTCTCTCAGTTGCCTACCTACTGTAATTGAAATCTTCACCACAGTCCTAATCTTCTCTTCACCACCTTTGACTCATTCCTCAAAGCCTCTTCTCCCACCACAGTTTCTTTTTCTGAGAAGGATCTTGACAATTTCTTCCCAGTGAGCAGTGATAAACATATGATCTTCATAACTGCTCCCTTCACTGGCTGCTCTGTTTCTGAAACAGTCCTCTAGCCTGTCACAAGTTATAAAGTTTGCCAACTGCTGTCCTCTGCTCACCCTCTTTACGCATTTCCCCATCTGATCCCTTTTTTCCTCCAATCTGTCACTCTCTTCTTTCTCTTTTCTTACAGATTTTCGAGTCTGCCTTAGCCTTTCACTTATTCAAAATATCCCAGCATTTACCCAACCTGTCCCTCTAAGAGCCTCTCATCCCTGAATGCATGGAGCATGCTACAGGCATTTCCATCTACTTCCCACTCTTTGTAGTCAATGGGAAGTGCTCAAACCAGTCTGTAGTAACTTTCTCCAGTCTAATCAGAGTGGGTACTCCACCTTTGACCCTGTGAAGCAATCAACTGTTTTAACTTCAGTAATCATACTGCAATGCTCTCCTCCTTTGGCTTCCACAGCACTACCCTTTCCTCCCTGTGCTTATTGGTGAATTTGCCTTCTCACGTCTCCAGTTGTAGGAGGTTACAGGGAAGCCAAAGATTACCTTACCCAACTCAAATAATGATGTTAGAAAAGTAATTTTCTTAGTTTCTTCTCTTTTTTTGGCCATGTTGTTTACTGACCATTTTTCTGAGGTGACGCTCCCTTTTCTCTTTTCAGCAGCTCATTTGTCCTTTCTCCCTCCTGTGTCAATTTCCTCCTCAACTCTTGTTTTCAAGGCAGCACCTTTGTGCTTTCTCTGGAACGCTTCAGATGCTTCTGCAAAGCTGCTTCTTCAAATCTCTCCTCAAAATGTGCATTTACCAGGTTCCCTCCAGAAAGTACTGCTTGTCATAATGGTTGTTATCTTTTGTTTTCCCCCTCTTACATCATACTGACCTCTTGCCTTTTGTCCTCAATCCACTGTACAAATTCTGAGGAGTGTTTCCACTGTGAATTTAGTGAGGGCTAATGCTGTGGAGTCTTGCTCTGTGAGTAGAACTCAGAGGTGCAGTGGTAAACAGCAGTGAAGGGAACAGTAAAGGCCAGGAGCAGCTGAAGTCATGGCTATATCCCTGCAGAATGGGCCTGGCACACTATTCTAACAGTTAATATTTTTGGCAAAAATACAGATATGGAAACTACGTCCATGTCCAGATATGCACACAGAGAGCTGCCAGAACAGAGTAGTATACACTGTAACATATGCTGTTCTCATGCCTACAAAGAGATGCAAGTCCTTACCTTGGAAAAAGTGAAACGCTGAATAAACTCTGGGATCAGCAGCTATGGTTCTGGGGTGCTTAACCAGCTAAGTCATTCCCTCCAGCACCCTTTTGTTGTAATCTCCCTCCAACGATATTAAAAATACAGAAACCTTGGCCAGGTTGTGGTTGATCTAATTTATAAAACATTTTCTGGATATTAGCAGCTAGGGCAATGCACTTGTAGCTTTTAAATTTTGTTAAATATACTGTAAAGTCCCTAAAAGAACCTTTCATTGAAGATTATTGTATGAAGATTTGAAAATTAAAGTGTCTAGATTAATGTGAAGTGCACTGGGATATTGTTTGATGTATGAGGAGCTATACAGTATATTTATCATGCACTTTTCAAAACTGCCTGGGGGAATTAGACACCCAGTTCTCTATACTTCTTTGAAAATCTCACTCTTAGGAATTTGTTGTTATATAGTGAAAACGGTAATATTTTCATTGGGAGCTTGAGTCAAAGAGGAAAGGAGAGATGTGGAGACCCTCTGTATTCAACTAGGGCTTGATGTTGGCTCCTCACGGCTTTTTTTATTGTTTGGAATTTGCTCCATCGTTGTAGAGACAACTTGGATTTGAGTGCTACAAGATCACACAACTGGTCTGACCCAAGAACATTGCTCCACCTGCCTATGTATTTCTTGTCATCAGTTCCATTTCTTCTTTGCTCTCACTTCGAGATAGTTTTCATGTCCTCCTAAACAGAAGTAATTTAAACAGTGTATAAAATAACCATGCAAACAATAATGAAACAAATGCATACATGTACATATTTGTATTTACAGTACCATATGCAAATTTATGCAAAAATAATTATGTTATACATGTATTTTTTTAAAATGATCCTTTTGCCGGAGTTTTTCTCAGTCTATTTTTTTGTCGAGAAATAGCAGTACTTTAATGAAAGAAATGTTCCACATATGGTAGAAATTACAAGTTTTGCTTGTTCCTGAAGTGCTGCAATACAAATAAGCTGTTAAATGCCAACTCTGAATGTTATTTTTCAGATGCTAAGAGAGATAGCCCTGTACTAAAACTATTAGGAGGCAAATTTATTTGAACTTCAAAACCCCTTTGATCTGAAAGGAAAATGAACTGCGTATGAGTTGTACGCTTCGTTAATTTAGGGTTGGCCAACTGTGTGCATTTTTGTTTGTTTGCTTTTTTTCCAGGAGGCGTCCTTCTATTGAAGTTTATTAAAACTAATAATGCAATACACTGTTATTTTTTTCTGGTAAAATCTGTTGGATTGCTTTCATAAAAGGGCAGTTTTTCCATAGAAAGTGCCCTGTGAGAATCAGTATTCAGGTTCACAGTCACTTGAAAAGTCAATGTGCAGGTGTGTTGCATCCAGAGCTATTGTAGTGGTCTTATCATTAAACCTGCAGTAGGCATTTATGAAGTAAGGCTTTCACGGGTACTGGGTGAGTGTGATTAAAAATAATCATCTGTCTGATGAATGTTTTCCTCTGACTTTTGGCAGGATAACCCATCTGAAATTGTGCCAGAGTTTACAGGAACACTGATGCCAGCAATTTAAGGATCTTCACGTTCGGTCTCAGTGGTAAGTTCTAAAGATGCCGTAGTAAACCATGTTAGAATATTACTGGTTTCTGTTGTGTTACACTAAAATTGAATCTGTGTGAAAAATGAAGCACTTCTCCTTGACCAATACAACGATAGAGAGATAATAGGAACATATATTGATCTGCGAAAGATTGAGTTCAGGAGCTCAGGACACAAGTTCTGTGCAATTTTTGTCAGACTAAAATCAAAAGGCCTTTTTTATTGTCCTTTCTGCTAATGTAACTGCTCTCAGAAGGTTTGACATTGTACATTTCAGAGAATGTAACCATTGGGCAGACTCCAAAGAGAAGGTAAAATGCACGAAAGGAAATCCAGTGGTTTCTTCTTGCTGAAAACAAAGCAATAAGTTGTAAAATTACGAATTATTTTTCCCTTCTACCGCTCTCTTTGTTGTAACTAGTCTGATTGATCAAACCTTGAGTCAGATTTTCAAATACTGCTGTGGAGAAATTGTAGGGAGATTTAATCTATCTGCATCTTGAAGCACAAAAGTCTTGTTGCAGAGATGATTTCCCAGCTGTTGTTAAAGAAAGGGAAGAGGGAGCAGCTGAATCCTGCTGTACTTTTGCATCATTTGGAACAGACCTTCCACGGTAGCTGGGTAGAGTGGAATAGTTCTTCAACAGGAACTCTTGTTGGTGCATAAGTGCTCGGCTTTTTCGGGAAGAAAGGCCTAATTTTAGATTATATTATTTGTGATAATATTGTGGTCAAAATTATTCTCCGTGTCATGCCATATACCTCATGGAGTGTTTTGGGCCCTGGGGAGGTCAGAGGTGTGGGGAGTCATGGGAGGGCACCCCCCTGTGTGGGACACTCCTGCACTCAGCAGCTCTGAGGGTCACTGCTGGAGCCCTTGGGCTCACCCTGGCCAGTGGTGCTCGTGCTGCTGCTCGAAGATCACTGTGATACAGATGTCAAGTACCATCACTTCCAAGTCCTTACACTTACAGGCTATTGAAGTATATATTTTTTTGAATTAGATTACACTGCAAAAGCAAGAACTTTTCTGACATGGAAACGTACCTCTAGCAATTTATTATCATTAACCAAATACTTCAGTAAAATCTCTGCTTCAGTTTGAAGATGTATTCAACAACAATAGCATTCCTATTCAGTCATGCTCTATTCATACAAAAAATGAGCATAATACTGTGTTATCATGAATCCTCAAGACAGATTACATTTCATTATTGCTGGGTGACTTTTATAATGTGGGAATGTGTTTCTAATAAAGGACAGTATCTCCCTCAGAGCATACTGTTCTAGCAATGTTCTTTATTAGAAATAAAAGAATACAGCATTCATATCATGTTACTTGATCACAAAATGAGTGTGCAGAACAACAAATTACCAAGGCAGTTTTGTAAGGAAATAATATGTTCCTAACAGCACTGTTCTTAACTTTTCAAATTGTTACTTGACATTACTAAAATCTATAAGTGCTGTGTCTTAGAGAGTTGAAAGTCAATGCTATTCTGACAGATGGAATTCATGAAAGCCAGAAGTGGCTGGACTAAACTGCTAGATCTTCTTCCCCTGAAAAAAAGCAAGACAGTAATGACCTAACAAAGGAAAACAAGAGAGCTGCATTTGTTGTCTCTTAGCTGAGGCAAATGAAAATCCATTATAAGTCATCTGAGGCCCAGCTCTGTGACAAAACTCCAATTCACTTCAGCAAGAGCCACTCGGGTAATGGACATTTAAGCCCTAAAAACTATAACTGGGTTAGATAAAGTCCTTTAGGATCTAGGAGAAAAATTTGGCCGACTAGAAAGACGTACAGGGAGAGACAAAGAGGAGCTTCCATATTCATGTTATCAGTAAATATGTAGCATATGCCTCAGAAGGAGTAATGACCTTCAGGGCATACAGATGACCAGCTCGCTTGTTGAATGTTAAGGAGTTTAAAAATAGTTCAATATTCTGTGCAATTAAAGTCAAGTGTGTATATGGACGTCTGTTAAAATGAGAAAAAAAGAGTGTTCCTTCTTCCTGCATTTCTTTATTTGACCATCCCTTCACACTTCATTTCAGCCTTTATATGGGTTTTGTGTTCATACTTTATTATATTTTCTTGAGGCAAGAAAGATTTTCAATGAGAAGTTGATGAATGTCCATATTAAATTGGATCCCTTTTTTTAATTAAGTTCATCTAAATTTAATTTTGCAATTTTACTTCAGTAAACTCATCTGACTCCAGATGTTGAATGTGATTTTTCTATTCCTTCTCTCACATAATTTTACCTGTAAAAGATTTATGACTTAGAGAGGCATTTCTGAACACTTTGGAGTGTTTTTAGCATGTGTTTCATGAATGGCTGGTACACATGACCAATTAGCATCCAAAAATACCACTCTGCACCCAGGCCTTCTTTCAGGAGTGTTTTTACTTTTATTACTTGAACTTTAAACAAATAATCAGCTTTTAAAAAAACATTAGCAATGCATTTAAAATGATAGAGGGATATTGAATTCTAGAGATATTTTAAAAGAGAAAGAGTCTTCAGAAGCTACAGGATTCCATAAGAAAAAATGTAAGAACTACTCACTTTGATTAAAGGAAATTCCAAGCAATCTGGGGGGAGGTTGCACCCTTTTCTTTGATTACAACTGTAGTGGTGAATTGTTCAGAGCATGTTATTTGGACTTTATAAACGTGGGAAACAGATACTGAAGTGCCTAATGGTCTTAAAGATTTAAGATGTACTAATTTTTTAAGATTTACTCATTTCGCTACCAAGAACAGTGACATTGCAGATTGAACTGTCACTGCATACTTTTCATATTCTGTCATGGCTTCTGGATCAGTGTGAATGGCTCTAATTTTAAGAATTACCCAGAATCTGGACATATCTAATAACTTTGTAAGTGACACATACGAGGCATTGTATCATGAAGGCTCTGGTTCTCATCAAAGAAACAGATACCCCAATTAAACTTTCAGATAATACTAAAAAGAGGATAGTCCAACTGTAAACAGAAGGGTGGTTGTATTCTTTTTCTTTTCTTCAAAATGAAATCACTTTCCTTGGGAGTTTCTGCTGGTGTAAGCCTCTTGATATATTAATTTGAAATATTTATCCATGCAGTCAATAAATCCAGTTTTGAACATTTGTGTCAGTTGGAGGCTCATGGGATGCAAACTGCTGTGGGTGTGATTGGCAATGTGCTGCTCCAGGTTTGTTTGGAGATTTCTCCAGAACAAGTGGAGCTCCCAGAACCGAGCAGCAGCAGTGCTAATTTGAATCAACTTCTCTATTTTCTCCTTTTATATTCCTCCAAGCCTCCATAATAGAACTTGGCACTGACTAAAGGATTTGAGGAGGTGTTGTTATTCCTGTAATCCGTGTGGTGGGGAGGGGAAGGAGTGAGTGACCAGCTGAGAGATGTCAGTGGCAAAGGCAGGCTGTAGAGCCGTGTCTCCAGTGATTTTCCACAGGCGGTGGGGGAAGTCAGTTGCAGGGAGCTTCCTCAGTCAGAACAAGACCATAAACCCTGGAAATCTGGCTCTTCTTTTGTACTCAGATTGTGGTGTTCTGGTGGAAAAAATGACCTTCTAGTGCAAATCTCACTTCTGTGAGAGTTAGACTTCAGCATCTTTCTCCTAATGTCCTTATTACCTTTATATTAATTCAGCTGTGTTTCCTAAAAGGACTTTTAGCCATTCGTCAATAGCAGGTGTGATTTGCTCGTTTTTCTAGCAAAAGAAAGAAACATAACAATCCTCCATTGGGAGAAATGTTTCTGAGCTATAAAGGTTTCATGTGTGCCTGGATGGGACGCAAAGAAGGAACCACTTAGAAATTACAAAATGACACATTTTGTGTTATTGTTAAATTGTTGAGATTTTCTATATATTTGCCGAGATTGTAACCATACAGGGGGTTTTCAAAGACACTAGAGAAGGGGATGTTAAACCTCCATGGTTTTAAGAATTCCTAATGACTGCCTGCCAATACGGCTGAATCCCGCAGGGTAATGGGGGGAATGCCTACCATGTAAATATAAAGGGGGTTATTTAGGAGACCCAGTGAGCTGTGAATTATTGCCTAGGTTGTCCCAAAAAAAAAAAAGGAAAATGAGTTGTGAAGAGGAAAGAACGTGTGCTGAGTTCTGAATAGCTTTGTAAGACTTTTTCTGAAATAGATGGGGAAACTTACACACACTCTGCAAAAAGAGATATCTGTTCTGTCAGATTGCAGATGCATCAGCCACCCAGATTACTGTGAAAAACCCATTAAAGAAACAAAACTGGGTTATTTTTATGCCTGAAAAATGCATGAATCAGAAGAAAATAATATTAGTTCAATAACTGAATTTAAGATCTTTGTGGATCTGGTTTCTGGTGAAGTCAGGGGGAATGTGTCCACTGCATTTAGTAGGACCTGGCCTGGGCCCTTGGAGATTAAAGATTTGAGAGCTCGGTTGATAGCAGAGGTAGTAAGGGCCACCTTCCAAGCCGGGTTGTGTTGTGCATCATTAGCACAAAATAATTGAAATTATAAATTTGGAAATGCTTCCAAAAAATTTCACTTAAATGTGCTGAAGCTCATAATCTGTTTCCCAAATGGATAGTCTGAAAATCTACACTGCGCACTTGTATGATATTACATACATGCAAATATTTCCTTTTTTTAATGGGAAGAATTTCATCTAAATTATGAAACTCATCTTTCTGTTCACTTCAGGCACTTTGTCACAACTGAGGCATAAAAACCTAGAGTAATAAGATCTGAACAGCACATTGTATTTATTGCATGAAACTCATACAATCTCTGTATTTTTTGTTCCATTATAATTGTAACCGGAACTTATTTGCTCTCAGCATTGTATCTGTTTAAATGGAGCTTGTGGGTTTTTAAGTATGGTGACAGAAAGAGCATATGAAATGAAACAAACTTATGTCAGCTGTGTTACACTTTTACAGCTAGTTCCTTTAAGCAGATCTGGCTAGGAATAATGTCTTGGTTTTCAAAATTCAAGCTTTTAAAATGTTTTTTAAATCCCACTTTTAGTAGAATAAATAAAATTTTATACAAGCAAAGACTGAATAAAAGGGGAAGACTAAGACCACAGAATGCTAAGGAAAGAGTATTTCTCAAGGAGTTGTTCTTTTTCAAGAAAGAAATTTGGGATTTTATTGCTGAAATTAACAGAAGAAGTATTTTTTTTTTACCTGAAGGTGGAGTAGAATTCTTCAGATCTCTCAGTAATTGTTGTTAAGAACTTTCCCTCCTGAGCTGAGTGGTTCTAAATTAAATGATTTGTTTTTCAATATGAATAAGATTTTCTTAACAGTTAGCTTACATATAATGAACTTAAACACAGTTTTAGAAAGAGGTGAACCATGTCAGCGTAATTCCCACAATGAGAAATGAATACCTGATGAACTTCATTCTTCTAAGATAAAAAATAATGCATTACTTCAGCATTTATTCCTGGTGATTCTGTTAAGTAGTGGTTATGGTGTGGGTTCTCGTTACACAGACAATGTTCACCAAATTATATATAAACATATTGATATTTCTTGTACTGTAAGTCCATTAGGAGTGAAATATCCCCAAATATCTTAAAGATTTTACCAATAGAACTGTTTGAGAACATCACGAATGAATTAAAAGAGACAAATTAGACCAGTCAGAAAAGAAGATTTGGTTTTGAACAAAACCAATGGTACTCAAACATGAATTATTCACATATATTTGAACCATTGCCTTATTTTTCTTGGGTTTCACCTGGCAAAGGTAAATGTGAAACTCTAGTCTGAAAGTAAACCCAGGCCCTAGGGAGGAGGGAGAGATTTGTGTTAGTAAGACGAAGTGAGATGGTGCAGAGGATTTGGCATTAAGCTGGGTTTCATTTCCTTCAAACAGGCTGTGAGATGACAGCCCAAACTCCGTGAGAGATCTTGGAAGGGTCTGTAGGCAACTGTTTGGGTGCCTTCCATGAGGTGAGGGTTAGTCCTTTTCTGTTAAAAGAAATATGAAATATGGTGTTTGGAAAAAGGTGTAATATAAAGGCAGGCCCATAAGAAATCTTACACCACTCTGGTGCTTTGTGACTGTATGTTACATGTGCAGGTAGGATCTCTTCAAAAACAATTCCCCCTTCTTACCAGGGTCTGAGCTAACAGCTCACTGGATTTCCGTGTTAGGGAGTGATGGGATGATACTGTATTCCATAAAAATAGAATCATTCTTCATTCATGAGAATTAATAGCACACAGTACAATAAACTCATTAATTATTTTTTTATTTTCTTTCTTACTAAACATTCATAGTCAAAGTGCAAACAATAAATAGTAATTTAAAACAAACAAACAGAAAACCCCCAAAGAAACAAACAGAAAAAAACCCCACAAAAACCCTACTGGTCCTTCAATTGTATCTCTTACATGCTAGTGAAGAATTACTAATGAGAACATGTTTAGGTATAAATAAATCTTTTATGCTCATTATAACTCCACTGTGTTCCTACAGTGAAGTCATCCACATAGAGCTGATTATGGGTTGAAAGCCTCAATAGCCTCTTTTATTTATAATAAATATTGCATACTAATGTTAACAATGTCATTGTGCAGTGTCTCAATAGAGGATTATGACTTCATGTAATGTTAGCTTGCTGTCTCTCCTCTCCTGTAATGGAGTCAATTTTCCTTACAAAGGAGATGAGAATCACTTATTCACAAATCTTGTAACAAATATTCTATGTATATACTGTGTTAACCCAATATTAAGGTGGCGCAATGAAGCTCAAAGACAGGAAAACACAGAGTTGAAGTTCAGTGCTTAATCTTAATTTGCCCATGTTGCCTGCATTGAAATGCACTTTAAAGTTAAAAATCTCTATTTCCCCCCAAATATTTGAAATGTGAATTACTACATTTTTAGGTATAATTGCACAAATAGGTGTGTGGAATATTCCTAAAATGTGCATGACTATAAATAACACAATCCTAAACCTGATTTTGTGGCACACAGCTCATGCAAAGAGAGGATGAGCTGTATTTATATTAATGAGCAACGAGTAAGGCAATCTTCCATCAGCTCCCAGAGACAAACAGCACATCAGGGAATAGGGACCCATCTCAGGCAGCACTTAGGCACATGCTTAACCTCAATTATAACATCAACGGGACTTCAGAATAATCTTAAACACTGTGGAGAAAAAGGAACTCGTGCATTGGCGTTAAGACTCATATTTATATAATAAAGCAAAATATTTAGTAAACCATAGCACAGTCATTTGATGCATGAACGTAGATATTGTGTACTATTAACATAATGCCATTGGATGCTTAGCTCCTGAATGCCTTCAGAGTAATTTATCTGAAGGCTCATGAGGGAAGTTCAGGCTAAGATGAAAAGCATAAATCCACCTAACAGCTAACAAATAATTCATATTAACTGAGGACATGTGCAGAATGCAGGATTTTGTGATAACTAAAGGGCAGAATATTACATACAGCTCTTGTGAAAATAGCAGCTCATATTAGTGCAAGTCTGCACCTTAACATAAACAATAAAATTAAACAAGAGTTAGCCTAAACCAGAACTCAAGTAGAAACAAAATCCTTTTTAATGGAATAGGACACCTCTGGTAGGAAACAATTTCAGAACCAATTCTATCATGCCAGTTTTTCACATCTGTACAAAAAATAGATGTCACATTGCGTAGACCAGTGCAGGTGCTGAAAATACAGAGATATTTCTTGCAGAGAAAAGAATTTTTGATATTTGAGAGACTTATTTCCCACTTAAACTAAACTCATGTCCATATTTTTGTTAAAATATCACTTCTGACTGCAGTGTAATCCTGCCTGATTTGTCTGGAGATCTTGCAACATGTTAGTATTTTTATCTATGTTACAAATATGTTTTTCAAGAGCTATTATTTCAATTATTATTTTGGGAACTGCTGGCTAGATTGTCTTCTCTCTGCCAGTATAAATTTGGAGGTATTCCACCCATGTCAGAAGTCAACTTCACATTTACACCAGTGTGTCTATAAGGGATTAAGCATTTGCCCTCTGGTCTGTTTCCTAAGTTTAATTGCATACTCATAACTTTATTTTTATTCGCTATTATTTTCATATTAGTGTGTACTAATTAGGAATAATTTTAAACTATAAAATTATGTGAATTGTGGTGGAATGAACAAAAGAGACAATATGTACACAATACCCTGGGGCTGGGAGAGACGATGGGCTCCTGTGTTCACAAAGGAAATTGGGTAGGAATTACCTGGTATTTTTGCCCATAGTCAGTGGAGTGACAAGAGCACAGGATTGAAATGAGTGTGAAAGGAGGGGAGCAGTGAGAGGATGTAGCTCCAGCTCGTTTACAGGTAACATTTCAGGGGAGGTGTGGATGCTTTGGGTGCTCTGGTAGCACGGATGTGTTTGCCAGTGGAATTCGTTACCTCTGCGATGTTACCTCAGCTGAAAAACAATTGGACTTTGTTCAATTAACTCCAAAAAGACAGGGTTTTGACATGCAGGGTTCTGTAGGATCCATGGAGTCTTAAAAATTTCTATTACCTCTGGCTCAATTTTGCGTCCCTTTACTTTGGTGGGGACTGTTCACCTGGCCCCAGTCAGGATCCCAGTGTTTGATCACAGCACTTTGGGACTCTGCCCTCGCTGCAGGAGGGCTCAGGCACAACAGTGTTGGAGTTTTGGCATGGGGTAAATAACCCAGGCAAATGTAAGGCTCCCAACATCAGCCATTTGCACAACATAAAAAATTCCGAAGGGTTTTTCCTTCAAACTGCAAAAATATGTGCTGAAATCATGTAACAGCCCAGCACAAAAGCTGCAGGTTTTGAGAATGTAAAAATTAGTGAAAATGAGGATTTTTGCTGAGACCATATTTACAGTTTATGGGATGCATTTCTTACTGGGCTTCCACCTCTTGTAGCAAAAAGGGGCCAAAAGCTCCCTCTGAGTGAGGGAATTCCTCATTTCTGTGGGTTCCCTCTGGCCACGTTGGTGAACGTGCACGGATGAGCCTCCATGAAAAGGCCCAGAGCTCTGGCTGCTGCTGGAGGCCACTTGAGGATGGTCAGTGCAGGAACTCTCTCTCCTCTCCCACCCAGGAGTGATGCTGGGCACACATTACAGCCTCTGCAGTGAGAGCCACACATCAAAGGAGTCCTTGGAAACAGATAATTAACTTCATGTTCAATTATATGTCCAAAAATTGCCTGAAAATTGATGTTCCAAAAAAAAAAAACCCAACAAAAAACTAGTTCAAATTTTTTTAGCTGCTCTCACTACACTCATTACAAAAATCCTCCAAAAATTTTTCTCTTGAATAAATAAGCCTCTACTTACATAAATAAAGAAGCCATATTTAGATTGAAGTTCAACATGCAGGAGAAATTTGGCAAATCTGATGTTTTCAAATCAATTTGGTATGTGTTATGAGAATAATGTCAGTGGAAAGGTTGCTTCTTAATTTTTTTTCTTTAAAAATGTAAAGGAGAAAGAAGAAAGTTGGCTTTGATAAACAGAAAAGCAGTGCTTTAAATAACTAGAGCAGTGATAAGGCAAAGAGCTTCTAAATAAATGAGGCGTGAAAGGTTTTTGGTTTTTTTAACTCCAAATGAAAGTTGTGTATTCATCAGAACGGCTTTAAATTTTGTGAAACAGGACAGCAATATATTTTGCAGTTTCGAGCAGGGAAGCAGAGAGCCTTGCCATAATCGAATATGTACAACATCTCTGCAAAGAAGACAAATAACAATATCTTAAGTGCTTTCACCTTGACCAAAGAAATTCTATAAGATAGAAGTAATTTTGAGTTTGCCACAATAAAAGAACGCTGGAATCTGGAGTTTGATAAAACTGCTCTGTTGGCTGGGAGGTTTGCCTTTCAACTGTGTTTGATGTGATATTCAGTTCATTTTGCCAAAATATTTTATGCCAAGTATTGCTATTAAATCTTTTATATTGCAGAGATTTTTGTCAACAGACACCCAAAGATTGGGTTTTAAGTGGAGTTAATCATTGAACTCAGAGAAGAGAAACACTGGGGGAGTTCTTCTCTTGTACAAACAAACCACCATGCAAGCTTCAGCCATTTCTGTAATTATTACCCCATTTTCAGAATAGTGTAGGTAAAATATAAAATCTGTCTCTCCCTCTGATCTCAATTCATATATAGGTCTTGTAAAACCTATTAGAAGAAACAGATAATTAGAGTAGAAAAAGCCATGTATTTGCTGCAGCTGCTGGTGTATTGAGTCTTTTGAAGTTCACTTTAAGCAATTATATCTGAGCACGTCTTTTGGAAGCCTAAGAAATCACATAGAACTTTATAAGATATTGTTGTTTTCTGACTCTTTCAATTCTTTGTAAATACTATATAACATTATAATGAGAGAATAAATGTTAATTCATTTAGCCTTTAACAAACAAATTTTAAAAGGAAAAGGGATTTCCATAGAAAAAAGTAGGGCCCTGCCTTTTTCCCTGTAGCCTCCAGCGTGTCCAAAACAGTGACTTTTTAAATAGTGTTTTTAATTGGTGTTTGTGGTTTCATTTTGCTATTTGATTTACATTGTAAATGTGGGCATCTCTCAAATGGTAAATAGATGTTGCATCTCCTAAAAGGTAAATATATATTGCAGAGGTGTGGTTCAGTGTTTCTGTTGTTGCTGTGCACTCAGGTGTGTGTAATCCCTGAGCACAGATCAGCCCTGTAATGGGAGCTGCTGCTGTTTGCAGCCATTTGGCAACTGATCCCTTCCCATACTAGAGAGAAGTAAGGGCATAGCTGCACATGGGCTATACTGAGTAATGTTTAGCAGATTTTCCTGTGGCATTACTGAAACTCTAGCTTATAATTCTTAAAGCAAGATCTACGCTCCATCGCCAAAAGCAGTGAGGTGTGGTAGTCAGTTGTGGTTGGGATGTGGGAGAGAAAATCTGTGGCACAATCCAAGATAAGGAATAGATCATAGCCTGACAACAGGGCAGCTCTTGCTACCTAATGAAGCTATAGTTCCTAATGAGCTTGTCCTCCTGAACCATTGAGGATAATGGATCTATGCAATTCTGGAGTCCTTTCCCCATTTCACAGCCCAGGCCCAACTGGGAGGCACTGTGACATTTAAGGATGACTGCCATTTTCCATTGCTGACGCTTCAGTTAAAGTGATTTGTCCTTGTGTTTCTTATTTTCCATAGTAATCACTGCCATAACTCTGTGTCCAGTGGCATTTGACTGTGAAAGTGACACCCACACTGGGGAATATGTCTAGGAAAGGAGCAGACAACATGGCAACTGGTGCTAAAGTAGCATCATCCCTGGTGGGTCTGTAGCACTCTACCCCAAACTTGGACAAAAACTTGCAGCACAGACCAAAAAGTCCATCTCCTCAGCAACCCTGCAGCTCACCACGGTCAGCTGCAGGCCATTGCTGGTATGGGTTTGGAATAAGGTGTTAGGTGGTGGTCCTGTCTTCCTTAGCACGTGTCTGATCAGGAGGAGCACGGAGGGCTGGAGTTCCAGGTGGGATCTCAGGTATCGTTTAGGGCCTGGTGGGAGGGTACAATGCTGTGTGCTGATGTTCATTGCTTTTCTTTGGGTTGGCTGATGGCTCCTTGATGGCTCCTTTGGTTTGGCAGTGCAGCATAAAAATCACAGTATGGATGCCGCAAGTTTTACAGGAACTGCTCAGTGGATGCTACAGAAGAGTTTGACAGGAACTCTAATCTGGCAGCACCCAAAAATATTAATTTTCTCCACTACTCGCTTTGGCTGCTGCTTTCCTGCTGTGTCTAAAAACCAGCACCTAAACCTGACAGACCCTACACCTATCAGCTCACCGTGCAGCCACAGAGGAAGGTCAGGCAAGGAGTAATCCCAGTAAGATGTTGTTTAAGAAATTCTTGTGCCACTTGTGCAGCTCCCTGGATATGACAGAAAACACTTAACAGTGACTCTTCCAAAAAAATACAATTCCGTTTCATGTTATTTTAAGGAAGATGATGAGACTACCTTAAACTTTTGGAGTTTGTATAAAAGAATATAAATAACAGCTCTTTGAGCTGTTTTAAGCCTTTTAAAATTTATATTAATCACACAGATTTCTGTAGCAAACAAAAAAAAATAAATAAAAATCCTTCCAGCAGAGAAACTTCTGTTGCAAGTACTCAGAAATAGATCCCTGCACTGAAATTTCCAAATTAAAAATTTTATTTCCAGCACACTTTTTCTTTTTTTCTCTCAGAGGAAACTTGTTAATTAGACTCTCTGCTAACCTGTTCCTGCTGTAAGGGCGGTATGTGGTGTGGGAAGGTGGTTCTCCCAATGCAGTGGGTGACTCCAGGAGATGGAGCTGAAGAGCAGCAGGATGAAGGGAAGCACTGTGACCCACAAGCCCACCCACAGACAGGAGCTGTGCCTTGTATGAGCCCTGGGGCTTTCGTTTAAATTTAGAGAGTGTTTCTTCTGAGGGAGCTACCCATGGAACCCTGCATCCTCGATCGCTTTGTTGTGCACAGAACCACTGCTTGTGTGGCCTGTGTTAAAGAGCAGAACTTAGGTGTGTTTAAAATAAAGGAGAAACACAGTCCAGTTTACGACTTAGTCCAACTAGCATCTGTTTTGGGGACAGTACAAGGACAGAAATAAGGAAGATGATGCTGAAAATATGGTCAGTTCTACTCAGGGACACTTTTTTCCCAGGAACACGATGTGGTTTTCAATCACTTACTTTAGCCCAGCTGCAGAGAATCCTGGGGTACAGAGACACCATGTAGCCAAGGCTTCTTCAGCTGTCACTCCTGTGGAAGGAGACACTTGTGAATGTAAATCCCTGGATTCAAGTCTTGAGAAGCCCAAACAATCCAGGAGTGACTGGGTCTTGCACCCTTGTGAGTCCCTGGAAATCAAGGCTTGAGTCTATCACCAGCATCTCCTGCTGTTATTTTCATTTTTGCCTGTATCATAGCATCCAGATGTCCAGCAGATACAGTAATGCCATGCTGGCATAGATAGGTAAGGAATATTTTTCTGAACAGAAGTGGAAACAGCTGCTCTGTAATGGTTCTGAGTTACCTTGAAACATGAGCAGAAAAAATGCAATGTGTCTCTTGCCTACCAAGTCCCTCTGAGGCTTTAATTTTCAATCAAAAGGTTTTACTCTCCAAAAATTACTCCTCACTTAAAAAGAGGAAAGATGCCCTTTGCTGCTTTTGCCTAGAGCCCAATATCTTCTGACATTCCATGGCAGCTGTGGCAATGCTCTTCTTAATGCAAAGAACATCTGGGCTGCCTGCAATTCTGGGAGAGAAGTGTCAAAAGTGTCATAGACATCCTTGAGCAAAGAAGGATCTTCACTTTTATTACACAGAAGTGTCAAAAACAGCATTATTGAACATCAGGTTGCAATTTGGCAAGCAGAATGTAAGTCTGAATAGATGTGACAAAACCCCTTCTAGGAAATTGCTACTTAGTGTTATTTTTTCATCATTTAAAATTAGCATTTAAAGGAAAAGCACAAATGGGGAGCCTCTAGGTAACCCTGACAATGACAGATCCCAGCTTTCTTTTTTTGTGCTTACTTCACAACCTCATTGCTGTCCATTGAGTGACTGAGATTGATTAGATCGTTGTCATCATCGGTGAAATGCACTGCATTGATCCAGCCTCGCTCACAAAGCCAGCTCATGTGACACAGCTAATTTGACATAATTGAAAGTTCCAGCTCCAGAAGGTCACAGAGCTGGACTCAGGACACTAGTTATCATTTTATCCTTGGAGCAGGGTCAACTCTCCTGAGAAATACGATGGCTTTTTGTCACACTCTTAATTGTTTCTCCATGGTTTGTATAGGATAAACCCAGGCTTTCATAGCTTAATTGAATTTTTATGGGGGAAGATAATTATGACCTCTTAATGCTAAATATTTTTTTAAAGTCAGATTGAGCTCTTTGTTTCTTACTCAAGTACAATTCTGCTAAGAAAAGCTTCAGATGAGGACAGCAAATGTCTTTAGATAAGGATGGCAGTGTGATATGTATCATGGAGTATTTAATTTACAGAGGAAAATATGGCACTAGTTAAAAGTTTGTTGGAACAGTGTTGAACGCGATGTTCCACTCTTCTGTTACCACATCCCTCTTTCCCACCTTCCCCTCTTTTCCCGTTTTCTGCTGTTCTCTTCTGAAACTTGAGTGCTACAGTCGAGATGTCAGGCTGAAGCAAGTTGGAGGCTGTGGAGCTAAATAAACTCAAAGGTCACGCACAGTCAGAGAACAGAGGAGTTGCAGAAAGACCTGCAGACAGACATCGAGCCTGGGCTGTCAGCGTCTGAGCACTGCCAAGTGGCTCAGCTGAAACTCCTCTGAACAGGGTCCGTGTTCCTGATGAAAGCTTGTGCCTTCAGGAAAATGCCCATTTGCTTCATGCTTTAAGATGGACTCCAAAATCCCTTTCAAAGATGTATGGTTTTGTAAGCAGTGCAGTATGAAAATGCTTGTGTAAAAATTCTTTCTCTTAAAGAGAAACACTGAAGCATTTGGAAAAAACTGTTTGTTTTTACTCAACAGAATTCAATGGGCAAAGCTAGGAGTTTAAGTAGGTCTTACAAGCTGTGTCATGGCTTTGTTGGCTCTCTGCTCAGAGTCAAATTAGCAGCTTATCTTTTATTTCTTTCCTTGTATTTGCAGTTAAAAATTCAGCATATCCCAATAGTTCCCATTGCTTCCCATTCCAAAGGCAGGTCAAAATGCCAGCTTTCTAATAGTGGACGTCGTGTGTAATTTCTCTTAGAAGAGAAAGCGCTTGATAAAATCTCTGCAATAGTTTCTCCTTGCTTTGTTATTCACGTAAGGGTTTTATGTGTTTTGGGGCTTTGTTGGTTCCTTGGGGTTTTGGTAGTGTTTGTTTGGTGGTTTGGGTTTTTTTTTTTTTTGGAAGCGTGCCTTTGGTCATCTGTAAAGCAAGCAAAAAAGGAGAGGCACCAAGGTGCTCAAGTACAAGGAAATAAAGGGAAGGACAACTGTGGTGCTTCTGTGGACAGTGGCTTGACACAACTTTTTTGTGATGAATTACTGTATCATAATTTCTGAGTTGTTCAAAGGTGATTTGTGGGGAAGGATTTTCGCAAAGCAAGCAACAAAGAATTGATATGAGTTTGGCAATATAACATTTTTTATGATGATTAACAGAACAGTGAGTAAGGATAGCTGGTTTATAGAAAGACATATAAAAAGTAAATAAATCTTTATAGGAATTTTCTTTTAAAATTTAGTATTTTGACATTTGCATAGAAATGGGAGGTAGATCCATATTGAATACATAACTCTCCAAAAATAAAGGTGTAATGCAGGCCAAAGGTAAATAACAAGCAATAATGTAATTGTTCTGTCTTTTCTAAGTTTTTCAAAAGTTTAATCCTAGCAGCTTTTAAAACATAACTTGCAATCGACAAATCCCGCTGGGCTTCTATTTATAGTATCCTAATTTTCAAAGAAAGCAAATCAGGCAACTGTTTTTAACATGAATAATATTGCTCCCAGCACTCTGCCTCCAGCCCACACATTGTGTTTTTTGGCATGAGCGTGGCAATTAAAAAAAATAAACAGCTCCTTTTAATATTTTTTATACAGTCAATGCTGACACAGCTGGCAAAGAAACTCAGTGAAAGGTAAACATTCTGCTCAAAATGTAATCTAACATATTGTTATGTTTAGTTGTTAAAATGTAATTTTCCTGAAAGAACATTTTAAAAGTAAGTTGGGTCTTTTTTTATTTTGTATAGAATTTCTAGTATATTGAAATCTGATGACAAAAAAGATTATAACCTTTTAAAGCAATAGCACTTTTGACACTGGATATTTCAGTCAATGGCTTATTGAATTTTTTAAAATATTCTTAACAAAAATCAGGAACAAAAATTAGGTATGATGCTTTATCCTTCAGCAGAATATAATAGTCTGAGCTAGTAAAATCAATTTCTTTTAATAAAATTCTGTCAAAGCAGGAAGTTCAATAATAAATAGTTCAACTATTTAAAGGGAAGAAAACTTCTAGCAGAATTACGAATAATTTTTGATTTGCTTCAGCAACAACAGAAGTTTATCTGGTTCCTTGACCTAATTACTATGAACACATATGAAGTGAGATTATGGAATGATAAGTATTTCACTAGAGAAAACACACGAATATATTTCTTTTAGATGAGGGACGTAGGTAATTAATTATCTGTCACGTGTCCAGAAGTTCTCAACGTACTTTTATTTTTAAAAATCATGACTTTGTGTGATTGCTTATGACTAGGATGCTGTATTTCAGTATTTTATTCCCTGTTGGAGGCCAGTGCAGAGGCAGCCAAGCAGGGCTGGGTGCATGCAGGGCTGGTGCAAGGCTCGGGAGGATTCTTAGCAAGAGCTGGGTGATGCCTGTGTGCTGCAAAAGCCACCTCTGCCCCAAAACATGACCTGGGCTTCTGGGGACAGCCCTGTGGGAGGGGTGCACAAACAAACAAGTGCAGAAGGCAGCCAGTGCAAGTGCTGGGGAAACTCGAGGGGTTTTTATGGCTGTGTGCACAACAGCTCAGCCCTTACTGAAAGTCCTGGTTCACCTTTGCTCACCTGATGGGGAAGAACAGGACGTGCTGGTTTGTGCTACCTGGGCAAGGGGACAGGGTCTCTCCCAAGCCATCCGAGTGGCCACCATATCTGATGTTCCTGTCAGCTTGCCTTCAGTTGTTTTTAAAAGGAAATTTTTAAAGATCCACCTTTTCCTTTCACTGATTACCAGTATATCCTTGGTATCAAGGTCTTCCAACTCCCAATTGTTTTTCCTTCTCTCAGACTGAATTGTAAAAAGAGCAGGTGTGCTGCAAAAGAGGTATCTGCCTTTTATAATCTGTAAATTGCCTTCTGGGTACGAAGTTGGAGTGTATGGATTTAAGTTTATAAGAGCAACTGAACAGTCATTTGTAATGTGTATAACATGAGGTGAAGAGAAGCATTTAAAGTTTAGAGCGACCTTCAGTAGAGAAGAAAATTATCTGGTGACTGCTATTGTTGATCTTGGAATGTGTTTCAGATGTTAGGTGTGGACTTTATATCACCCTCGGGGCACTTAATAACAACTAAACGAGCATTAACTGCTGAAGTCAGTGGAGTTTTATCAGCGTGAATCCAGGGGCATTGTTGTCTTTGTCTTGTCACAAAATAAGTTCAAAATAATCGTGCAGAAAAAGGAGCGGAAGAGAAACATTCGGAGGTCTGATTCTCCAGTCATTCCATCCTGTTACACCAGCACATTTGTGACCAGGACAGACATGAAATAAACTTGTCCTCTCTGACTAGGAAAGATGTAGTGCAAAAGATTTGAGTATATAGAAATTTCTTTCTAGTGAAAATAAAATTAAAAGAGGAAGAGAATTTCTCCGGGGTGGGTGCTAATCCTGGAATTTTTGTCTAACTAGGCTTTCAGCAACCTGTGCACTCTCTCTTCATGGAGATCACCATACCTGGCATAGTGTCATAAAAATAACAAAAGCCCAGGAACATGATGCATTTACTTCATATGAAGACTCAGTTGCCCTGATCTGATTCTCATATAAGAAAAGATGTTTCAGTACAACCTAAACTGTTAGAATATGTGTATCTGGGGACATCCCACATCAGGTTTTCTATTGATTCCTAATGTGAGTAGATATGCCCCACGCAGCTGTCCCAGTGCTGATGCTGGTGGATTTGAGAAGAGTCATACACTCCTGGCTGGGGCCAGCATCTCACTGTTCTTACTGAGTTCCAGAGCAAGTTCTTTGCCAAATGCAGAGCCCAGACACGATGGCTAAAGAAAGTGAACTGTGCTCTATGAACCCAATGTGCTACAGACCCTCCAGGAGCAGAACAACTGGAAGTTTCGTGTGCCCCTATCTGTTGGTGATGGTACCTTTGGTCAGGCTTTCAGAGCCATCAGTACACATTTGTCTGCTCCCTGCCAATGTTCTTAGCAGCCACAGGTCTGTACACAGGGAAGGGTCATCTGTGCCTGGTATAGTCCTGAGGAGCAGATCATCAGCTCCTCCCTGATGCTTCCCACTGAGCAGGTTGGAGCTCCCTGTAGGGCTGCCCATGATGGACAGCAGGCTGTGCTTTTCAAGTCTAGCCCAAAATCAATAGGAAAGGAAACATTAAGCACTGAAAAAAATGAAGCCTTTTGTAATATACAGCAGTATGATGATTATTATTATGGACTCTGTATTAGACCCATGTGAAATGAAGTTGTTGATGTTAAACTCAAAATATCTGAGATAATTTTATATCCATTCGAAACAAAACAGGGGGAGAATAAAAAAGGGAAAAAGCAAGGGATCGATGTTTTTTTAATAGAATAAGACAGCATCTGTAGGGAGAAAACTATAATTCTAGGGTTTTTTTAAGACTATTAAGAAGAATAAAGAATAAAAATAGAGCTGGAAAAAGCAATAAAATCTATAAACATTAATTCATGGCCAGTTTTTTTGAAGTATATGATATTTTTTTCCACAAATCCACTAACACGGTTCTAAATATGAGTGAGAATAGCAAATTGCTTTTTCCACCTCTCGGATCTATAGGTTCACCTCTACACTTGAATAAAAACATTAACCATGAGGCAGATACTTATTTCTTTTGTTTATGTTCAGCCTCAGGAATTTTTCAGCTGAAATCAATAATTAAAATGTTTATTAGCCGTGGTAAGTGTTATAAATGCAACTTTGTTAAACATGGATTGTATATATATATGTGTGTGTGTGTGTATATATATATATATATATATATAGGATAAATGAGATATTTATGGCCAGATTTTTTAGCCAAGTAATAGAATTTGGGAGGAGAGTCAATGTATAGCTTCATGTTTTCTCAGTATATGCTGTATTCACTGAAGAGATTGAAATAATTTGATATTTTTTCATTTTCTTTATAAAATAGAAAGCAGTAATTTGATATTAAGAAAATCAGATTCACATGAGGTTTATTTCAAGTGTTGCAGAAAGCATGGGGTTTAATGTAAAAGTTTGTAAACGATCATAGAAGAAATGATTGCAGGAAGTAGAACACCTGATGCAATGAGAATTTTGACTATCCATCCCTGATAATACCTACCTGAGATTCCTTATGTAGTTTTAGATATGCATACGGAGCAAGATTTGGGTGTACATTTGAGAAGAGAGAATGAGAGTTTGCATCCCTGTTTTGGATAGAAGAGGGAACACGTGCCCCTCCCCAGGCCTCTGCCACAGAGGGGCAAAGGTTCCATAGAGCCACGCTTCTGTTCCTGCCCTTCCCATGGCACTCTGGCCAGGAACAGTTCTACTGCTAAGGAATGAAAAGAGGCTTCTTAATTGGCAGGCTTTTAGGATTGTAACAGGGGACAGAGTGAAGTAAGCCTAAAGCTTTTGGAAGCTGGAGCACCTGGTTTTCTTAGACATCCACAGAAATAGTGGTCTGGTGGGATTTGATTTTTTCAGCTTTCCCTTAACAATTCCATGATATCAATTACTTTTTCTTGATGAAACAAAACCCACTTTCCTCTTTTTGCTTTCTCTGAGTGTGTCTAGCTCTGAAGTGGAGCTGCACATCCAGCTGCTGAGGTGCTGGCCCAGGCTCCCACTGCTCCAGCAGCTGCTGCTCCCCTTTGTGTCCAGCAGCAGTCCCTTAGTGAGAGTCAGTCAAGCTCTGCTGGGTTCTCCCTCCCAGCCACAGAACCTACTTCATAAAGCAAAATAATTCAAAATGCTGTGTTGCCCCCTTGCTCTTCTCCTTACACCACTTGTTCTAGCTTGGGGTACTTCATCCTCACATGCATCTCTATTTTCACCCCATAGCTTTCCAAGTAAAGTGCCTTAGTTTAATGAACGTGTGAAATGCTCTTCTTCTCTGAATATCTCCTTAAAAAAATGTCTGCTGTGATACCACGAGAAGTCACACACAGGGACAGCAGGGGTTCTGTGATAGCCAAAATCAAAGGTGGAGATTTTTGTTAAAACCTTTCAGATTATTTTAGAATCACTAAACTGTGAAATAGCTATTTTGTTAGCTTACAGTTTTTTCTACATAAAACGTTTATTCTTCTTCATCGTTCCTTGTATTTGCTCCTCATAACTGTTTGTTGCATCTTGCTTCCGATGAAAGTGCAAACTCTGAATAAGCCTCAAATCTTCTTGCTCACTGACCTAGCACAGTGAAGCCAACACATGCCCATCACTGCAAACAGTAATCAGCTCTCCCAGAGAAGGCACAGGTAAGCAATGCCCTTCTCAGTGTGAGCAAAAGTCACCAGGCACAGGCGTGGTTTGTGCTGTTGTCCAACATATTCCTTAGCAATCATACTCTGGACTGGACTTTATTATGCGTTTCTTAGAATAAAGCAATTATCCTGTAAGCCAAATTAATGCATCCACATTTTTATAGGGAACTATTTATTTGAGTTTAAACACTCTGTTTTGTGTTTCCAAGAGTGGAGAAATTCGAGTCTAATAGGAAAGCCATTATTATATATCTGGTATAATAAACAATAGAAACAAATTTCTAAAGGCTATCCAGAACAAGCAGCTATGTGCCCTCCATTTTGTTCTCATTTATGGCACTGATAGTACAGACAAAATCCTTACAGTTCTTTGAGTTTGCTTCCTCTGAGTTGTGATCAGAGCTGGGCTTTTTGTTAGTATTGATACTAACCTGACCTTACTAACCAAAGTTTCTGGCTCACAAGGGCCTCTTCCAAGTTTTGCAAAGGACTGAAGGACTGAAGTCCACTGTACTTCTGCAGCCCAAGGCCCTCTGTAGTTGTGGAACAACAAGTTTATGATTTTGCTGTGTTTTTTCACTTAATTGCTAAAACATTTATCCAGAACAAAGAAAAAAATATTCATACTGTATGGAGACTGCGAGATGAGTGTCACTTAAAGTACTTATCTGCTCTTTTTTATGTCAGCTATGAAGAACAGGGTTAGTGTAGCAAAGGGAAGTGCAAGGCTGGTAGACTCAGCAGGATTTCCAGAATAATGGGTACATTGTATGCAGCCTGGCATGAAAGCAGAAACATTGCAAATACAAACACACAAAAGCAAAACTCTAACAATAATTAATAATTCTCAGCTAAAGGGAAAAAGCATGTCTGGTGAAACTACAAGATAGGAAGGATACTGAGCTCCTGCTCTGCCAGATGGAGAGAAGATGGGTTTTGAATATGCCGTGGCTTTCCACACTTGGCCTGGAAAATGCAATTCTGTGTGTGAAACAGCCAGCTTGCCTGGGCCTTCCCATGCCAGAGTCTCTTTTGACCCTGCTCAAAAAGGAAAACATTTACTAAATGAGAACTAGAAGATAGCACCTCAGAAATGTGGCCAAATAATATATGTTAATCTAAGTGTATAATAAATATGACAGGAACTCATCAGGATAAAAAAGTTCCTTTTTTTTTTCTGGACTCAGTACAAACCCTGAACAAGGGAAGGTTAATCCTTTGCCTGGATGCCTAGTTTTGAGATACTGTGATAGGAAGTAGCTCCTTCCAGCCTAATTTCATCTAGGTTAGCCCACAGGGACCCCTGTGCCCATAGAGCTGGACTATTTCTCATCCAGCAAAACTCAGTGAAGAGGGGGATATTCCGTACAGGGCACTGGTCAGGGCTGGGACTTTCCATTACTGCAGTAATACAAATAATCCATTATATTAGGAGTCTTTGAAAGAAAAATTTTTGACTCTCTGGAGCAAGTAATGGTGTTTGATGTACCTCCAAGGGGGCAGTCAGTGGGTGAGCCTTGCAAAACTCAGCTGCTTCTCTCAGCAAGTTTCCACCTTGTAAACAGTGCCTTTGTCTTCTGTCTATGTGGGCTCTGATGCCTTCGATTTCCCTTTGATGTGTGAATGAATCCAGTGCTTCACAACAAAACTCAAACTAGACCTGGAAAAGCACAGAGGGAGAGAAGAAAGAAGGGAAAAGGAAAAGGTAGTTTTAAATATCCACACCACTAAAGCTGGTGAAATGATCTATGTGCAGACAGGATGATTGTGTATTTGCTCTTTGTGACCATTTGGGGCAGTTGAGGCTTGTGGGTGTACTTGAGGCTGGATGAGTGGAATTTTTTTGTTTACTAGCACCTATGTGTGTGTGAGCAGTGGCAATAACGAACAGTAAAAATTGCAACCAGTGACTCACTGACCAGAAATGGCCTGATTTGTACCGACTGTCTGAAGCTGTGCAGACAGAGCATGAATGACAACAGAGAACTGTCTGTAAGAGTTCAGAGGCAGAATTTGTTTATGCAAAGCATCTGTCAAGTCACTCAACACAGCAGCTAATTCAGGTGATTGCAGTAACCTAATCTTGGACAAACTGCAAGAAGAGAAATGGGCCCAAGACCAGGCTGCTGTGGCCTGTGTATGGCAGGAACAACCTGTCCTGTCCTGATGGGGAAGAAGAATGCTTCCTTCCTTGCACCTGTCCATCACCTGGCTCTTGATCTCTAAGGGTCTTTTAACTGTCTGGTTATCCCATAAGGAAATGGAAAAGAGGGGATATGCCCTGTCTTCCCACTGCATGTCTGTGTGAGGGAGGGGGGGCTGTTCCCCGGGCTCAGAGTCCGGCAAGGCCACACAGGACAGTGTGCAGGACAAGAGCCCTTCTCCTTTAGGTTTCGGAATTGTGAAACAGAGCCCAGCTGTACTGGCCCCCAATTTGACTAAAAAAGTTGTGTGCTATAAATGGATTGGCCAGTTGTGACTGGAACCACAATCCTCAGAGAACCTTTCAGCAAATCTGGTTTGAGTTTCAAGTTGCAGTGAAATATGAAACGAGGTGGGTTTCGTGGGGTTTCAGGTTTTGTTGAAAACGTTTCAACCAGCTCTAGTCAGTAGCTGTTGCTTTTTCAGTTTCCTACCTCTATCGTGTCTCTGGTATTTCTAGTTGAATATGCCTCAGATTAAGTGCTAACAGGAAAAGAGTTGGAAATACAGCCCCTAAATGTGACTCAACTCACAGAGAACTCAGAGTGCAGAAGATGCCCTTTCCTTCTTAAATTCCTCTTTTGGTCCCCCTTCTTGTGGAACCTTACCAAAATTTCATTTTTGCGTGGAGATTTTTGGACTGTTTAGCTAGCCATGATAATAGCGCTATAGATCACCTCCTAACTGGCTGGGGCAAGTGGAAAAGGAGCCCTGCGGGCTCAGTTTGGCAAGTGGACGGGAGACCTGGAGAAGCAGTCAGATTCGCAGCTGGCTGGCGGCACACACAGCCGGGAAAGCAGTCAGCGTGCTGCCTGCCGCGGAGCCGGGAGCGGGGAGCCGCCGCTCGCCTTCCCAGCTGGCAAGGGGAGCGCGGGGCCTGCAGAAGTGGCTGCTTTCCGTTTGGCTGCCCAGGTTGAGCGAGAGGCCAAGAAATGAGGTTCAGTTCCCATTAGCCTGTCTGGTTCTTGATTTGCTTCCTTTCGTTAAAAGAGGCAGAGAATACTGATGATGTTTTTTGCCAGGCATAGGACCGAAGCTGAGGGGCATGGAAGAATAGAGACTTAAATAAGCACAGCTCGCTGTCTCCACTCGGTTTTGTCAGTTCGTGTAACAACCTTGCTGCCAGCAACCTTCCTTGCAAAGGAGGAAAAACCCAGGGTCACTGGGAGGTGATTGTGCAGTTCTACGTTTGGTACTTAAGGTTGTTTTAAATTATTACAGAACCATTTAAATTGGTAGAAATACATTGTTAGCCTAAGCAGTGTATTGCTGTTTTAAATATTTAGGAAAAGATTACTATTTAGTGATCATGGGTATATTGGAAAATATATTTAATAGTTCATCTGTTAAAAGGTTATTTCAATACATCACAGGTATTTTATGTGCAGACAATTGAAGTTTCATCTCCTCTGAAGGCATATTTGTGGTATATGAATTCTTTTTAATACACAGTAATTATGAGAAGGACAGCAAGAGATCTTCTGTTAATATGTGGCTAGCACCATTGTAAAACCTGATTTTCAATTTTTTCCCCTCATTGCCTTTAGTTATTCCTTTGGAATTTGTGGTCTGTTTTTTAAAAATCATGCCTGATTTCTGTGCCAGCCTTCACTGGAGTTTGTAATAACATACTGCAATTTAGGCAGCTCTGAAAAGTCCCATGTGTAAAGTTATCTGTGTAGCGCCTGCATGATCAGAATCCAAGACAGCCCCATTTTCACTGAGTGCAAGATATTAACATTTTAAAATGACTTCAGATCCATGATTCAGTAAAAGCCAGCGGAACCTGGACTTCAGAGCTCCCTGCACTGCAGGCAGTAGCACATCTGTTGCCTCACTTGTAACAGTGCTAATAGCCAAGACTCTGGCAGCACATACTTCAGCTGAGAAGCACCCAAAACCTTTGGAAGGTGTGAGCAGCCTGGGCTGCAGTTTGTGCTGCTGCAGTTCCCTCTTGGTATCTGAATTGGCAGGTGGGTCTCATCCAGGACATTCACAGGTGCAGCTCTGCCTTTACATCTGGTCCCAGTGCAGAGACACCACGAGATGCTTTAGAGTTTTACTATCAAATTTTTTGCAGATAACACCCATCCACATACACAGCCAGTGCTCTTTTTTTATTTGAATGCCCTTTATAGTCAGCATACTGTGAAACTGCTCTCCCAGCCTCCTCACACCACAGCCAAATCCAGGGCCATGAATGAACTCGCAGATGCAGTGACTTAGTGGGGCACTCCTGGTCTATCACATGTCTAGGGAAATGTGTGTATCTAAGGATGTCTCCAGGTGCAACACAGAATTCTAGGAAGATGGAATCCAAGCTGGTTCAAGCAGTATGGCCAGCTTTCTCTGACAGTCCCTCTGGACTCATTATTCCATGTTATTCCAGGCCTGTGGGTCCTGAGTTAGCTACTGTGCCCTCATCCTGGGGGTTGAGTCACTGCTGGGAAGCTGTGAGACTGTTCATCAAACCCCAGTGTCTTGAAGTGGCTGATCAAGGAAAGCTGCTCAAGCAGGTAGCACCTTCTGAGCCATGGAGGGGTTTTGCAGAGAGCCTCAAAACATAGAGCTGTACGTGACTAAGCAGGAACAACAGATAGGCAGTGTTCTCACTACTGAGTGATGTGTAGAAGGGCAAGTAATGAGGGTAAACTACAGCCCAAACCAGGCACTCTTGAGCCTTCACTGAACCTCCTCAGTATAATTTTATTAAAACACACAACATCCATGGGGAGCATGAGCAACCTGCCCTTTGAAAGCACTTGAAAACCTTTTTTTGGGAAGCCAGCTCCAATGACACTTGAGCAGAGAAGAATGCATTACCCTGGGTTCTCTCACTGGGAACCAGTGTCCTTGCAGCACAAACACAGCACAAGAAATTCCTGGGGAATTCACTCCAGGTTCACACTTTGCACCCCAAGCTGGACTCCCCCATTCCCTTGGGGAAAGTGGGTTTGTAAAGCTCAGCACATTCTCAGTGCACAGCTCACTTGCATAAGGAAACATAAATTTGCCTGCCTTTACTGTTGCAAAGTTCCACTTTTTCCATAATCAGTTTTAATCATAGTACTTATAAGTTGTTTCATTTTACTTTTTTTTAATAACGGTTGATTGCCACGTTATATAGGCAATAACCTATAAACTGGAATTGCTTTACACTCATAAAGGCTTAAAATAGCAAGTCTAATTTGTTTATTAAAAAGTGATAAAAAAAAGACAATGCCCCATGCTGAGACTTTGTACACCACCTTTCATTCTGTAGTACATCTTTATAGCTGTGTTATAAACCCCTCTTAAATGGATTTTGTAGTAAAAGTGCTGACACAACTTTAACTATAGAATCTTGAACAGCAGCAGTGTAATAAAAGATCAAACTGTAATGCTAGATTATAAAGAAAGAATCATGATATGCAAAACAGAGCAAGAGGTTCAGAGGAGTAATGGATCCTAATACGAAGACAATAAATATTGACAAAAGGAATAATCTGACAAAGTTTTAAACCAGACTTTGGAACGTTTATCATTTGACTTTGGGGCTGTTGGTGTGCACTGGCTGGGTCCAAAGAGCTGCTGAAGCTCAGCTCGCTCTGGTGGGTTTGTGTTGCCCCATTTTGGCATGAACAGCTGACTGGGCGTGAAGGACACTGGGTTTGCACTGCAGAAGGAATCAGTAAACTGGTGACCTGAGAGAAATGTGCTTCTTTAAGGGGTCTTTAGTGAGATAAATCAGGTGTAAGACATTCCTGCAGCAATACAAGCTGATAGCTGTCTGTCCATGTTCTTGACAGCAGCTAAAACAGCATCCAAGTCAAAAGCAGTTTTTTGTGTTTTAAGAGAATCCTTCTGGGGTAGCATATGCCAAACAAATTTTTGCTATTGCCTCTTATTTGTCAGATTAAAGGTCTGTGAGTTATTGGGATTTAGGAGGAAAATTATGACTTTAGCCAAAGGAAGATATCTAGCAATTGTGTATTGTAATGGAAATGGCTGGGGGGCGCTTGTGGAAGCGTTCAGACTGTGTCAAGGCACTTTGTTGTTGTTCAGCTTGGATGTACCTGTAACATAGTTTACCTCATGCAACTGAAAATCAATTTGTTCTCTTCAATTCTAAGCTACCTCTCAAATTAAGCCCTATAAAACATTTCAAATAGAACAAAGGAAGCTGGCTGAAATAATATTTCATCTTCTGAAATAAGGGTTTGTCAAAGCCAGTCGCTTTACATGTGGCCAAGGAGAGCACTGCTCATTTGAAAGGCTATTGAGAATCTGAGAGCTCGTAAGTTCAAGTCCATCTGCTGCAGACTTCATGCACTACTAGCTATTGCAGTAGCTTGACAATAATCTCAGCATCATCTTTTATTCCAGTCACAAAGGGCTGTCAAAAACCAAATAGTAAGAATTACTATAAACAGCAATGATTCAGTCTCAATGGCAATGGCTCTCTATATTCTAGCAATGTAATCTACTGCTCTACCCTTAAATTGGATATAGCATATGAAGTCCGTCAGCCATGCAGAAAGTGAAAATGTATATTGTCAAGGCCCTTGCTGTCTGTGAAACTGCTGATGAAGAGCCACAAAAGGAGTTTTAAATGCCCTAGAAGAAATTCCAAGTAACATTAAAGTCACAAATAGCAAATTTGACAACTCCCTCTGGACTAAGAAACCACCTTCAAAAGTTTTATATTAGCTTCATGCATCATTGTTATAATTTATTAACGTACAGTTTTTAGTTTTTCAGAGTGCATGGCTGGGGAATGGTAACTGTAACTTCTTTTTCATGATAAACAGCTGTTGAAAGATTTGCCAATATTCCCTCCTCTTATAATTCAAAAATGCATGCATTGCTTTTCATATTTCTGCTTCCCCAAAAGCATAATAAGATACTATATTTATGATTTAATCGATGAAACCTATTCTCTGTGGATATTACTACATTGTTTCGTTTGCTAATGTGCATATTTGCACCTAATCTATTAAAAATCAGATATCGTGGCTGCATTAGGGCATACACTGTGTGAAAGCCATCTTTAAGGCTTTGGCTTTTTCAGTATTCAGTAATTCTCTGGCAATTCCTATTCATCTTTGATTACAATCTCAGGAGCCTGGAAGAAAGAAACAAAATTGATAGGCAGTAAAAATACAGAATTTTGAAAAGGTCACCTGCTAGCAGGATTAAAACTTTGAATCCACCTGCTCATTATAGAGAATGTACCAAACATGAAATGGCATAGCTTGAATCTGTTCTTCCAGCAGCAATTGGTTTATGTGACTACCAAATGCCATTTACCATTCTTACGGCAGTCTGTGTGCAGAGAAATTTCTGCCCTGGCTGGGTACTGATTATGCCAATGGCTGATGCATGTGCTGTTCTAAGGAAGGACATTTTAGATTGTCCAGCCCCTGTAGCTGCTGTGATTCTTAGTGCAGGTCTGTTCCTGCCCCCTCCAAGCACAGTGTCTGTCCTGCTGGTTTGCATCCAGCTTTCTCCATGACCCATACAAGTCTCTTTCCAGAGCCTGTTGTCTGTCCTTGATCTTTTGTTCATCTCTGTGTATCATGACAACCAAAAGGCCGTGGCGTTGTTTCTATAAAATACGTTTGAACGATGGGATCCTTAATTTAACCATACAACAAAACTCAGCTCTGGTGATATTTGCCATATTCCTTCGAAAGGAAAGTGTTGTTCAGTTAGAGGCCTGACTGAAGTACTTTAGAAGTTAATTAAATGTAATGATCTTCTTAATATTTATTATAGTCAAATTTTTCATTTGACCTTAAGCAACTCTCAGGGTAGATTCAGGTAAATGGCAAGGGGAAAATCTACAATTTTCTATTAAATTCCACCCAAAGTATTGCAAAGGCGAGATAGTGCATGTGCCAGATTATTCCTTCTAAACTCAATGACAGATTCTTGATTTTATTTCATCTTTTGTGTACCAGTTATTATGAACAATCTGGGTTTTGGTAATAGTTATTTGAAATCCTTATCTCTGTTGCTGAAATAGAGTGCTGTAACTGGCAACAGTTGATCCATGGCACAGTGTGATTTAGCTACTGATACAGAAATGTAACACTTTTCTGCCTCCTCGCATCACTGCACATAACACTTTCTGCTTCCTCTTGTGCCTCCCTCAAGGATGGATTCTTGTACTCTTGCAACCCCTTCCTAGTGTAAGGAAGTTCAGGAGGTAGCCCTGAGGATTCTGCATTACAAACCCTGTTTTTTGTCTACAAGCTCACATTGCCCTTAAAGATGGAGTGAAATTTGTCTGTATCAGAGAAGGGTTAGAGAAGAAGGCTTCAAAAGATAATTGAAGGAGAAATGGAGTCACTGCACAAGGAAATACGAAGTTAGTGGGAATGCGTGTGACATATAAAGAGAGTGACAAATATTTTTCATTATTTATGGTCTTGTTTTTTAATACCTTTCATTTCATGATACCATGAAAAAAATGAAAGCTGGAACACCCCCCACTTTTGGGCTTTGACACGAAGTCACTGTTCTGTAAAAGCAGTTATCTAATATTTCTGGCCCTGGGCTGTTCCAGCACATATCCTTACACTGATAGCAGAGAACAGGGATAGGAGTCATTTTGGCTTCCCTTCTGCCATAAATGCAGCAATGCTAAAATGTTTCAAAATGTTTGCCCAGTACCTTAGATCAGCACAGTAACCACAGCTGTCTTAATAATTACCCAGGGACAGATAAACTAAGGACACGGGCAGATGTTTGCTGTGTAGACATTTAGGCAATGGTAAGTTATGGTACAATAAAGTAATATTATATTTTTTTTTCGTGGCACTGGCCTCAGGAATTGCTGTGCACCCTGCAACTCCATCCTCCACCTTTTCCCTCACCTTAGTGCATTGGGTCTGCTCATTTGGAATATACAGACAAGACATGCTGGCATTTCTAGCCAGAGTTCATGTCCTGGTTACACTGGCCCAGTTTTGAGGTAATCCCGTTGATTTCACTGGCCCAACAGTGATTTAAACTGAATGGATCTTCCAGGAGCACATCTTCAGATCAGGGCTTGGCAATGTGGCAAAAAATCCTTTCGATCTACCTGGATGTTGCATCCATCAACAATGTGTCTGACCCAGCAAGTTTTGACTTTACTGAGAGTTTAAAGTGAGAAAGTGGGAAAGATACTGGTTCAATTTTATCATGACTTCTTTGAGACTGTGTCTTGGGTGGTGACTACCCAAATCTGAACAGAGCGTGAAGATCATAAAGGCTTTTAATTATGTAAAGCATCGGAAGTGGGTTGTTTCTTCTATGTAAGAAATTAGTAGTTTTTGTTTTCTTGAGAAAATGGGTCGGTCACAGGGAAGCCAGTAGAGATATACAACTGAATTAGGACAGTTTGGTATTTTGTTTTCCACATGTTCTGTTTATTTTCTTGGAACTCATCACTTTCTTTCTAGCATATGTCACTACTTTAGAGGGGCAGGAAGCACAGTCTGCTTTGATATGAGCTCCATTCTGCCTTTATTTTAGAAATTGCTACATAACAAGTGGATACAAAAGAAATGAAGGCCATAATCTGTTCACAATTGCAAATTAGGTAAAATGACTGAAATTGTTCATATAAAAGAAAGTGGCTTTGACCCCATCATGAAATAGTAAAAAAATTACAGGAAGTGATGAGGAGGTTCACATGTTTAGATGGCTATCTAGAACTTTTACCTGTAGGAGTCAAGAAAAAAAAAAAAGTTGAATAAAATCTATTTTATTGAAAATAGAATGACAATTTGAGCTCAATTGACATGAATTCTGTGATCTGTAAACTGAATTATTCCTTTACTGCCGAAGGAGCACCTGACCCTGCCTCCTTCTTTCACCTCCCCCCACCCTCCACCCACTTCCCAAGGCAGACAATGCATAGCTCACACCTCCACGTAACTGGGGATACAGAAGATGCCAGGAATACCCTTAGTGCATTTCTGAAACCATTTTGTAAGTATCTGCCACTTTTTAATCCGTGTTTCCTTGTCTTATGATTGCAGAACAAATAATTAAGTACTAATTGGTATTGTGATAGTGCTTTTATTTAAATATTTTAAAAAATAATAGGCAGTGCTCTGAAGTTCTCCTTTGGTTCACTCCTTGTTTTGCTCTGCCCTCCCGTTAAAATCACTTTTGCTGCTTCTTTGTCATTAGTTTTCTCCTCATCTGCAGTGCTTTCTCTGCCTTGTTGCTGCTGTTCTCGTTGTTTGTCCTGTTCACTGTGGTGGCTGCTGCTCCTCTGTGGGGCTGCCTGTGCTCAGGTGGTCAGAGCTGCTGTGTTGTGGCAGGGTGAGGGTGCAGATGGGCAGCGAGCTCCTCGGGAGGGCTGGGATGAACTGTGAGGTGCCACAGGCAGATCTGGGCACCTTTTGATCCAAGGTTACCTGGTGTCCGGCCTCACAGGGCATTGGAAAGCAGAGTAAAGATTTACATAATACCAGCAAGCACTCTCAAAATAATGGTGGTTCTAGGGGAGATGAGCTTTCTCAGAGAATTCCTTCTTCCATTCAGCTTAGTCCTGCCTGATTGAGGTCCAGCTGCTCACATGGTGTGGAGGTGTCTGGCTGGGCATAGCTGCACTCAGCTGGAAATCGGTTCATTTTTTCTCACCTACTTTCCAAAAGTTTCATGCTGATACAGAATAACCTGGGAAGAATCCTGGGCCAGGTGAGGGCTTTGAAGGTCAAGAAACAGATGCTCGGGAAGAACCCTCATTAAATACAAATGGAGCAAAACTTTTCAATGAATTAAATTAAAAGCCCATATAAACATCAGGGACAAATTAATGGTGCACCAAATACAATAAGTGCCTCTTTACACATGTGACAGAGTGTTCACAGCACTACAGCCAACATCCTGTTCAATGAACCCAGTGTCAGTAAGAAACCTTAGAATAGCCCTCCTTTTAGCTTTCCACATTAGGAATTTCATTTGTTTGGTGGGGGCAGCTGAATCCATTCACGTATTTAGGACCTTTTTTAAGCTTTGTATGAGCACTACAGACAAGCTAGAGACTGACCATGCCACTGGGAGGAGGTTTGCAGAGTGACTCACTGTTTTATTTCTAATTTGGTAGTGTATCATTTTCCCCCCCACCTGCACTAGGGTGCCATTGTAGGCAGCTGAAATGACTGCTTGAATAAGCAGGATAATGTCAGATTTCCCAGGATAATTCATTGAAATCTGCAGTGCATTCTTGATTCTGGAGCACAAATCATGCAAGAGAAAATATGATCTCTCTTAACTAAACGATTTTTCTAAGAACTGTGATCCAGAAGAGAGCATCACCCAGTTACCCAGCCATAGGCCTTCTGAGTTTACATCTCATGGTCTCACCACCATGTAGGCAAAAAGCCAGTAAATGTGGTTTCAAAAGCTGTGTGATTTTAGAGCACATTGTTCCTTTCCTGTGGTTTCATTCTAGGTGAGTGCACATGAGCAATTACAATTCTTTCAGTAGATAATTGGCTTTAATGGTATTCTTAGTTGTAATTATGAAACAGCACTTTGACTGCTCGTACAATGGCTGTAGGTGCAGTAGTGTCAAGAATCCCCTAATCTGGCTGTAAAGCAATTCTTTCAAGATAAGCTTTAATGCTTGCTATGCCTCTACATCATTATCCCGTCTTCTACAGTGGGAAAGAAAAGTCAAAACTATTTGTTCATCTTAAATGAATGTAGTTTTCATGTTGGTTTACAGTATACAGTACACTGACTGTAAGTGCTTTTTTACATTCCAAATGCCTCTTTTGGTAGGTATGAATCACAGAAAGTACTGACAGCTCGTTAGAACTGGGCCCATAAACAATGCTTTGGGTTTAGCAGGCCTTTGCAGGAGAAGATACAAATAATACAGAGTGAAAACCCTTTATCCTTCTTTCTTGTCTTACCCAGAATGATGCCCAAACTAGTATCCCTTCTTATTATTTCCAGTTGTTTTACACAAAGGCTGTTATATTTAAGGCCAGAATATGTGCAGCATATGTTAAGCTATTTATAGATTTACAATTACCTCATCAGACAGAATCAGGCAGATGGTAAACATTACTACCAGGCATAAGTACATTTAGAATCAGACATTTAAATAAATTCAGATCTGTCTCAAGCTTATTTAAAGGGTTTTATCTCTTAAGCCATTTGAGGTGTCTGGTTTTGCTGAGTATATTTGTATCACATTCGGGTATCAGGCTGTATGACAAACAGCCTATAGATAGCCGTAGCAATCACATTACATTAATTCTTGGTTTTTGAACCTGACATGGCCAATTGAACTAGTAAGCCAAATTAATTTGAAAATAAAGTGAATAAAACATTTAGATGGAAAATGATAATGGCTGACTTCTTTTATGATGTTGAAAGAATATACATGCTTCAGGGAACTTCAATTGGTCTCTCTCTAAAGCTGAAAGACGGCATATAGAGATTAAAAAACTGACAAAGATACATGCCAGAAGGCCAAATGATAATCTTTCAACTTCAAAACCCCAGGCTATAGTTGCTTTTCACATGAATCTTGCAGAAGAACAAAAATAAGAGTTCAAACTAGATCTGAGAATTGAGTGAGCATTTTAGTTGAATGTGATTAAAGTTTCCCCAGACTGCTTAAAAACATTTGCATTCTTCAAAATGGTTATTTTTTAAAATATATGTACAGTTAAATGATGTTGACAAATGAAACCAGGAAAAGTTGGAAAAGCAGATTTTGTCATTTGAATTGAGCTACCTGGGTTTGGGTGTTCTTTTTTTATCTGTCAGGACTTGTTTTCTGTGCTTCCTTCAGAAGTCCTTATCTGATGCACTGTGATGCAAATCCGTTAACCTGCTTTTTCTTTGGATGGCAGAGAAAGAATGCAATGATCCAAATTCTACCCTTTATTACTACAGTGCTAATCCAGAGCAATGCAGTGAAAGTCAGAGCAATTCCTTCACAACAGCTGCGTTGTAGCTGAAAACAGAATTTGGCCTAAGGTCGCTTCAAGACACAGTCTGGGCCAGGGGCCCAGAAATACAATACAAACCAGAGGAAACAGAAAATGATGTATCCAGAAATCTGCTCTCTTAAGGTAGATAGCATCCCCCAGATGCTGGCTGCAGGAAGGAGATGCATGACTTCCACGTCAGCACTGTGCTGTCACATCCTCGAATGGCAGCAGGAGTGAGGTCCTGGCCAGTGGGAAATCGCTGCTGCCCTTGGGCACAGTGTCACAGGCTGCAGGGAAGGAGCCCTTCCAGCAGGGATGAGCTCCCAAACTTGTCCAAGGTGCCTGTACCAGTCGCAGCCCTGGCCAGACCCGGGAGCTGCTGACAGCTACTGGCACGTTTCTAAAGCATCGCTTGGGTTCATCTACAGAGTGCCCTGAGCCACTGCCCCGGGGCACCCAATAACAGAGTAGGGCCAGGGGAGCCTGCACAGAGCCCACAGTGCCCCTCTGTGCTGCCAGTGCTGGCAGCAGCCAGAGAGGTGAGCACCACCTCCACCTCCATCAAAGAGTTGATGTAGGTAATTCTGCTGTGTCTGTCTGTGCTATCACACACAGCCCTCTTCATCAGCCTTAGGAAAATATCTCTTGCTGGTAGCTGATCTGTAAAATGAATATCCACTAGGACATGCCCGCAGGCTGGAGCTACACCTCACTGATCAGTCAAATCATCCAGCCTTTTGAGATACCCTCTGGATTTTTTCAGCTCTCAACTTCCCTGTTAAGTTCAGGACGCACTCCACTCTCTACTTGAAGGGTAATTGTTTGTACATGTCTGTCTTTTCCTCAAGTATTTTCTGAGGCTCTAGTTATTCTTTGAAAGGTCTCACCGGTATCCCAGAATTACAAGGCACAGAGTAGTTTTGCACAACTAGAAGAAAAGAAGCAGTGATGTATTTACAAGCATTTCTAAGATGATTATGGTAATTTTCCATGCCAATTGCCACATAACTGCTAGGGTGTTGAGGCTTTTTTTTTTCCAATTTGCCCTGTAACTGTATTCCAGAACCTAAGCTTTTTCTGTAAGTCTAAACCTTCAGCTTTTACAATGGAAAAAAAAATCTTTGAAACGCTGAATTTATCTAAATGTGTAAGAGAATAGTGAACATAGTTGTGATAGCACAGGGCTTGGCTTATCCTTCCTGTGGATACCTGCAGAACATGAACATTATCATGGAAAGCCACAGAACAGCTCACATTGGAGGGGACCTTGAGAGATCATCTGGTCCAACTTGTGGCAAAGGCACCTAAGTAGGATTTTCTAGCACCCTGTCCCATCAGGTCTTGAAAACCTCCAGTGACAGGAGCTCTAGCAGTCCTGGGGAGGTCGCTTCCATGAATGATTGCTCTCGCTGTAAAAAATGTATTTCTTGTATTAAGATTAAATAGCTTTGTGTTATATATTGATAGAGACTGCACAGGACACGCAGCCATCCTAGACAGCCTGTGGATATTCAACAGCAGGTCCATATTACCATCCCTCTTCCTGCATATTATGAGATAACTCAGAAGATATCTTTATTTGGTCCATGAGTGTGTTAAATCCTAGACAGAATTGAGTCTGAATACAAATAATCTTCATACTGCAGCAAGTGATAAGTATGAATTGTTTGTTCAGCACTGTCATATCAAACTCTATTGTTAAAAATACAAAGTAGAGTTAGTGTGCAACTCACTAATGTGTTTAAATGTTATACTTGATTTCATTAAATATACTTGCAGGTCTGTCTTTGGGTATATAGAATTGTCTGGGGGCTTTAGACCTTTTTTTTTCCATATAGCATTAACATGCTAACCCTAATCTCTCCTGCCAAAGATGAAGAATGAACATTCTTTTGGAGAAATTGGCTGCTTGTGGCTTGGATGATGTACTGTTCACTGTGTACAAAAGACCCGTAGATGTGGCCTCTGGGGACACGGTTTAGTGGTGGATTTGGCAATGCTGGGTTAACAGTTGGACTCTATGATCTTAAAGGTCTTTTCCAACCTGAACAATTCCATGATTCCTTAACTCTCTTGTTAGAAATCTCTCAATCCTCATTTCTTGTTGTTTGAAATTCATTCGAGTATTGTATTGCTGTACTTTGAAACTTTCCCTTACTCTTCCATTGCCTTTTTAATAACTGAAACCATATCAGGAGGGGAAAAAAAAATAATGAAACTTGCATATAAAAGAAGCTTACCTCCAAAATCTCCTTGATAGTACAAATAAATCATGGTGAAATAGAAAGCATAGTGTAGTTGCTAATTATAAGTGGATTAATACTGCATGTAGTCAAACCCTAAACATTTGGGTTTGTGATCACACTGCAGGTTGGTACTATGGAATCAATAGTATCACCATACTGATGAGCAGAAAGCGTAATTCAGAGAGTCAGGTTTTGTCATGGTCAATTTATTTCTGACAAGAATGCTGCTTTTTATTTGCTGGTAAGGAAGATCTTGCTGAATAACCAAACTGTCATTTATTTCTTCATGTAACTATAATAATAAGCTTTAATTTAGAAAAAGCTGGTCAGTATTACAGAGTCTTGCTTTTTAGTAAGTTGTCAAAATAATTGCTAAATGTAAGTTAATCATTTTGGTCCTTGATGTGTTTAGCCTGTTTCTCATTAGTTGCTCTGATTTGTTTTTATGCAGTTAAGAGCAGGCTACTTTGATCTGAGATTTCTCTATTTCATTCAGTTTCTTTAACTTCTAATGAGTGTAATTTTAGTGATAAAAATGGTTCCTAGCAGAAGTGTTGTTTTGAAGTCTTTATAAGGAAATACAGGAATTTACTGTTTGTGAAGAGACTTAATCTTAGGGTGGTTATGAATCTGGAAGAGAAAGGGTGGAAGTTACTCAAGTTATCAGTAAACCAGCAAGGGCCTTTTTATCTGAGCTTTTGAATAAGAACTCTGAAGAGAAAGGAAACTTTCTGCTTATAGATCCAGAAGTTTTCTGAGGAATGCAAAAAAAAAACTATGTATGGAGAGATTGAAGGAAACATTTGTGTTTTATCAAGTAATTAGAAATACTTCAAGTAGTGGAGTCTCTGGATTGCATTCAGTACAATATAGTTTTGAAATGTCCAAAACCAATAACTGTTTTCAAAGGAGCTCAGCTCACTTCTAGGTCCTTAAGTAAGTGGAAAGTTTGGAAATCTGGCCAGTGGTGTCACACTGAGAACTTCAAGTGGTTAAATGCTTTGAAAGTCTGTCCTTAATCTTGTGCCAAATGGGAGGTGAGCTCTTTTGATAATTTGGCCCAGAGTTTTGTAGTTAAAGTTTGGTTGCAAGTCCATTTGGAAAAGTGGCCTTTCGTGAATTTCCTAACTTACTTCCTAACTTTTCTCTATTACCAGATGCAGTGGTAGGAGCAGGAAGCCTTCTCTAATGCTAAGATTCATAACTAGGTCTGTTGAAAAAAGTTCTGCGGTTTCTTTCAGGTTTTTTTACAAGATATACAGTGGAAACGAACTGTTCTAGTGAGGGTAGCAATAAGAAGCTGTGGAATCCTTTTCAAACAGTGTACATTACTTTTCTGAAATTCAAGGAAAACTACTTTTTGGTCCTTTTTTTTTTCTTTTTTCCACAATTATACAGGCTCCATGCAGAGCATAAAGCATAAATCAGGAGAAGAGTTTGCATATTTTGTATGTCAGCTACAGACATGTGCAAGAACAATTTACAGAAATTCTAGGACATGAAGCCAGAAAATATACCTTTTGCCTCCAGCAAAAGCGTTTGATTTTAAATGAAAATTGGTGAGAAGAGATGAAGGAACAAAAGAGCTGTGAGCAATCTCTTTGCACTCTGTCTGCCACCAAATCTAGGGAAAGTCCCTGGAGATACAAAAAGATACGAAATCTCTTTTGCACTATGCACAGCCTTTTGGTTGTTGCTGCTGAAATTCTTGGTGCTATCTTTTTGCCGAGAAAGGTCTTGTGTGATAAAAGTGACTTACTTGCTCTGCTCACCAAAAGTAAGGTTGTTTGACACTGGCAGCAGAAAGCTGGTGCTGTGCCACAGAGGAGCCTCACAGATGAATTCCGTTGTACGTACACGGATGTCTCAGCTGTGTGCTGACAGATGTAACATGGCATTCACATCAGTTTGGAGTACAAAAAGCCTGTTGCCATTTAGTTTTTAGATGTAATAACTCACTGTGCTGGTGCAAACCAAATGTTCTCAGTGATAAGCAAACCTGCCCTAGTTTTCAAGGCTGAATGGGAACTTCAAGATGAACAGCAGGGCTATCTCCTGAATATATTCCTGTTTATCTTGATATCACTGATGATGTTGGAGTCATCAAAAAAGGGAAATATTCAGCCTGCCATAAGGAAAAGTATGTGACAGGAACATATCACCCAACAGAGAGATTTCACAGCTGAGAAAAGCTGAGCGCCGTTCCCAGAGGCAGGGCTCCTTGCAGAGGCCTGGGGACCTCAAGGCTGCTGCTCCATGTCCCAGGAAGCTGCACATGCAGCAATAAATTCTGCCCTAGGATGGCTGATTCTGTTAATTGGGATTGGCAGGCACAATGGGGCTATGATCACAGTCACATTAAAATGATGCATACTGACTGGGCTGAAAAAACACCCACATCAGGACAAGCCCCTAGTGACATTCCTCATTTTTAAGGATATGTGAGAGGACACCACTAAATGTATTCCTGTGTTTCCTTCATGATTACTAAATAAACTCATTAGAAATATTAAATGTAGACTATTTGATTGCTAGAGATTTAACAGCACCTGCAAATAATTGTATGAATAGAGGCATATGTTAGCCTGGCATATGTATACAGTAAACAGTAACCAGAAACTTTGCAGAAATATGCAGATGCCAAATTTTAACTGGATAAGGAATTAATGGCTTAATATTAATACTTAAATATTAATATTTAAAATGGTTATCAAGGAAAACATAGATTGGTTTTGGGACCCAGTTTTTATGTACTTTATTCTGGGAGGAAAGCTGAAATGTCATGATGGTTAGAAGAGGTCTCCACATGTGAGGTTTTCCAGGGCATTTTTTATTTAAAACTCGAGCTACTGAGTGACACCACAAGCAGATGTATCTGTAGAATTTCTGAAGGTGTGGAAATTACAACACCAAGGTCATGACTGAGTGGTGGTTCAGGAGAGGGGGAGTTGGAATTCTCTGAAGCTAGCCTTGCCTGTGGAAACACTGTCACATAAGGCCCACTCTGAGGCTCAAGCAAAATACAGTTTGACATTTGAAAAATGCACATTCCACTAAACAGAAATCCAAACTCTCTACTAAGGCATCTTGCTGAAAAGAATACAATTCACATAGATAAAAACAATAACATTACAGATAATTTATTTGGACCGTAAGGTAAAAACAGCTGATATATTTTGATATTTAGGTGACTACAATCCAGCTAGTTAGCTATGGGTCCACACTGTGTTACAGGATTTCTCCAGAGGAAGAAGTAATTTTATGAATAGCTCAGTGCCGTTTCAGCATTGTTTCATGACGAGTGCAGAAATTTGCAAGTTCCCCAGTGGTGGCAGGTTCTGCCTCCCTGGGAATGTGCCTGTCCACAGGCCCCTCACTGCAGTCCCACAGTGACTCAGCCAGCTGCACAGCTCTTGTTCTTACTCTTACTCCACTCTGGGGAAGTGTCAGCACTCTCTGGAACTCTCAGTTATCCCTAAAATTAGTCTTTGATGGCCATGGCAGCACCCAGGGCTTCACGAAGAAGCCACCACTGCACATCTGACTGCCACACGATGAGTTGGCCACAGGATGGGCTCCAGTGTCACCTGGGACTTGTAGGTCACCACAGCCCTTTGGAGCCAGTCCCGCTCTCCCAGCCAAGATCCAAGTGTCATTCTGGGCATAAAGGTGCCCAAAGATGGGTCAGGATTACAAGGCTGGCAGCTGAGGGTGTGGAGTGTGCATGGTCTGAGAGGCCATCTGTGAGCCAAGCTGTGTGAAATCTGGGATCCTTCCACAGGTCCTCAGTAGAGCCTCAGGACCTACAGTTCTTCCCATCCAGACACAGAATATTCTGGGCTGGAAGGGATCCCCAAGGATCATCAAGCGAATGGCCCATGCAGGGATCCAGCCCTCAGCCTTGGCAGCATTAGCACTGTGTCTAACCAGCTGAGCTAATCCCAGGGTCCAGCATGGCCACAAGCAAGGGGCAATCTTGGCGTCTGTAACACAACGTGGAAGTGCTGATGTTCTTGCAAGGATTGCAGTTGCACCACAGAATAAATGAGACTGCATTGTGAATTAATCTCATGCCTAATTTCAAGCACGAGTAAAGCCAGTGAAGATTTCAGTGCTTTGCAGAATGGGAGTCTTGCAAAAGTTTGCATTTCTGGGAAAGTTTCTGCTGTTTTTTCTGTGAAGTTAGCTAGATTCACTGAGGCAAGAACAATGGAGCAAGTGTAACTTATTCCAAGTAAGGGCAGCAGTGTTTAGTGCACAATCACAATATGATCTTTAAACACCAGAGCCATTAAGTCAGGGGCTAAAAATCAAGACGTTCCCATCTCTGCCCCTTCCAAAGAAGATAATTCAAAAGAAGGCAAATGGTTTTGCTTCTGCCTTTCTCCAGGCTATGGCCAAGCATAGAAATTTTAGCATAAAAGGATTTTTGAAGGTATTTTAGAATGTGGGAAGTGACAAGGTGGAATGAAAGTGTTGTCTCAGCCGTAACTTTCAAGTCTTTATTAAGTTACATCTTTAATTTCTTTTTAATTTCTGTTAACTGTACAGTGTCAACGTTGGGGTTTTAAATTATAAATAAAATGTTTGGTTTGACATATTTAATAAGATCTCATATCAACAGCCTGTCTGAATTGTTAATAGTTACCATAGCAACTTCACTTTTTTTTTCTCAGTCATTATTTTCAGCCTTTGGTCACATCATTTTAAAAGTTTGGTTTCTGTGATAGCATAGCTTAGTTGCAAATTTATTCATACCATTCTTTTTTTTTAAAGGGCTACCCATTTCCCACAGAAGTGTCAAAGTTTCTAGCAGTTGAAAGCAAACTTGCTGTTGCTTTTACAGCACTACACAGGCAGTGGCTAAAATAATGGTTTGGGACTAAGCAAGAAACGAGCTGAGTCTGTGGTTGATAAACTGGCTTGTGGTTAACTCTGATAACCTTGCAAATATTCCACGTCTGAACTGTGGGATTATCAGGTTTAGGCTTTAATGTCTGTAGATTCCAATTTTCCATCTATAAATACTTAAACATAACTTTCATACTTAAAACTGCTTTTTTTCCCCCTCTGTGCTCACTGCTTTGTATATTAAACTGGATATTTCAGAGAAAATATCACACACCCACTTCCTGTGATCCTCGCTCCAACCACCCCTCTGGAGATTCCTCTCTAGGTTCTCCATCAATCCAAGATCCAGATACCCAAGATGCAATTTTTTTTCTCTCTCCATGACACTTCAAGGCAGTTGAGATAATTTTTGAAACTCATGAGTAATTGTCACAGGTGACTGAATAGAGGAGATTTTGCAGTAAGAAAAAACCATATCTGAAATGGTTTTGCTAAACTCCATTTGTCTCAGAGTGTTTGTTTCATGCCATTTGAGAAACATCCAATTAATAGGCCTTTAAGGGATGTGTCATAGTCAAGATTTCTTTTTCTGAGCTTTGGAGTACTTTTGAAGGGTTGGGGTTGGATTTTTGCTTAGATTTTTTTTTTTTTTCTTTTTTTAATGTAGTAGGTGAAGGTGGTGGTTCTTTTTTTTGTGGAATATTATTGGCAATTAGGCTGCATTGATTGAATAAGGAAGGATTTAATTATTAATCTGTGAGATTCGCAAGTTTTTCTTTGAACACATGCCAACTATGAATGGATGGCTGTAACTAAAAGTGAATATGTGAAGCAAATAAATGGCACAGTCAGTGAGCTTTACTTGCTGTTTCACCTCAGATGATCCTTTCTTTGGCTCTGTTCCACCCCTTGGGGTGACAGCACACTTCATCCCTTTCGTCCTGATATTTTTCAAACCCCACACACCCCCAAATGTTTCAGTACTTACATCTAACTAAGACATTCTTTATATACACTGCTTCTGGCATGTCCCACAAGTTCCCTTTGTATTAATTTCACTTTTGCCTTTGATTTGGTGTCCTTGTATCTATGCCTGCCATCTCCCAATAATGACCTCAATATCCATTCACCACTTATCTACCCCATCCACTTTCCTAAATATTTTTTTCTTATAGACAAAATCATCGTAATGTGGATATATAAAATGTTCAACTCAGCCACATGGACAATGTGATTCTTATGATTCCAGGTTCTTTAAAGCTTTGGACTAGCAACATTTAACTATTTCTATGTCGTGATGCATGGAGTCCACAAATAGTTAGAAACACATCATGTTTTCTTTGTATTTTTTCTCTACACATTTGTCTACACAGTGATCTCTTTGTGAGTCTTAAAGTAGGATTAAATCTCTTAATAAGCAGCAACTGCCTGTATATTGTGTCTTCCCTAAGAAATACAAATGCTTTCAAGGCACCTTCTGTGCTATATACAATAGCAAATATTTTCATTCTTTTTTAAATGCTCCTAGAAGCATGTGAAGGCAACTCAAAGGTTGGGCATTGAATGCTGTGCCTGTTAGCACATGTTGCAGTAAACTTTGGTTGGTTAGCTGGATTTTACTGGCATCCCACTGACACATTAGATAAAATGAGAAGGAGAATGGGCCCCACTTTACTCAGATTACCAGCACTGAAAGAACAGTCAGGTACTGCTTCTTAGAAGGGTTGGGTGCCAGAGGGGAAAAACCCAGAACGACCTTGAACTGCATTGCCTATTGCTCGCTGATTCTGTTCCTTCCCTGGCACAAATCCATCTCGGCATCATTGCAGTCTTCCAGAGGGTGCTGCTATGGACACAGGCAGAAAAGAGCTGAGTGTGAGATACAGAAAAGGCACAGACAAAAAAAGAGAAACCCTTGACCAAAACAATGAGGAAAAGTGTGATGGGTGCTATGGGTACTACTGGAACAGCTCTACAATTTCAGTTTAAGTCCTGCCACAAACACGATTTTCTACTGTTCTTCCAAAAGGGTTGGAAAAAAACCCTCTTCTTTAAATAGCTAAATGTTACATCTGCACATCATCTGTGGAAATAATCTGTCTGTATTTTAAAATGGAGAAGTATTACCCACGTCTGTTTCAAGAGCTCAGGCTTTAAATTGTTTTACTCTGCAGCTGTATTCTCCCAGTCCCCCAGAAGAACAGCCAAGAGTGAAACGAGACAAATGAACGGAGTTTGGTGTGCATGTGTTCTGCAAAGTGCTGCTTTGAGTATAGACATGGAAGGGTATCTGAGTATTTTAACAGATCTGATCTTCTTGCTGAGTATCTTCACTCTTACAGCTGCTTTCCCTTTAAAATACTCACATAAGAAATACTTTCCATGTCTGTTGAAATCTGTTTCTGCACCCTCACAAGCCCTTTATGGCTTTGTTGGTTAAAAGACTATGCAGTAATTACTTTTGTTGCTACAATACCGTGATAGATCAGACTAGGTGTAGCTCCCATTTCAGATTCACCACAGAAAGGTACTGTTCATATTCGAGGACATTTTGAAGATTGTTTTCCAAGTGTAAAATCCCACAGAGCTTATGTATCAAGTCTTCTAATTTTGTGTCTTAAAATAGCTTTGACCAAAGAAATAATTGACATAGATCAGCTGGCCTGCACCACGCAGGAGAGGACTGTCAACAGCCTGCTCTCCTCTGCCCCCTTGTTAAAATGAAAACACAGGGCAGGGCAGCAAGAACAGCCTGAGCTGCAGACCCTGCCACAGAAACAGCTGAGCAAAGACACAGTGCTGGGGAGCCACCAGTCATTTCTGTCCTGGCCCAGGGGGTGTGACAGCCCTGGGCTGCTGCCCTTTGCCAAGAGCTGCTGTGCCACACGAGCCCTGCTGCCCTGCGCAGTGCCACTGGCCAGACGTGACATTCTGCACACGAGGTCACCACAAAGTGAACCTAAGCTCTGGGAACCTGGAGGCAGTGGGAAGGTTTGTGTGCTTGGGTGGGAGGGATGAGGGCAGCCTGCGGGCTGGCTCTTGTTCAGATCTGCCTGCATCGCGGTCATTTCTTTGAGTGATAAAGAGAAGTTCACATGTTGCAATTTCAACTCATCCATAAACACTTTCAGGCCAGTGCCAGGCAGCATCCACGGTGTCCCAAAGGTGAATTTGCACGCAGCAGTCGTTTAAGCACTAACACACTGCTGACATTGCTGGTGCTAGTGCTGCCTTTGGGCTTCTCTCGCTTCTCCCCAGGGGACAAACACAGGGCACAGCTGGTGCTGGCTCTGGGAGCTCAGGCACGGGATGAGGCTGTGTGTGCAGGGATGAGTGTCCTACCTGCAGGCTGCGTGGAGTGGCACAGCTCCAGGTGCCTCCTGGCTGTGCTCAGGACAGCTCCCACACAACTGTGAGGTTTCCAGTGTGCAGGTGGGGCTGGCAGGTCCCCCTGTGCTTCAGTCTGTTTTGATCTAAAATTGATTAGTAGGAATTTTTTTTTTTAAAGAAGGTGTAGGAAATTGATTTGCAAATTAAGGTAAATCAAGCTGGCTTGCTACATTATCCATCATTTTGTGAATGAAGTGGACATATATTGATTTACATTGTATCTTCTGGTAGCTCTTCACCACTCAAAACTCTGTATGTGACTGGATAGTTGGTGTCCTGTTCTTGAGGACATAAGTTCTTCTTCAGACTTTTTGTATCTTGTTGTGTTGTTGATTGCCTTCTGTCATATCCCTTCATGTTACATCAATTCCTGTGCCGGTGTGGCTGAAGGTCGACAAAATAATATTACAGAGTTATAAAACTAGAAGGCAAATACGCCTGTCTTTGGATGAAATATTGTAACTTCTATCAGCTCAGATTGCGCACAGTCAATCCCAGTTTAAGGCAGATAGTTAGGATTCTGTTATCTGCTAAAAGTGGGTAATTTTCTCTAACCTTGAACCATCCATGGGGACTGAATACCTGTCCTCTCTATCTCTAATTGGTGCACTGCAGATGTGGCCAGTAGTTTTGTACATTTTTCCCCCCACCACAAAAGATAAAGGAAAAATAGTTATTGCGTAACAATCGTCATTCCATCTCCTCAGCTCCCCAGGAAGGCACTGAGCACACATGCACTACAGCCCAGGCAGCATGGAGAAACCTTCGTGCAAGGGAGAGGGAATCTGTCCCTTTCTGCCAGCAAAAGAACAGGAAATTGGACAAAATGGTTATCATAAATGCGTGCTGACAATGGAAAACAGTTTGCAATGATGCCTCCACCATTAGGCCTCATTCAAGAGCAATCTATAACACAAAAGTCATTTTGGATGATTGCTTACTTATTTTTCTGCTCTGTGTATATTAGCCAGAATTTTTAATATGTACGTGGTGGGTTCTTCGGGGTTGGGGTGCTTTGTGCTTTTGCTTAGTTTGAGGTGGGGTTTTTGAGGGGGAAGGGCAGTTTCATTATTTTTTTACTGAGGATGATTCCATGGATCCCTTCCAGCTCAGCATATTCGGTGATTCTGTGAAATGATGCAAAAAAGTCTAATGGACATGTTGAAGGTACACTCAGGACCCTGTAGTTTAGAGCCCCCAGCCCAACAACATCGAACACCACACCTTCAGGAGTCAGATTATTTTCAAACTTAGTAAAATCTAATTTCTTTTCCCCTCAGCCAAAACAGACTTCACAGAAACCTCCCACTCCACATGCAGTCCCTCAGCCTTTGTAGGAACCACCTGATCTCTTCCCACCTGGACCTGATAATTGAAAGGAGCAGGCTGGCCCCAAGCCCTGTGGCTCTTTATGAGGCAGACCACCCCCAATACTCATACTTTTTTTCTCAAAACAACTTACGTTTTTTGGAGAAGGAAGAAACTTTTAAATGAAAGATGGCAAACACTGTAAAAAATACCAAGTTCCAAAAACATGTCTATATTTTTAGGAGCTGTAAGATATTCACAGATGGTCTTTTGGAAAGTAGACATGCACAGCACCTGTGCATATCCATGTACATGCAGGCACAACTGCTTGATGGGACTTGATGATTCCCATGAGGAAACATCAGGTAAAATCCACAGGAATTCTATAATCCTCCTGGTATTTCAGACATATAAATGTGGACCTGCTCACCTCTTTCCATTTTGTACTGCTCTAATACAAGCACCTCCTATAAGCCCTGAAAGGGTTCAGAGAGATGGAGTCCAAATGATGAAAATTTGATGGCCTGTCCCACTCTCTTTCTGACTCTTTTTTAGCACTATCTTTCATGGCACCAAAATGAATTGGGAATGCTGGTTTTAGATACTAAGAGCACAGTATCACCTTCCTTTTTCTAACCTAGTGATTTTCCCATTTCAACCTTGTCACTCTCCTTCTTTTATGGAAATTCATCCCTTTGAGGAAAAAAGGCACCAAAATATTCTACAGGTTATATATTTAAATTATAATAATACAAGTTATAAGTTCTATAATAAGAAATTATAGAAACATTTATTGAGAGGGGTTCTGATCCTGGTAATACTCCATTAAAACACCCAGGAATCCAAGAAAAGGACAGGTTTAACAAGGCCACTTGGTAAGTCTAAGAGAAAAAGAAAAGGCAGCTAAAAGAGAGCATCCAAAAGTCAGTTAAAATCACTTCCAAAGTTCAAAGAAGACAGGAGGTCAGTAGTCAACAAAATGACATTTTGGCTGTAAAAAGTCTTTATTGCACCTTGCTCCTGTAACACATGAGGAATGATAAAGGCTCTTTTTGGTGGGAATGTCAGGTTTGCTTCTCTCTCTCCTTTTTCTTCACCTTCCTTTAAGTGTATCTCTGCTGATTCTTCCATGGAGGGGCCTTGAGTTGCCCCTGATTACTAAGAGATATAACTTTGCCTCACATCATTTCTTCTCTGGACTGTGAATCCAGAATAACCTTGAGGGTATGTGTGAAGATTAAAAGATTTATCCCATCCTTGTTCCTTTTTTCCAATAAGGCCTTATGAGGGTGTCAGAGAGCACAATTCATTGGGGTGTCTCTGGAACAGCAGCATTTGCTAAAATAAAAACAAACCAGCAGGAGAACAAGGGGAATGTGACAGAAGTCCCCAGATAACTCACACTGGAGCACCTTGGTTCTTTTTACTGGCAAAGTCAACAATAGCCAGTTGTTCCTTTTTCTTGTTTTCTTTTTCTTTCCTAAAGGAAATTAAATGTAAGAGATATGTTAGCACGGCCTTAGAGCTGAGATTTAGACACGATTTCCAGTGTTGTGATTCCCACAGCAATTGTAATTCAACTTCACTGCACGTTCTACTGCAAGGCATAAAAATTAACATTGCACTGTATACAGCAGAATATATTACACAGCACACAGAAATACTGGAGCAATTTGAGAACAGCATGAGGTTGTGTCTACTCCAAGCTCTTGCACGAGTGTATAACTTTCAGCATTAATACAGAAGTTACTTGGTTTTGGCTTATGCTTACAGTCCATAGTCCCAGGTTAGCAAGATTTTGTACTTACATGTAACTTGCAGCACATGATTTTTGATTTTTTTTTTATTTCTTAGGGATTACTCAAGTGCTTAAAATCACATGCCAGCTTAAATACCAACCTTCTGAGACCAAGACCATTTCCACTCAGGGGTTATTTGAGCAGCTGTTTATATCTTTTGGATCTTTTGCTTTTCAAGCAAAAATTTCTCATCCTCGGTGACTCTTTTTTTAAATTACATTTAAAAATTAATTATGATAAAGTTTGAGCAAAAAATAGGTTATTGTTTTTGAGAATGAGGTGAAGCATAAAGGACATTATAAAAGTTGCATGGGACTGTTAATGAGCAACACAAAAGCCACAGCAGTTGGGCTAGGAAGCTTAAATTTGGCAGGTGTTTGGGGGAAGAGGTGCCTTCAACTGTTCTGGTAAAAGTTTATTTTGCTTTGCTGAGTGCTTGGAAACCATTGCTCATTCACACTTGGAAGTCCTTTAACAGGACTTCCTTTAAGCAGCCTTCTCTCTCTGCTCTCTCTGATGTTCCAAATGGGCTCCATGGCTAGTGCAAAACAAGACCATTAATGGCTTAGGGAAAATACGATAAATTTATGTACTGGAAGAAGTAGAGATGCATGTCATTGCACCCACTTTTACTGCTTCTTCAGCTCTCCCACTCTTAATCTACTGTGGCATCAGACCTTATGCTAAGTATGATTTTATACTACATAACCACGCCTGGCATGTTTCTCTCACTAAAGGGCACAAAATCTTGTCAAGTCAAAGTTTCTTGAGATTTGAGCCACTACTGTTCTGCTCTAACTTAAAAGTACTGTTTTATTCTGGATCAACAAATTGTGTGGTAACTCAGAAGCACAATTATGTTTTATTCTGGATCAACAAATTGTGTGGTAACTCAGAAGCACAACTATGGTTGTAGGAAGTTTGTAGACCATTACTGATTTTGTATTTGACACACAGGATATGGAAGGCCAGGTTTTTAGAGCAGAGCTTATTACTGCAGCATGTGGAGACAGCTGGTGCTCTGCTGAGAGCTTGGACTGCTGGCTTCTGCATCTTTTATTAGCACAGAATACGTACTGTAGCCAGAAACACCTCTGCCTGGACTAACTTCATTTATTTTTCTGGCCTCTTCCTCCTTGAAGTGCATGAATATCCAGGGGAATGTGCACACATGGCAGCAAGGACAGCTGTACGTGTGAGGAACACTTGGTTCTCAGTCCTGCTGTCTGTCCCCAGTGCTGCTGGTGGTGATGGAGCCGTGCAGGGCCAGAGCCTCACTCATCCTCTGAAGGGTTTTCCTCTGCCTGAGACATGCCTCAGCCTCCTGAGGCAGCACGAGGCTCAGAGCCTGGCTGGGACAGGGAGAGCACACCCACTCCAAAACCACCTCCAGAGCAAACAACAAGGAAGGAACACAAAGGATTCTACAGAGAATCTTATTGCAGGAGATCCAGGGCCCTGGAAACACAAGGTGTGGGAATTGTTGGATCTTAGTTCAAGATGACATGAACCCTTTCCCATTTGGAAAAGCAGCTTCCTCTGTCATAATCATCTGCAAGCAAAGAATTCAAATATTTCTTTGTGCATTGTTAGGAAATTAGAGCATTTAATATTAAAATAGTGAAATGAAAAATTAACAGTTTTCCACTATATTTCCCCGCAAAAATGAGGAAAAGGCAAAGGATTTCGGCAGTATTTTAGTCCCCCAATGAGCCTACAGACTGCAGAGTTCATGGACAGATGAACAAATAGTGCTTTTCCACAGTGGAATACAATGGTTTTGGAATTACAATAGCATATGAATTTAATATCTCTAAGAATAACACATTTTCATTACTGGGTGGATCCAGAGAACTGGAATTTTTCAGAAAGGGCTGAGAACATGACACAGTATAAAAAGAACAGGCTCACAAAGAGGTTTGTAGAGCTACAAGCAGTTTCCTCTGGAGACTCCTCAGAGCTTGCTCCTGACAATAGTAAATATGATATGATTAAATAGATGCCAGTTTGAACCCTGTTGAGGCTAATAAAGGTAAATAATTATTGTGATTTGGGTTTTTCAGGCTTGTCTGCAGCAGGCAACCCCCAGCCTCATGTGCCAAACATCTGTTTCAAGAGCCAGGTGCTCCGAGACCTCCCAGTGCTCATTGCTGGGGAAGAGCTGAGCGTGTAAGGAAAAGCTTCCCAAGGAAGCTCTCACTGAGGCACTCCCAAAGTGCAGGAAGGTTCTGGGTTTCATTCAGCTTTCCAGGGGACAAAATCACAATGGATAATTACAGTCAGGTGAAATATTTGTGGGTCCAGATGAGAATAGTTTACGTCTTTCAACTAATTTTTTCTTACTCTTCTGCAGTCTTTCATATCTGCATTGACTGAAAGGAAACTGTTCAGTCATTGCATCCCAGGTTTGGTAAGAAATCCAGTTCTGGAAGTGTTTGAGCAAGGAGGTGCCAAATCATCTAAGAAAAAAATTGTGACATTTTTACTTTTGTTATGGATTTTTTGACGTTTCTGATGTTCAAATTATTGTTCCCATTATAGTTCCCCTCTCCAAACTAGTACCAGGAAATAACATTGTCCAAAAAGTCACATGGAGTTAAAATTGCAGCTCCTCAGTGTCTCAAGGAAAGCTGATGAACCAGTCTTCTGGCCATGTGTTTTGGTTCTGTTACAAGCCAGGTACTTGCAGGCATCTATTCTTAATATGCTTCTGTGGGTTGGGCATTTAATTCTACGTGTACCTCTGTGTTGTGGGTTTGAGTCTTTCAGTTAGAAGCTTTTTTTGACATCACCTGTATTTTGAAGGGATTCCACCTGAAAGGTTTCTTCTAGCAGCATTTATACTGCAAGCCAGTGTTTATTCTGTGGTGCTCTAAAATGCATTGGTATATACAGATTTCTCAAATTTGTATTCCTTATTAGTGTTGAAAATGAAGTAAGTGGGGCAGACTCAGAATCATTAGATTTAGGGAGTCTTCAATATTCAGACCCCTGAAAAAACAGCTGAATTCTTCAGCAGATTATTGTAATAATAAATACAGTTTTATGGAACATCTGTGCCCAAAGGCCTCTTCAAAAGCACATTTAAAATGTTAGCATATTGCAATCTCTTCTGCTTCTCATCACATTGCTTTGAATTGGGAAAGAACTGTCCACAAAATACTCCTGCAAAAATGTCACAACAGTCGGAGTTTACTAGTAAAAAATAATAAGGTAAGATACTAATAGATGAAATACATATGATTACAGAAGATTCTTGGTTTCCATATAAACAACACACTATCAATGTAAACTGCCCAAAAAAATATTGCTAATGTGGGCTTAAGGTTGTGGTGTAATGGTGTTGCCCTGCTGAGGGCAGGACATCTGGCTGGAGAGCAAGTAGGACAAGAGAATTGATCTTTAGCTTCTACTTGGCATTTCTGAGACTGCATCTGGAACACTGCAGCTGCTTTGGGGTGCCTGAGCACAGCCAGGGTCCAGTGGGGAGCCAGGACAGGATAATCAGGGGCTGGAACGTACAGCACATGGCAGAGTTCAGTTTGTTTAACCTGGAGAAGAGAAGGCTGAGGAGGGGCTGTGGTCAGTGTTACACTGCCTGAAGAAAGGGCGACAGAACAGATGGAGCCAGATCCCTCCAGAAGTGTACAGTGAAAAGACAAGAAGCTGTAAACACAAGTTGCAGCAAGAGAAATTTTAGTTGGACATAAGGAAATAATTGTCACTGTGAGAACAGGGAGCAGGCTGCCCAGAGAAGCTGTAGGATCTCTTGTTTGGAGGTTTTTAAAACACAGCTGGGCAAATCCTTGAGAAACATGATCCACCTTTGAAGTTAGACTTGCTTTGAACAAGAGTTTGGACTTGATTATGATCTTCAGTGGTCCCTTCTAACCTCATTTTTTTCTTTTCTGTGGTTCAATTCAGCTAAGGTACAAAGTGACCCCCATAGCTGTATACCAGAAGATATAAACCCAAAAGAGGCTCCAGACTCAGCCAGGAATTTGTTCCAGTGCTAAATACCCCCCTAAGCTGCCACAGCAGTACTGTTGGAGGTGCCTGTACCCCAAGTGATCTCATACGTGCTTTGTTACATTAAGACAAGTTTACACAGTTTCTGTCAGGAAAAAATCGAGATAAATAGATTCTGAGAGTGCCTCTACATTGCCAACATTTCTAATTGAGTGGGTGATGTTGGCTTTAATCAAAATATGATTTGTGGAGTCTTTGGGATAAAAAAGGTAATTAAGGCTTGATGGGCCTTGTAGATTGACTTACAGATCCCAACTCATCTTACCTTGTCATCATGCAGAAATAAACATGTAGGGCTCTCATTCTGATCTGGCAGCATTTGACACCAGCCTTGCAATAGGGTAAATAGCTGTAGTGGCAGGGGGTTGTAAGTTAGATTCCCAGTATTTTTTTATGGACTGGAGTTATATACAGCCATTAAATAAATTAGCTCAAGAGATTCTAATTCACTGAAACATCTTTTACGTTAGAATATAGCTAGGTGAAACTATTGCTTCAAATTTTTTAGCGTTCACTTTGCTACTTCATCCAGTAAATCCCTAATAAAGTAATCACAATGTGATATGCACAAGGAGATAAAACATTGCCATCATAAACACAGCAAAGAACCAAGGTGTCTGAAACTATTACTCTAAAACTATTATTCTGTGGAAGGCAGGAGGGGAGTGGGGATTTGTGTTGTTGTGGTTTTTTTTAAAACACAGCACGTGTGGCAGCCTTTTATGAAGCAATATTTTACGTTCCACTGCAGGACACAATGTTTTCAAACATCCACATGAAAGCAAACAGGGCCTGAGGATCTGCTGCCTCACTTACGAAATCAGTTACAGACATGTAGATAAGCTCTTTCTTGCAGAGGAAGGCACGCCTGCTGCCTCATTAGGTATAGCTGGTGTAAGCTCTGCATTCACTGACTAATGCACAGCAGAATGCCAAATGGAGTCTAATCACAGTGGATTCCAATTTATAGAAGAGATGAGCCAGCGACTTGAAGCTGCCCTCATCAAAGAGTGCTGATATTGTTGTTAAATCATGTTTACTCATCTCTGACATTAAATTATAATCTGAACAATGTTTTTTTCTCTGTTTTTTGTGAACGGAATCAGATATGGTTTGAACTTCCTTACCAGTTTTAACTGTGCTTCCTTGCTGAAAACTGAGCCCTTGAGCCTCTGATCGTAAACCAGAAGCAGTGGCTCTGGGAACCAGGAGGGGTTTCTGCTTTGCCTGCACAGCTAACACAAGGCACGTGCATGTGTGCACCCCGTGTACGTACATGGAAGAGTGTGAATGAAAGGGAAATGGCTATAAGCAAAGTGCTGGAAAGGACCAGAAATGTGACACCCCTCTCTGACTTTATTTTTGTCTTGGTGTGGTATTACCAGTCACCCAAATTTGTCAGTTCTTAGATGGTCCCTGTAGCCATAGATATTGAGAGCACAGAATCCCTCCTGATGGGTCGCGACAGGCTGTCAGTTTTCCTGTAGGAAAACTTGATTAATCTCTTTTTACGTGGCACATTATGTTTGCATTAGCATGAGCTGTTAGGCAGGCTATGTTGTTACTGCCCTCTTGAGCTATTACTCAATGATATATTTAGTGCATCTTACATGCAAACTTTTACAACTTGAGCTTTGCCTTTCGTTGAAAAGGTCGTGAGTTCATTTCCCAGTGAGAATGACTTTTCAACCCACTTACCTGAAATACAGTGTTGCCATTTTTAGCTGCGCTGCAATGTTCATTCCACCCGAGAGAAAATCATCTTGGAAAAGCACTTAGAAATAAAACAAAGAGCTGACCTTACCATGTTCAGCTTCGTAGGGGCTTACCTGGTATCTGTGTAAATGGTCCCTATAGCCACAGCTATTGAGAGCACCGAATACCTCCTAATGGGTCACGACAGGCTGTCAGGTTTCCAGTAGGATGCTAATTGATTATCCAGCTTTCAGACTCACAATATGTTCATCCAAAGCCCAGCATTCTACCTTTTAGCGTCGAACACTTTTCAGTCACACCGTGCTGGGTTTTATGGTTCCAGAGCCAGAAAACAGACCAAGGTGCATTTCAGGAGTTTTAAAAAGTATATATTATTTGAACCTAAATTACGTGTTTTTGCAGTCAGCTGCTGTGAAACTAATTATAAGGAGTCCCTATGCATTCAGTTCTGCTTCTTTAAACATGCAAATAGCTCTCTTGTCATTGTTATGGTTCAGTGAATAGGAACAGGGGCAAGGAGGGAGTTTAGCTATTGATTTTTGCGGGGCAGGAACTTCACTGCAGAGCTCTCACTTTTCTGACTTGGGTGGAAATTGTGTAAGACCACGATTGTTCTCATCTCTGCTATTTCAGCAATGTTTAAACCCGGGCTTCAGGTTCCCTAATTGCAGAATGGGGATGGTGATCTATGCATTGTGCTGAAGAGGGTTTAGGTCCAATGGGTGATTTTTGCATAAGTGCCAGTGGTTACTGCTCAGGTGAACAAGGTGAGCAGGATCTTAATTCCTCAGTGTGAAATGGCAGATTGTTGTATTCTCTGCCTTGCTAGTTCTTAGTAGTGTGGTGCTAATGCTATCCCTCACCATATACCATCAAAAGATGCTGCAAATTAAATACAGTCATCATAGTAGCCACAATTAACTGAAATCAATTTGCATGTTTTTCTGAGAATTTCTTCTGGGGATTTTTATTTTCAGCAGCACCCAGCTTTATCATTAATTTCACAAACCTGGCATGGACCAGAGCGCACACAGAATTATTAGTGGTCTCTAAATAGGGGAGCAGCCAATGGGAACTAAAACCTATCCCTGGCTGAGATCCTGCACTGTGGGTCTGCTCCCTCAGCTGACCCCTTGCATTTTTCAAGTGTTGGATTTTCCAGTGTGAATTTGCTCAAACCAGAATGAGCATTATTGGCCCAGTAATACCCATTATTGGAAATGAATTGAGAACTTTCACTCATGCTAGAGAGAGAACTGACATTGTTTGTCTGCCTGGAGAAAGTATTTCATAAAAAAGACATCTATTTTAAAATATGTCTTGTAAACTACATATCTGTAGCATTTGTAGAGTTGACTATCACATTTCTTGTCATGCAAAAGGATGCACTCGTTTCTCCGTTGGGGTGAAGAGCCTTCCCTGCCCTTTGAGCAGGAGGCAGAGAGCAGTGCAGCCCTCGCTGGTTCCTCGGGAGCAGGACTGGCTGCTGGAGCACAGGGAAGCTCTCTGGAGGGTCTGTCTGCAGGCCAGGGGCAGAGCAGGCTGTGCTCAATGTGAGGGGTTTGTAGCTGACCACCAAAGGGCACGAGCCCAGGGTGAGTGCTGACTCAAAACAGGGTACAGATGTTACAGTGCACACACCCTGGAGGACTGAGAGTTCTGAGGGACCGTTTTTTCCTGTGCATCAGGCTAAAGGAAAGTGGAAGCCTTGTGATAAATATACAATACAGAACAATAGTCAAACCCGAATTATAAGGTCACGTGGCCATTCTTCGAATCCATTTTACTAAACGTTCTCGTCTTAGTCTTTTGCATCTGTTTATGTCAGCTCTGAGCTATTGCCTGAAAGAAGCCTGATGTGTCATGACACCTGTTCGTGTCACCTGATAACACACTCTGAAAGGGACCCTGATTTTTTTTTTAATGTGTCAAACTTGGAGATTATTAGTTGCAAAGCTTTGCTGCTGTATTATTTTGCTGCTAGTTGCAGCTGTAACAAAAGCATCCGAGATTTTATGGCTAGTACAGTTCAGCTTTAAATTTATACATCCTATAAATGCCATAATATTGTTATTTTAATCTGTAAATCAGGTTTGTCATGGACTACACATTAAAAATGGCTCCTGTGTCCAATATAACTCCTAGCAGCCCCAATTTTGGTGGATAAGTGTTGATTTTAAAAGGACTCTTATGCCCTGAGCTAATCATACTCCTGACTGCCACAGAGCAGCCATGTTATGGAAGATCAAGAGGGAAAAATATTTCTGTTAGTGAAACATTTATTCTTGGCAGGCATTGAAAGTTTGCTGGATTTTCAGTTCTATCATTCCCCAGAACCAAGACATCAGTCTTCTTTTTTAAAGCTGAAACAAGTGGGAGTGATGGGACCAGCCCAGGCAGTTCTGTGCTATTTGATGAAACTCCTCGAGCTCCTCCACAAGGAACTGTGAGCCTGGGGGTATGCCACAAGCACTGCCCGTGCTGGCCAGTTGCAGCCCAGCTCCACTCTGAAAGGTCAGAGCAGAGCTCTAAGCCCAGAGAAATTAGCTTTGTTCTGAGGCTGGCACTGGTACCTCAGCATTGTGCTAACATTGGTGTGAAGCCCCGAGAGCAGAGCTGGCCCAAGTGCAGCAGCCTGCAGTGTGGAGAGTGGAATTCCACAGAAAAGTGGAAAAAACAGCCTCGGTAATTTCATGTGAGCCTGGGTCAGTGAAGGGTCAAACGTGGCAGAGCAGGAGCCACACGACACAGGGACCTCCTGTGGCAGAGCTCATAGGCAGGGTGTGAAAATTCACCCTCCACTTGCAGGAGCAAGGCCCAGGTGAAGACATCTGGATACCAAAAGCTGGGAAGGATCCAGGGAACAGAGGTTAGCTCAGATTTTACAAGCTGCCTTTAAGCCTTGGCTCCCACGGTGGGTGGTGTTGGCCCTGTGCTGGGAGATGGGACCCAGCAAGGTGTGACACTGGAGACCTGGAAGAGAGGAGGCTGCAGGACGGACAGGAAAGGGGCAGGTGCAGAGTGAGGATGTGTGTTTTCTGTTTGGTTTGGCTTTCCTGTCCCTAGAGAGCGTGACATCCAGGGGCTGCTGAGAACTTCTCCTCTTGGTTCCTTGCTTTGGCCCATCATTGGCTGGACCCTGAGGTCAAGTTAAAAAGCTTCAAGTTAAAGACTCTGAGGTCAAGTTAAAGAGCTGAGGTCAAGTTAAGAGTTAAAGAGTCAAGGCTGAGGCTTCTTGACTGACTTCAATGTCATCTTATCTAAGAAAGGCAATGGGAAATGTATCACAGAGAGTGATACCTGCACTGAGGGGTCAGCACTGCTGGAGCTGAGACACAGCAAGTGTGTTTCTGTTTGCCATCAGATCTAGGTGAATACGTCAGCAGCTGTTAAGTGTCCTTTCCATGAGTATTCAAAGATTCTCCTGAATTCATTTTGCATAGTATCTGTTCAGAAGAGAAGGTTGCTTATGGAAACAGTCTGGTTCATGGTGAGCTGGAGTGAATTAAAAGAAATATTGCTGCTCACAGGGATGAGCTGATCGTGTGCTTTCAAAACTTTCAGGGAGTCATGAATTGTGGAAAACTTTAGGCTGTCTTTTCATGTTATTGATGCTGCTCCTTTTCCAGTCTCATTACTAAACACCAATCCCACCTGGTCAGACAAGCAGCTTTACATTCCTGGGGATTTCTAAAGAAAAAGAAAAAAATTACTTTCCAGCTGATGTTTTTTTGGATGAGAGTTATGGAAACGGAAATGCTCTCATTCCCCTGCAAGAGGGGATGCTGGAGAACAAAAGTAGTGTAACTTTCCCTTGATTTCCCAAGTCGTACATGGCCTTAGTTACCAGGGAAAAGTTCCACTTAGTCTGACCGTTTCCTTCCCTCGAAGGACAAAGAAGGTGTTTTGCAGTTGCTGATGAATGTTGCTCTGGTCACAGCTGAATAGAGCACGACACCATTCATTGGAGTAGCGAAGCTAATCCTGTTATTCAGGACAAGGGCCCTTCATCACTTGGGCTGGAGGAAGATTCCCCAGACCTTGGTTCCTCTCCCACACATCCTCACAGAACTGGGGCAGCAGCAGCAGCCCTGGCACCTGACCTGAGCCAGGTGCTGCTGCCTTGGCCCGTAGGTGATTCAGTGAGAAGCAGTGGGTGTGAGACCACCTCCCCGTCTGCAGGTCTTATTAGTTATTTTCCATTCAGGCTCTAAAGAAAAAAAAGTATTTCTTCCTATATAATTTCATTGGTTTTCTGGTTCAGATACAATTTCAGCAGCATTGAATGCAAAGTGTAGCACCTTTGGACGAGCCTGTTAGTGGGAAGGAAACAAAACCCCTGTTCCTAACACAGGACAGGTTTTAGATGTTTCAAACTAGTAAAGAACTTGAGTTACCTCTTTGTAACACATTGAAGAATAAAAATCTGTGCATTTCCAGTAGCCTGCTTTTGCAAAGGTTCTGATCATATGGTGATGCCTGATCGTGGTGTGGTGGCAATAAAACAGATTGTGTCCTGCCTGTGCACCCAAATCTCAAATGCTTTATGATTGTTTTGCCTTCTGATGCCAGAATTCCTCAACGCAGAAATTCTTCTCCTCCATCCAGATTTCAGAGCAGGATGTAAGACATGATAGATATGCTATTAGCTCTATTTACACAGTAATTTCCCCTTGACCATCTGAGTAAGAAACATGCAGATCTGTCGTGTGGTAGTTCGTGAAAAATTTTGAATGGGCACATGTGGTGCTTGGCCAGAGAAGAGAGTGAGAGGAAGCGTCAGTGCCAAACCCCAAATGTGTTGCCTGCTGGCTCTCAGTGTGAGGAGCATGTAACCTGCACTGCTCTGCTCTGCAGGCATCACAGTCACATCCTGCTCCCTTTGACTTAAGTATAATTAACAAGGGCAAGGTTTGCCCTCTGAACTGCAGAAACCCATGTGCAGTAGTCTTTTTAAAAGCCTTCTAGTATCAGTATTTGTGGATAATTTTGATATTTTAACAGTGTAAATTTCTGTGCTCCATTACTGAAAGATGTGCCTGACCTTAGCCCTCTAATTGTGCAGTAATTAGCATCTAAATACCATGCAGAACTCCCTGCAAATCAACCAATTGGAATATTAATTCTTAATCTAAATATATCCTTTAAAAAAAAAGGAATTGGAGAAGTGCAAACTCAGTCAGTAGAAAACTGTTTTCTCTGCATCTGGTATTTCTGTGCAATGAGGGCGTTTGTATTTCGAGTGTATCCATAGACACAGAAAAGTGTCTCTGAAAGTGAGTGCATCTCATGCCTCCCTCCAGTGTCATGGGTTCAGGCCCAGAGCCCCAAATACTTTTATTCTGTATATACTGACTCCAAGCAAGAAAATCAAAATATGCCTCAAGTCAGCTTTTAGATTCCATTATTATTGGCCATAACCACACATCACAAGTCTTTGCAATGCAGCAGAACACGTGCAGTGACACCACCCTTTGTGACAGGTTATAGTCACAAGGACTAATCTCCCAGGATATATCCAGGTAATGAATGATTAAAAGCAGGACCTCCTCCTCTCAGAGCTCATGGAGAGGTAACCATGTCCTTCCCACCACCTACCCAAGAGCTAGAGGAGCTCTCACCTGGTGGGTGGCCTGGCTCTTCACGAGGTCTGGATTCAAAGATTGCCACGTCTGCTATGGTTTAGTACTGAAAAGGCCAAATGTAATGAAATTATTTTATGAGCAGAGAATTTAAATTTTTGTCTTTTCGTTTTTTATTTTTAAAAAGATAGACTTTGCAACTGTTCACAGTAAAACTATCAAGGATGTTCAAAAGGCATGGGCATGGGGAAAAAAATATTAAGCACAAAGGTGAATGAGCCTCAGAACAGATAGTGCCTAAGGGAATTTTCCTCACTGAGTGCAAGGTTAATTCTAAAAATCTACACTTGGAAATTTAGAGAAAAACCCACAAATATCAAACTGTAAATAAGAATATTCTTTCCTATTTTGGGCTATTTTATCAGGATGCATGCCTGATATTCATTATTACTTATGTAACACACAAACACACACACACACCCCTCTCCAACGCTGTGCAAATACATTGATCTGTATGTACATTATGATAATCAGCAAGGTTTGGGAACTTTGGTCACTTTAATAATGTGATTTTATTTAATATATGCAAGACTGAAAGCTTTATGTTGGCAGTAGCAAAACATGAAATACTATATGAATTAGGAAAAATCCAATAACAAACAGCAGGATGCTCCATGCATACATATCACTGTTGTGGTTATGAGCAAATACAAGACTGTACATGATTAACCACAATTTATTCTTACTATAAACTCAGCAGACAGATGTAGAAGACATACTATAATTGCATACACATTTCCTCCCAGAGCTTAAAACCAATAAAAATATGGTAATTTTGTATAACTTAAGACACGTTCTTTACCGCTTTTAAATAAATAATAGGGTTTTAACATGCTTCCATTGTTTTGCTTTTGCAGTTTTTGAAATAGACTGTGTTTTGAATGCTGGTGTGTGATGAATTAGAAACAATATTACCTACAGGGAAACTGATATTGCTGGAGAGAAAGATTTCCTCAGTTAAACTTAGCAACATGTAGGGGTTTTATTCTACGTAGTCCCAGCTATTTTAACACTTTCTGATTTCTCCGGTATTCAGAGTTTTGACTGAGATGGGTTTTTGCATCACGTTTTGCCATCTCTGGGAAGGATATTTTCAATTGCACAAAGTCTCTTTGAGTAAAGACAAAACAAATATCCAAGCCAAAATCAGCCTCCAGATCTCAGAAAGTGGATACAAATTTTGATAGTAATTAAAACTATGGAAACATCAATTGTCTCAGTGTTATTTTAAGCTAAACATTTCTATACGGACTCCAGAAGTGTAATACAAGTATATCTAAATATACTGTTAATTGCATCAAAATAGTGCATCCATCTGTGAGTTTTGTTCTAAGCTTGCTGAGCGAGTTGAAAATACAGAATGTGATCTGCAAACCAAGCAAGTTACTAAGTAGCTGTGGAAAACTTATCTAAAGATAAAGTTGGTTTGCTGAAGTTTCCCGTTGCAGTTCTGACTGTAGCCTAATGAAACAATTTCAGGACAGTCCCAACAAATTCAGTGTTTACAACACAAGTGATTATATGAACTTGACCCTCTTGCCTCTCCTTTCCCTCTTCCAATTTCCTTGAAGATTTCTTTCCCCCGGGTAAGGTAAGCACCTCTTGAATATTCATTGCCTCGGGCCAGTGCAGATGAGAAACTTTCATCAGCCATCCGTGTCTTTCTGCTGTGCCAAAAAGGATCTCTTCACAGGGCCTTAGTGGGAGCCTTCTGGAGTCCACAAAGTTACCCTATTTGTTTGTGTTTGTGAACTGCGGAATCCAAACAAATAAAATGGAATGTAGTTGCTGAATACTCAGCTCTTTAGCTGGAGAAAGCCAGTTTTTGTCTTTAGTTTTCCAGTCTGATTAATCCTTTTATAAAACTGAAAGCTGCTAACCTCTGTAGCTGGATCACATGGCAGCGCTCTTTTGTGTGCCCCTCGAATGCCACAGTGCACCTTCAGGAAAGGCAGTTCTTTGGGGAGGCTTTTAGAGCAGGTTGCCTCCACAGATCGCTGTAATGGTAGATTTTAATTACGGTTTGCCCTGCACTTCAGACACTCCAGCAGGACTGCCTAATTAACAAGGTTGTTCAGCTTTCACATAGTATCAATCAACTAGTTGCTGAAAATGTCTTGATCTCATTTTCTGAGATTAAAGTATAAACGAAGGACACTTTGCTCCATTGTTACTAAACTAAGGCGCTACCATCTGGTTTGCAAATGTGATATTAAAGTCTCTGGAAATGTCTGAGGCCTCAACTCGACAAAGCAGTAAGCACTCGCTTACCTTTGAATATGCAAGGAGAGCCATTTATTTCAATTGAATCGCATGCTTAAGGTTGAATGTATGCCTAAGCATTTCCTTTTAATCAGGATTTCATAGACTCATTTTGAAATACCAAACTTTTCAAATTAGACAGCAGTGAATTAACCTATTTGTATCATTCGGGAAATCATAGCTTAAATAAATTAAATATCCCCAATAGCTTGTATCAAATAAGGCTCAGTTACAGTGCCTGATAAGATAATCTGAGTTTAATTCTAAAATCTTCCACAGTGTTTTGTAGTTTGAGTCAGACTGTTCAAAAGTTAATTGCAAGTTATACACAAATAATGAGAGTAAAAGACAATGATCATGATTAGAAATAATTTTTATCCAGAATATATGATACCCTAACATTTACTTTTAATATCTATTTGGAACAGTAAAATGCTGCTGAGGATTGTTATTACACTAGCAGTCAAGTGACGGTTTAAGTAGATTCAAACTGGGTTTGAGCTGAGCTGTAACACTTAGCTCTCCCTTCTCCTCTCCCAATTCACTGCATTATTTGGAAAATTCTGACTTGAGAAATAGGCAGAGATGATTTCCCCCAAAGTCTGGGAACAGTTTGTGCATTTGCTGCCAGCCCCTAGAAGCAGCACCCTGGGTCCAGGGGTGTGTGATGATGCAGGCAATCAGTTCAGTTCAGTTCAGTTCAGTAAAGGTGCTGTAATGTGCCCCTGCCCTCTCCCTGGCACAGGTCCCCTCCACAACGCTCCTTGCTGGGCACAGGAGCCCTTCCTGTGACCCCTGAGTGCTGCTCTGGGCCAGCACAGGAGGAGCAGAGGCAGCAGCAGCAGCCTCCCTGCCCACTGCAAAGCATCACATGGGGAGCACATGCAGTGGAGACAGATGGTGCTCGCTCTCCCTGCAGTGCCATCGCTTGGCACTTGCAGAGGAGAGTGTGATGGAAAACTGGATTTCAGTGCTAGGAACTCCAGTTTACCCCTCTGCAAAGAGCAGGAGCAAGACCTCTCCCCCACGAATGAGCCACTTCAGTTCTGGTGTGGTGGCCCATGTGAGAGCTTAAGTGGTGCTCAGGGACAGATTTTACTCATAAAATCATAAATGGATTTCATTAAACCTACGTAGTCTTTAATATATCAGACATAGTTGAGCCTCAGGAGTTTAAAAAAAAAAAAAAAGAAAGAAAATAAGAGAAAAAGAAAAAGATGTATTAGTTCATTCCCTTCAGTCCCCTCTCCCCCAAACATGAATCATAGATGTTTCTGTGCACTGAAAAATAAACAAGATTAGAATAAGAGCTGCATAAAAACAAGGTAAAGTGGCCTTCCTGGGAAACAGAAGTTGTTAATACGTGTATGCAGATGTGGTTTGAAATCAGCAATAACATTTTTAAACCTAATTAAAGAAATATATAATCCGTCCTCAAGGAAAGTGAAAACAAGGGTCCACAACCAGAGAAGGCTGGGAATTCAGTGAAGCAGAATAGAATATTGTCTTTAATATTTTCACTGGCTTTGAAAATAAGTGTTTCAGCATCCTCTTAGCTTCAGACACACTTTTTTTCCTTAAGTTACATTCATTGTTGATGTCTTCAAACCTAAATCAAAGGTCAAATGCATACAATTTCCTTGTTCTTAGTCCTTGCTCTTTGAACAAGTTTTTGCAGGCACAGCATGTGTTTCCATATTACATTGGACTTTAAAAAAATTTAAAGAATTATTCCTACATTTAATGCATGGTTTTAAAAGGAGAACTTTTTTTGTAGTAAACACTGATACTTTATTAATGTTCTGCACATGAATATTGGAGCAAGTACTGGCAGATGTAATGTGCTGTATAGTTAGTAACTATTTAGGTTAAAAAAAACTCTTCTGTGTTTCTATACTGTGGTTATCTTGAAAACCCACGTAGCAGTAAAGCTTTGTGGATTAACGCCTTTGAATTTGCAAAACTGCTTCAGATTACAATTCTTTTAGCTGCTATATATTTTTTTTATTCTATATAATAACAAACATGATTAGCACAGAAGTACCATGCTCTCCATAACCTGTTTGTAATTGGGAGAATCTGCAGTGTGTGTCCTACAGTCCATCTCACACTGAAGATTGAAGTGTAATTACAGTGCAGGCAATCTCATCTCTGGTAATTACAGCTGTCACCATTGATCCAGTTAACCAGGATAACTAACTGCTGAGCCAGAGTTGACAAAGCTTTCTGGCTGAACCCAGACTGCTGTTTAAGAGGGGGGTTTGTGTTTTTTGAGATTTTTTTATTATCGAAACACTGGTGCTTGAAAAAGTACATTAAAAATATCGTGGCTTATGGATTAGAAAGCAGAAAGCACAATCCAATTTCCCTTCATTCTCAGGATTGAAACTTGTAGAATCACCTTGCAAGGCAAACAATGAAAATGCAAGGCAACCCCTTTCATCAATGAGCTGGATGGAGAAAGGGGCAGGGTGGCTTCCTGATGTACAGCTCAGGGATGTGCCTGGTCCCCACAGGGGCAGTGCAGTGCACAGGAGGAGGCATTGCCTGCCAGAGGGCACGGCTGCAGTGTGTGCAGAGGGGGTGCAGGGAGCCCCAAGCCTGTCAGACCTGCAGCCTGGGGTCCCTTGCAGCCAGGGTTTTTCCTAGTGCAGCTGCAGTGCAGATATTGCCTCTCTCGTTTCGCTTAATCTCTTAAAGTTGGTTTTAAGTACTCATCAGTACACCACAGTCTAAATTGTTTAAAGAGGAAGATAAACCTCAGTCTGTAAGTCAGAGTCTTAAAGTGTAAGTTTTAAGCTTGATGGAAAATAAAACCCAGAAGGCTTCTCAGATCTGACCAGGGAAGGAAATACTCAGATAGTTTGTCAAAAAGAAATTAATGTTTTTCAGAAGTTTAGTAACAAGAGTAGAACTTACTCCACTACACTGGAGCAGAATTGTTTCCTTGCTGTGCTGTAATTCAAAGGCAGCTGAAAACTTCCCTGTAGGCAGCTCCTACTACAGATTCCACTGGATTACAAACTCTTGTCTTTCCACCTTGTTGGTTGTTACACTCCAGATTTAGGATGATGAGTTTTGTGTAACTGGGTACCAGTTCCATCACAGGGGTCCATAGTGAGTTCACTTTGACCACTTGAGGACTAAAGCACTCTTCTGTGGGTTTAGACCAGATTCTTCATAACAGGGAAGAATTTTGCATTCTTTTTATCAGGCACTTTTCCACTCCCAGCTTGGACTATTAGAATATGATGTACTCAGGCTGCCTGACTTTGTGTAAAAACAAGTCATGAAGTGAGCAAAAAGATTTGATACTTGCTTCTTTCACAAGACTCCAGAGTATCACTATGGTAGGCTAAAGGCTGCAGTGTTGAGTTTCTGTGTCTCATGACTCTTTAGGAAATAATACAGGGTTTGAGGAGGTTTTCTTTTTTCAGAATTTTTCCTAGTTTCCAAAACTACCCCTTGAGAGAGGTTTTGAACAAAACAACGATTTAATCTTTTCCTCACACAGTTTTATCTATCTACTAAACCTAGCACCACTCTAAAATATGCAGAATGGGCGTTACACCAGTGTTAGCAATGAGAGTGACAACTGCAAACTCTGAACCCAGAAAGTTCCAAAATAGTTCCCCATCAGGCTTAACACATACCAGGAAGCTTCTTTCCTAAATGTCATCAGAAGAAACCAGAAGAAAGCTCTGGATCCAGAACTTCTGGAAAGAGGGCAGATCCAAACTTTGTCTTAACTGCATCCCTGCCCGTGGTGATAGCAGGACAGAAAATACTGTAGGTAGATGGTTGCCTTAGAGAATGCCTCAGAAAAATTTTTTTGGAACACATTGGCCATGGAGAAATTTACCTTTCTATGAACAAAGATATCCATTTATTCAGTATAAGACAGAACGAATCCACACAACCAAAATCCCCAGCATCTTTCACTCCTCACTAAAGCAATATATGGGCACCTTATGTGCAGTACTTTGCCTTTACTTGTATTTATAGCCCCATTGAAGAAAAAAGTCTATTGGATGTGCTCACTGTGGGACCATATATACTCCAGCATGTGAGTGGGATATAAAATTATCCACCAGATGCAGTGACTGGCTGTGCACTATGCAGTCATCTCTGGGTACTGTCAGAAAAAGTAAAATATAAAAAAAAGAGTTGTGAAGCCATGTCCCATCAATAATACAAGGTATTGTAAAAGGGCTGTAAATTGAGAGGACAGCTTGTTGGTTTGGGCTTCGGTTTTGTTTTGTTTCTTCAGTGAATGTATTTGTCCAAGAAAAACCTTGCAGTGAATCAGTGTTGTGGTGGTAGCTGTTTCGTGAGAAATATTTCCTAGCTTTTCAGTGAGCAGCCAGGTTTAATAAAGAGGTGTTTTAACATCCATTCAGGTCTTTTTGGTGTTCTACGTTTGCATGTAGAAGACTCATAATAAGAAGGACACCTTAGAGGTGTGTTTGCTGTAAACTGTGCAGCCTTTCCCTGCCCTGTTTGACCCTTTGCTGAAATGGTGCAGCATCATCCAGAAGGTCTTGAAGCCTTTGGGGAACACTGATTAATTTTGCCAGAGGAGAAGGATGGCAGCTGCTAAGAGCTAGTTCTGCTTTCATGGGTATCAACAGTGGAACTCCCATTGACTTCAGCAGGAATGGAGGCATGCTTGTCAGGAGGGAATATCCTCTTCCAGGGAGAAAAAAACCAGATGCATGAACTTGCTCCCTTTCTCAAACAGCTGTACATTGCACAGTGATAGATTGGGTCAAAAAATCCCATGTGAAGGATGTGACAGCCCAGAGCTGAGCCTGTGCTAATGTCATACTCTAACCACCACCTCTTGGAGATCCTCAGCACGAGACAACTCTAACTGGCTTTATTTCCTCTGCTTTAGATTCTCTGTCTTTTAACTGGGCTAACCCTGTGATACATTTGTCTCATGCCTGAGTGTTTACAAATGGACTTTTTCAGGTACATTCCCTGTCCTACACAATGTTAGTGGAGCACAGCTCCCACATTACACTGCCTCTGCAATGCCATGCTCCACTGTGCATGTTTTCTGGCTGTACAGCTTAGTATGCTTGTTTTATTAATACTCAGAAGGAGATCTGTAAACATCTTAACAAGTTCTGGAAGGGAGAGGGGGAAATGTGGTCCAGTATCCCTTTATTTAGGTTTTCATTAGAGAAAAATTCTGTGACTTTCCTTTCTCCCAAAATGTAGATCCATATCCTCTGTAAAAAAAGACTGTCTTTCCCTGTTCTGCACAGCTCATTAGCACTTCCCTCCATACACTTATTTCTGGTGCCATTTATTTCTTCTGATATCATATTATGCAAATGTAATACACAGCCTTGGTGTATAAATAAGAAGCATTCCTTAGCACTTATTTCTTTTTTCAAGCCCTACAAAGTGCATTTCACAAGCACAGTTGCTCTAAAACAATCGCACGAATTGGGTAACAGATTAAAAATGTGTGTGAGAAGAAAATCCCCAAACAGTTAATCTTAAAGGTCACAGACTGGAGTAGTTTAACTTCATAGAATGGGATCCTGAGTCCTGAAGGCTGGCCAGGAGAACCTTGGAATGGCTTATGTGAGGAGAGGTGAAAATCTTTGCATGTCTAATGGCATATTTATGACTAGACAAGCTCTAAGGAAGTCTGTGGTTGTTTTTTTGTAATCCTAAACACATCTGTTTTGTTAATTGGAAAGAGCTTTTAATGAAACTGAATGGTGGGTGCTTTTTAAGTAACCCAGTTCAATAACTACATCCTTGCTTGAAAGCTGAAGCAACAACTGCTGCTTTTCCCAATAGTGTACATATTTGGAAACAATTGTTCAGTTTTATACATTTACCAGGATGTGTCAAAATTAGAGCTGAATTTTTCTGCTTGTGTCTAGCCTGGAAAGAATATATTTAAATGTCAGTCTCAGCTGACGCAAAACATTTTGCCTGACCTGAGAGAAAGAACTTTATTTTCTAAGAGAGTTGTTTACGATTTTTTCATCCCAAAAACCAAATGGGTCTGTCAGTTTCAAAATGCAATGTCATTTTGGAACAAAAAGTCAAAATATTTCACCTAGAAAATGTCAATGAATAACATTTCTACTTCTCTGAATTTACTCTTTTGGCCAAACTGTTTTACAACATGATCTGACTTTCTGAATAGTTTCATTCCCTCTGAGACTGCCTATCTGTAAATTTTATGTACCCTGAAAATATTTTCAACCCCTTCTACTTGACATGCAGGTACTGCTAAGATTTTCATTACCTTCAGTATCACTCTGCAAAGGCACATCTTGAGGTGGTAAGGTCTGCTCCTGGCTGCCCCCAGGGCTATGACCAAGGGCAGTTCCTGGAATAGTTTGTCTGCAGCCAGGGTGGGATGTCCTGCTCTCAGGATGCCTGTGCCAGCTTGCTCTGCAGCTCTTGATGCCATGATGCTTTTTTGCTTTTTATATATACTCCCTCTATATACTCTTTTGTATAACTTTTATGTATTCTTAAGGGCCTTTTAGCTCACATAATTCTAATTGTTCAGGTTTGATAACCAGCATAGGCCCAGTATTCCATTAAGCCAGGAGACCAAACATCTCAGAAGCCTCAGACACCAAGGTCTTCTCTGGAACACATTTTGTAAACTAAGATTGGCCTGTCCAGGGGGGGAAAGTTCCTCAGAGAGGGGGGTTTGCTCAGCCTCTCATTGGGGAATCTTTGATAGATCTGCTCATTGGTAAAGCCTAGAATTTTATACCCAAACCATTGTGTGGGTGCATTTTGGGGGTGCCCACGGGGGAGCATTTTGGTGTGCATTTGGATGTGCATTTGGATGTGCATTTGGATGTGCATTTGGATGTGCATTCCAGCGTGCTCCACCTGGACAGAGTGCACCAAGGATCCTTCAAATAAATACCAAGGTAAAATCCCTTTTTCCCTTCTAACCGTGTTTGGCTTTTGATTTTAAGACAAAGAAAAGGCATCACTCTGAGCCTGTTATCTCCACCCAAAGTTTTGCTTTCCCTCATATCTACACACATCTAGGGCCTTATCCTGGAAATTCTTGCTCGTGCCAGTAAATTTCATTGCCAGGAGATTCCTTTGAAGGCAAGGAAAGTGTTCCCAGTATGACCAGGGGTAGGTGTGGACAGGAGCAGGCCCAGGAGCCATCCACAAACACCTGTGCACTGTGTTTGTGTATGTTCATCTTTCACAGCACTGAGGAACTTGTGCTACTAAAGCCCATTTTCCTTGAAGATTGTCAGTCTTCATAAGAACTAAAAACTAGAACAAAGCCATCATGAATTCTAATGTATTTGAACATATGGCCCTAGGACCTGTTATTACCATATCAGTCAGATAAAGGAGTGGGAGAGTGGTTGCAACAGCACAGAAGGAAAAATGTTAACATAGCAAAAGGACTCTTTTAATTTTAAAGAAATATTCAGTCTGTGAATTTAGTTTCCAACTTTAAAAAGTCTTGTGGATAGTATCAATTTCTTTCAATTCTTATTCAAATATAATTTTTTCATTATTGTTGAAGTATTCCTTTTCTGTTTAAAATTGAGCTTTTCCTGTAAATCTGCCTTTAGAGTGAAGGGTGTTTGAAATACCATATTTGCTCATTGTTCATGGTAGGCTAGGGAGGTAAGTAAAATAATCTCAAGCAAAAAGTGGATTCGGGTCAGAGTCCATTTCCAAGGCACATCTAAAAAGCTAATCAGTTCATTTAGTCTCTGTTCTCCAGCTCTGAAATGTGTATCAGCAGCAAATGTACAGTTCCCAGGTCTCCAAACAGCAATCAGCTGATTCTGCCAGTTGCATCTGTGTGTGAGAGAGAGGGAAGTGTACTTATATTTAATTATATGTATCTGGAGCAAGAACTGGACCCAGGGTTGCCACGAGCTTAATGAGAGGTTTCATCAAGCTTAGCTGTAACTCAGGATCCTCTAGAATTCCCAACCATCTCAGACATGGATAGTGTGACTTTTTCCTGTTAATTCTTGTAGGCATAATGGTATTTACAGAAATTTTTGAGGAAGTGAAAAAGGCTTTCTAAATGCATTTAATAGATTTATACAACTTGCTGTAGGCACGGATGGCTGGCAGCAGGTTAGGGAGTCAGGATAAGAGGTCTGGTTGAGTTTCCTGAATGCAGATGGTGCAGAGCCAGGATGGATGGTAGTGCCTTGTGATGAACTACAACCACCACATCCCAAAGCATTGCACCATCTGGATTGTGATAATTTGAAATTTTCTTGGTTTATATGTCATTAAAACATTTCTAAAGCTTTACTTGAGTTTTATACCAATCTTTCTGCTAAGTTTACAGCTGAGCAAATACAGAAACATTTGGATAATTGCTTTAATACTTGCATTAGCCTGCATCAGCTTTCTTTAAAAGGATTTTTCTTTGAAAATGTTCCAGTGTCTTCTGTCTTTCTTTCCACAGATATCCACATAAATCAGTTTGCTCAAGATAGAGCAAATTATCTTAGATAGATTTATCTTTTATAGAGGACCATCACAAAGTCTGTATCATTTAAGTACTGTGTTTGTCTTTGAAATAGACCTGAAGTGACATCTAAATGCAACTTAAGAGATGCACAGGCTTTGGGATGACCTCTTTGGGGTCTTCAACATCCTCACAAGGGAAGTGGAAGGGCAGGAACCGATCTCTTCTCTCTGGTGACCAGTGACAGGACTCGAGGAAACAACATGAAGCTGAGTCAGGAGCGGTTTAGGATGGACAACAAGAAAAGGTTTTTCACCCAGAGGGTGGCTGAGCACTGGAACAGGCTCCCTGGGGAAGTGGTCACAGCAGCAAGCCTGAGAGAGTTTAAAAAGCATTTGGACAACGTTCTTAGACACATGGTGTGATTCAGGGCTGTCCTGCATAGGGGCAGGAGTTGGACTCAGTGATCCTGATGGGTCCCTTCCAACTCAGTATATTCTGTGATTCTACACCCAGCTGTATTTTATCCAGCCTGTTGTTTAAGTAGAATTCAGGCAGAGCAGAGCAAAAAGTAGATTATTCCCTGATTCACTGGTAAAATTGAGAAACATGGGATAATCATTTTGACCAATGGCAGTCTCTTTACATAAAGGATACAGTAGCAATCCAGGAATATTTAAGGGGTCTGTGCCTATTTGGGAAGGATGCATTTAGGGTATTAATATTAATAAAATCTAGTGATAAGAAAATTACTGCATTGTACAACCAAGAGCAGACAGCAAGCTGTGTGGTTTTAGTTGTTTTTCTATTATCAACTTTTTAAGTGTTCATGTCGTAGCTTCTGCTAAAGGAGAGGATCAGAAAGGAGCCTGGGGAGAGCTGAAGTAGTTCTTGCATTAGATCTGTTCTCCAGCAGCTCCAGCATGAAAGGAGATTTGATGGTAGATTCTGGGTGTGGGTTTGCCATGTTTACTGGGGACTGGCATCGCCCTGCCTCGTGCAGCGTGGCCACAGCTGCCATCAGGGAACGTAACTCCTGCACTGAAATGTGCTCACTCAGTCCCAGCTTTTGTCAATAGGATTTTCAGTCCTACCTTTTGTCAGTGGGATTTAGGTTTGTGCAGTAAGGAATATGGTTTTAGCTTGGGAAGGAAAAATAAGAGGGTTTTTGCTACTACACTCAGGGTTACACTGAACATCTAAGCACTTTCTCCTGTTAAGGTTTAGTCAAATAGGATTCACAACAGGCTAAACCTCACTCTAGGAAAGACCTTAAGGCTACAAGCCTGATTTCTTGCTTCTGACTCAATTTTGCAGTTAAATCTTTGTGCAATGGCCATTGGTTTTGTTGGGCTTTTTTTTCCTTTGACGTCTCCTTTGGTAATGTATGTTTGTGTCCTCGTGATGTTTTACAGAAAAATTCCTCATTACCCACAAAAAAGACAGGCAGAAACTATTGTGTAATGCTGAATATAAGCAAGCTTAATAGTAACTGACACCTAGTCAAAAGAAAGGGATGAAAGCCCCCATGAAAATTTGTCAACACCTCTTGAGACTGGAATATCCCAAAGACTTGCTAAAAACTCATACAAGTATAGAATTACTTGCGAAAAGATTCTGAATGAAGCAAAACAAGCTGTAAAATATTCACTGACAGATCACAAACAGAATGAGAGGCTAAATTTGTGCACTGTAAATTCACTGTAATTTGTTTACTCAGCTTCAGCCAGTTTATAGGTTGTGCTGGAAATCTGCCAGGTCCTGGTACAGCTGAGGCTCAGTAATTCAAGAAGAAACCTTGTTACCACTTATGATAAGAGGTTCTCAGTGCTCCTCATGATGGAAAGTCGAATGAAATCAAAGTAGATCTTGGTATTCTCCACACTGAATTTCAATACTACTTGTGGGTACTTGGGTTAAAACATGGTCTCTGGATGTGTGCTGCCAGTAGGGTGTGTGGGGCAGGCTGAGGGGGCAGTGCCATGTGTCAAACACCCGTGTCCAGGAAAGAACAGCAGTGCCCACACAGGGAACACCCAGGCAAGAGCCTGCTAACAAGGAATGGCCTGGGATGTTTCCAAGAGGATTATTACAGGGCCTCACGGCCCGAGAAAACTCTGGCCACAAACTTGAGAAATTTCTCTTTATGCCCTTGAATCGTGCCCGGCTTCTGCACGTGCTGGAGAGCAGATTGCTGGTAATAGAGCAGAGGGCAGCAATGGAAAATGACCCTTGGAGATTCCATGCTCTGTGTGTTTTGCAAACAATAAACAGGCACAGGGTAAATAAAACATAAAAAGACCAGAGTGGAACCAACCCTAAATAGATCCTCCAGGAGTAATCCTCCAAAAGCAGAACATTCAGGCAATGGCACAACTTAGGAAATGTCAGTGTAAATATTCTTTTCTCCTTATCCTCAGCCTTAAGCAAATCTTCTGCTAAAAGAGTGGGGGCCACAAATCAAAGTGCCTCTGGGGCACTTGGAAGCCCAGTGGTTCAGTATCATGCTATTGCATGAAAAATACTGTGTGGAAAAGACTGTTCACTTTCCATTGTCTATGCAAGAGACATGAAGAGAGCATATTCATAGCAATGAGAAACAGAAATTCTGTGTTTAACGTCTGTGCACAGTAATAATTGAAAAGGGTGTTAACACAGATGACCAGCTGATGCAGCCTCTGGTGGATTTAGTGGCCACTTGCTGAGGAGCAACCTCAGTGCTGTTGCCATGCCCTTAAAAATCCAATATTTTCAATGAGACAATGTCCCTTAGCTATTGAAAATAAATTAAGTTTATTCTATCAATCTGCTTTTAATCTGATAAAATTTAAAAAACACTTCTGTGACTAAACCTCAGGTTTTTAGGGTTAAACAATTTTCTGTGAGTCAGCTAAGAGTAATGTGCTTCAATCAGAGCTCTGGATAATAGCTATATTTCAGACATACATTATGTGCACTTTAGGCAGATAAGTGTTAAAAAACGAAGTTGAAATAGCCTTCTTGTGAACTGTGCTGATACAGAATGGGAAGGATAGTCTAGCTGTGAAACTTGAACAAAGGGGGAAAAGAGATCATTGAAGAAACTTAATTCTGAAATGGTGAGTGTGCATGAGGGACACAGGAAGACAGAATTATTACTGTGTCCGAGCACTTCGTGCCCTGCAGAAGCAAAGAGGGTAATTTGGATCCATTTTCATTTACCAATCAGGCCTTTTGAAGTGATGGAGTTTGGCAAGGCTGTTTATGACTTGTTTAACAATTACTAAATGAGCCTTTCTGTTAAAAAATCAAGCTGACTGTGACTCAGTAACATCTCAGATGCTACTGCTGTTTGATTGTATTCGATTGAATGATGTCGTGAGACTCTCATGGCCCTCAGAGAACTGTCATTTACAGTATTTAACATTTATTCAATGAACAAAGATTATGCTGAGCTAGAAAACAGTAAGCAAAAAAAAAATCCTGGGTGATTATAAAGATAAGTGTGCCGGTGTTTGATCTGGAGAGCTCTGCTCTGGCTGCTCAGACATGCAGGGCAGATTTGCACTTCCTTCCCAAATGTTCTTTTGGAGATATTTACTGTACCTACAGCAGACTTTGCTGAAATCGCATTCTGGAGGATACATATAATGTGATTTGAAATCAATAAGATAACTCCAGTGCTTCATTTTAAAGATGAAACTTTGTGAATTTTAAACAAATTCTAAGTAAAATGCACTCGCACTGCAAATATTGCATAAATCGTTCCCCAATTTTATCCTGATTGAATGGCAACTTGTTAGCGCCAGAACTTCCCAACATATTTGTTTCATAACCATATGAATGACAGAGGCAAACGATGCTTGTTAAATATATACATTGATATTTTTTACCTTCTGTTGCTACTTGAGGTAGTCTTAAAATACATGCTTCACCTTCGACTGTGACAGCTGTTTCATTTTGTTTTTCTTTGAGAGCTTCAACCCATATTAGATTAGTCAGTCTTTGGTGTTCTGCAGAAGCTGTCTGTGTTGCAGGCTGCTAAAACAAAGAATATTTTGAATCTGGCATATTAAAGCCAGCACATTATAAAATCAAGCACACTATCATCTTTACAATATAAAACGTGTGAATCGTTTATACGTTTTTTGCTGTCAAATGTTGTTTGACAATCATCGTATGATAATGAAATGTATAATTAATAATAAAAATGCCAACATCTGTTAGCTTGCTATTACAGACTGATTCTAAGTGTACTACTTGGAATATGTCATCATTAACTTAATTAATATTAAAATCCTTTAAATACAATTTGTTTTCATTAGTTTCTAATTTAGGAAGATACAAGGCATACAGAGTAGGTTCTATTTTTTCGCTTTGTCAATAACCAAACTTCACAAATGCTTTTCAAACTGTTTAATTAATGGAAATGTCCTATTAGCAGACGAATCCAGTTAATGTTGTGTTCAACTGTGATTGACTCAGCCTTTGCCTTAGCCAGGTTTGTCTTTTCGTGGGGTCCCTTTGTCTGGGGGATGTTGTTTTGCCTGGTGTCCTGCCCACTAACCTCTTTAATTGTTCCTTCTGTTTTTGCTGCCAAAAGAAAACACATTTAGGTGCTCGTGCAACTCCTACTGCAATATGCAGACCCTTGAGCTAATATTGTGCAGTTATACAATACATGTTTATAGCCCTGAGACATTCTCCTGCTCATTGAAGAGAAAAGGTTCTGAGGTCAGGCTCCCCTGGAGGTCTGATCAGCAGCTGAATGAAAAAAACTCCCCATAAATTTATGCATACATACATATATCTATATTAAAAAATATATATATAATATACATATATATATATGCACTTACCTGTGTGTGTATGTGTCTGTTCACTACGTTAACACTTGCCAAGAGAATTACTGGGCACTTGGAAAATGGTGTGGTGAACAAACAGAGGCTGTTGTAGAGAAGAAATTGCCATTTCTTCTGTCGTGCCATCTGCAGGGAAGGTCTTCTCTCTGGGACAAACTGTGAGGGACTGCAGAAAAACAACCTATAAAGCAAGTCTGCCTATCTTTTAACATGCAAATTAAAGTCATCCTCCAGTAGTCTGAGGGCGACCTAGGGATTTGCAGAGGCCATCTGAAAGCTGCAAAGCTGCTCAGTAATGGGGGTGAAAACATCTGGCCATGGATGAAGATCTCCCAGAAACATCCCATTCTCCTGGTCACAGCTGAATTGGGAGGCATTTTGTAATTTTTGTGCTCGGAGTCTGTTGGTGGTGTGTGTCCCTGTAGTCTTTCTCTGAAAAGCTACTAAAGCTATTGAAAACAGTGGAACCACATAGACATATTTCATTTTGATTTATGAAACTGATATCTAAATATTTGTGATAATTGATGATTATGTTTAAATAATCCCTACGTTTTTGCAACAGTGGATGTTGCAAATTTTCCTAGGAACAATGCATACAGCAGAGACTGACCACATTGTTCTTGACGTGCAATTAAAGCTCTCCACAAAAAGTGCCCAGATCTCCATTTCCTGCCTGGGAAGAGATCAAGCTGGAATAAGTGAGAAACCACTTTTTTTTCACATCCTTTTCCTCTTCATTAAATTCTCCATCCACCATTCTGTAGTGAATGCAATAGAAAGCAACTAGTGCTGGTTTTGTGGAGTTACAAAAAATAATTCATGAGTTGGAATTAACAGATTGTAAAAATACACTAATTAGGAAAATGAAGAAACAATAAGGAAAACCAGCATTCTTGCTGACCACAGATATAAGACAGCTTTCTTCAGTTCCCAGTGATGTTAAGGAAATGAAAATCATCAGTGGGGTTTTGTACATAATTTAATGAGACGAGTGATGCCATATTTCAGCATGAGCTGTACCAGTTCAGTCTCCTGTAGTACCTTTTGTAGCATTCTGCCATCGGCAGCAGAAAGAGGCTGGCACCTTCTGAAATGAAACTTTTCAAGCTAAGCTGGTTCACTTTGATTGGCATAAATTTGGGGAGCTCCCAGGTGTAGCTGAGCTGGCTGACCTGAAGGAGCTTTCAGGAGGGGGAAAGGAGTGACCTTTGTCGTTTGTGCTGAGGGCATTCAACTGGGCTCTGTGTTTCTGTAAAATTCCTTCAGCTGGATGTGTCAGTCCAATGCCTATGGCTGAATTAGGTGAGATGAGTCACACCTTTCATCTTCATCACTCATGTGAAGAGTGACTTATTTCTCCTAACCACACTTGGGAGCCAAGAGAAGTTTAAGACACAAATAATTTGTTACAGCTTTAGTGAACATCAAACAAAATAAGCCAGCGCTAAAAGCAAACAATAGAAAGGGATGCAAGAAGCAGGTTGCTCCTAGGCTTTGTTTTCATGTGAACAGCTTCCCTGTTGTATGATTTGTGTGGGGCAGTAGGATGGAATAATATTTTCAGGCAGGCTATTAGCAGGGGGTCAGAGGTTTGGGGTTGGTTCCACTCCAGAAATTTTTAATAGTGGATTGTAATTCAACTCCGGATATAAAGACTGCCTGAGTCAATGATTATTGAAGCTATTTACTTTAATGAACTTCAGAGTGGATTTTTATGTGAAAATCTGGAGAAGAAAAATTTTTTTTTGCATTTAGTTCGTTTTTTTCCATCCCGATTTTTAGAAAGTCACTGTTCTGGGCTCACATTCTCTACGGCCTCCAGCGTTCTGTCCCAACCTGCCCACAAGGAGTGCTCCAGGCTGCCAGTGGAGCTCCTAGGACAATGCCTCCCTCCTTCCTCTCAGGCAGAGCAAATCCTTGCTGTGTAAAATGTGCAGACCTGGGGGGTTAGAGGGGCAAGTTGGCTGTTGAAGAAGCTCAGCTGGTGGATCAGAGTAAGCCATTACCTCTGGAACCAGGAGTGGAAGCGTATCCATGTCTAAGTGACCATGCTGAGGATGTGTGATTCCCCCTGTGCCTAACCCTGTTAGTCCCTTCTCTCTCAGTCTCCCCCTTCCATCAGTTCATTCTAGTGGGAGCAGCTTGGTGAGCAGCAATCCCAACATCAACTGCTGCATAAGTACATTTTTGCCATATTTGAATATATCACCCTTTAAACACTTCAGCCAATAAACATGCTCATTTCTAAATAGAGATGAGCACCCTTTAGCTGGCCACATGTTTTATGCAGAGGAGATCCATAGTATTTACTAGTCTGCAAAAACTGGATAAATACAGTATTCTGCAAGCAGAGTGTGCTGGGTCTGCACCCTGATACCACTGAAATCACAGTTAAAACGTGCTGATTTTAATGGGAACAAGTGTCAACTTTGATAAACAGAAATAAGGACAAAGCCATATCAGTTAGGTATTCTTCAAATAATAAGTGTTATAAAATACAACACTTACTGTAAAGGAAAAAAAATTAATAATCCTGCCACAACTGTTCTACAGTAAGTGTAATATACTAATTTAAATATAATATTTCCATTGGCTCATGTACCCACTTTATTTCACACATACAAGAATCACATATGCCTAATAATCTGTGCTTTTAGCATGAGAGAAGCTGGGTGTGGTCTGGCTGCTTTCTTGCAGAAGTGAATCTATCCCCTGCACTTCTGCCACTGTCATTATTACTTGTCTCTCTAATTCCCATCATGACAAATGCAAGCAAAAGGGCTTTTGATTCCTGCCTTCTGTATACAGAACTATGTACCCTCTAGCCTTTCCCTAGTCCAGGTGAGATTGTTATCTTAGATAGTGTTGTTTAATCAGCGATTGAAATGTAAACAAATCCCATTTTCCCTTTGTGCTGTTAATGGTCATGGTGCATCTTTGCAGCCTGCCTGCACTTTAGAAGCCAATGAATAGTTTCTGTGCAGAGGGTGAAGTGCTCCACTTTGTGCAGGTACCATTAGGCATTCGAGGGTATTTTATAAAGCATCCCTGAGGTCGGAAGGAGAGAGCCCATCACATGAGGGACTGTAACCAATCCATCAGGTTTCATTTCTGGGTCTTTTGCAAACCACTTCAAATCCCCAGATTTCAGTGTCCTGGCAGTTCCAGAGTATTTGTATTATCGTTTTATTACAAATAAAATAAAACAGTAATACAAACACTCATACTGTTCTATGATTTCATATTCTCTCGATACATTCTCAAATAACAGAAGTGCAATGTTCAGATGGAATCAACCAAAAGCATGCATTAACTAAGAATTCTCCATGTGGCAGAAGTTTTGCTAAGGAGATAAACATTCAGGAGAGAAGGGCAAAGTGGACAACCATGTTATTTAGATACCTGCATTGTGTATTTAAATCAGATTTGATCAGTGCTTATAAAATACAAACCACTGTAGCTCTATATCTCTTCCCTGATCATACAGCGATTCCCAATGCTGTAGAATAAAATATACCAATGGACTGGCAGCTAAAATTAGTGATTTTGAGAGTTGCTTCACCCTGCAGATCATTTCTGTAAGATTTTCAGATCTGTCTCCCTTGGAGGCAGGTTTGTATCATGACTGTGGTTCTCCAGCTAAAAGCTATCCAATATTAAAATAAAGGGACCTCAAAGTAACCCATTCCCACTCTTGGAATGCCCCATCCTCCTATTTCCTTCTTTCCCTCCCAAAGTAGATGTAGCTCATACATTTCTAATGCTGAAGATATTCAAATTGATGACACCAGTTTTCTAGGGCTTTTAGGAATTGCCTCTGCTCTGACAGGAGTCAGATCACATGTTTAAATGGCAAAGGTTCAGCTGTTTTGGGAGATGACACCAAGTCCTACAGAGAGGTGGATGTGAACACAATCAAGCAAAGAATAGGTACCTCAGGCAAGATAAAATAGTGCCAGACAAAGTTTCTGTCTGGCATCAGCAACATGTTTTGCCCCTCGGTATCTGGACTCAATGAATGAATTTTAATTCATCTGGTGACTGAAAGACCCCTCTGATCAAATTTTGAAAACCACAAGGCAGTAACAGCTGCGTGGGTAGATGAGAGGTCGGATGTGTATCAGAATAAGACTTCCTGGGTGTTTTGATATTTCATAACAAAAGCAGCAAGTGTAGCAAACCACATCAAACTCGTCCAGTTGAACCAATTAAAAACATCAGGAAGTCATCTGTGCACTAAAGTCCATAAAGGTTAGTGAGATGAATTATTCCCTCCTTAAGGACCACCACGAAGTAGAGGGAACTGGTCAATCTTTCTAAACAGGACACATAATATTTTCTGTATGGCTGAGTTGGCATGGCAGCATGGAGCTGAAAGCAGAGGCAGGAAAAAAGGAGTAAAGAGTGTCAGTATTCATCACTGTGGATTTATTTATTGCTTTGCTAGGCCAGTGCACACCTTTCACATGAAGGTGGTATTAGCTGAAGGAGGTATTCATCATCTCCTTTGTTTGACATAAGATATAAATCTGGTCTAAAGACTGCTTAAAGGAAATTATTTTTGAGGATTGTGTGAAAAACCATATTGGTTTGGTTTTCATCAAGGCTGCAGTTCTGGCCACAAACAGCTAAGCAGAACACCACTTAATTGGGCTGTAACTGGCAGCACATTCCACTCCCCTCGCTCCAAAGCTGCCTCTCGGGCCACTCCTGATTCAGTCACACACACATAGCTCGTGATGGCTGCTCAAAGAGCAGATAAAGCAGTGAGAATCACTGCATTTTTTGAGTCTAAACTTTGTGATTACAGTTTTCCTGAGAGACCAATATTTTCTATGTATAGTATACTTTACAATATATTGGAATTTAACTACAAAGATATACACCTTCATAAGTACAGGCTATTAAAACAATTTACTGGTATGTCAACAAGTACCGATATGTACATAAAACCAGAATAATTTGGTTTGTTTTAATGCACTGAGCCAATCCAGCAGTGTGCTGTCAAGTGCTATTGAGAATCACTTTGCACTAACAGGATGACATGACTGGAATCACATTCACTGCACATCTTAGTTCTATTGAATGATGCAGAGCTGAAATGAATGACTGACACTTTGTGAATAAAAGAATAAAGCAATTGTGCCATTCACACTGCATTAAGGGTGAAAATTCACTTTCATTGTATTGGGTGTTAAGATTCACTGTGTTAGAGTTCATTAAAGTAGGTGGGAGAATGGGACTCAGTGAATAATTAACAATAAGTCATTTATCAAGGAAATCTAGTTTTTCCTTCTGTTTGTAGAAAATCCAGAAACAAATCACAGCTGCTTCAGGAGTATTTGTTATGCAAACTTATTTTTTAAAAAGGAATTTTTTTCCCAATTCTTAACAGCTTGGATTGATTGTAATTTCTCTGGGAGGCTATAAAGTACTTGCTAGTCATATAGCATTGATTAGCTAATTTGTCAGAAAGGTACATGATTAGCTGTCTCCCTCCCAGTTGGATGTGTTTGCCTACTAGAGCAAATACCAGCAGGTACATATGCAAATGTAAATTTTTTCTTCATCAAAATCTCGTCAATGACACTTTGAAGGCTATTTGCCATGAACAGTGGTGCCAAAAAAATGACGTTTCTTGAATTTCTGTGAAATGTAAACAAGAAATCTGATGTACAAGTAAATCAATTTGACATGATGTCAATATTTGCAGAGTACTTTTATAATATTTCACTTTCTTTACAAAGTTGTATCTCTGCATATTCAAATTTGAAAGAAATTAGACAAAGAAGCCAAATAGTAAAAAAAAATTAGTCTGACATGCAAAATAAGCATCAAATAGCAAACATCTGCATTACAGTGTGCAGTGCTTTGTTACAAAAGGCATATTTTGAATACAGAGACCGTGACAATATTTTTCCCAACACTTTTTTGTGTTTATGTCTCCACTGAAGTCATTTTGCCATTAAGTGCAGTGAGATCAGCATTTACCCAAAACAATTGACCATTGTCCTTTCTAACAGCCCAGTGCACGTTGTTCTGCAGGCTTCCTCCTTCAAATGATAGGATCCCTCATGCCACAAAGTCAACTTTCCTCTAGTAGTAAGTGCCAGTATCTGGTTGAGATCAGTGGATTAAAAGCTTTACAGGAGTGTTGAGAATTATTATTATCTTAGTTATCACTATTTTTCAGAAGTATTTCCCAGGACTGCAGACACTCTGGGCCTCTAGATTGCGGGGTCAGACAATGCTGAGTGCTTGACACTATAATAACAAGAGAATTCATTCAAATAGAAATGGTGGTTGCCTCTTACTAGTTCTGATAGCACTCAGGTAAAGGAAAGCTGTCAAAGGATGCCTGTGGTAAGAGATCTATCTCCAACCCAGAGCCATCCATAAAGTCAATAAAATTAATTTCTCATCCGTAGCTTATAGAGAAAAATGTGAATTTACAGTAAAATATAGATACTGGATCCCGCCAGCAAAATAGCACATCTCTTACACTTAAATATATATAAAGCCCTCTTTGAATGCCTTTTCAGAGCTCATGTTGCCAAGAGTTATGCCCGAAGTCTTTTATGTGACAAACTTGCCTGCACACCTGGCGAGCAGCGGCTGCGCTCCCTGGCGGGGGCAGATTGGGTTACAGGGGGGGCAGAGCCAGGAAAGTCTCAGGAGGGGTGTCTGAATTATTTTTTAAGAAGAAAAGCTTCAAATGGAAAGTGTAACCCAATGCTTTCTAAATGCGGAGAGATGCTTAAAGAGCAGTGCTATTTAGTTTCTCTCTACTTTGGAGAAATTTAAATCCTCGGTAAATAAATCCTGCTCTTCAAGTACTGAACAAATGAAATCGCCCGATTAAAATTTAGAGAAGCTCCTGCTGCACGTTCCAAAAGCAGGAGGGATGGCGAGAGAGTTAGGCTTGCTAAAAGAGAGCAAAAGCTCAGCCTCTAGCCCACAGAGCTAAATTCTGTCTTTGGGATAGCCTGGGTGTAAGCTGAGAGCAGAGCCTCACCTTCCTGGAGGAAGATCACAGCCCAAGTGAAGGCACTCCTGCAGTAGAAACAGCTGCTTTCAGAATAAAAGTCTTCCTCAGTTTGAAACCTACAGGCATGACAAGCACAGGCTTAGCAAAAATAGACAAGGGGAGAAAGACTGGGAAACAGGAGATTATAGAAATTTTTTTTAAAGCACCTAATGTACGTGGAAAAATTCTTTCATGTTCTTGTGCAGTTGTGATCTCTAGGCACAGGTGTGAGCACAAACACATTCCCCCGCAGTGGAGGCTGCCAGCATGGGAGAGGATCTAAAACTGTTCATGCTGATGAAATGCTCTTCGAAAACACATGGCTGGGACATGCTCTCATAATATTTTTGCATGAGTATGATCAGGTCTGTGGCCAGAGAAGCAGCAGGGATGTGGTAGGGCTCATTCAGAGCTCATCGGCCCTCTTTCAACAAACAGTTTGGTTTAGGGTTTCTTTTTTTTTTCCTAGAAAAATGTCAGTCAAGCAAAAGCAATCCCCATCCAGCAATTCAGCTGTGCCTGCTCGCTCTGATGAGTCACTGGAGCAGAGACTCAGACCTGCATCATCAACACCAAAGGCAAATGCTCAAACTTGCTGGATTGTAGAATCCATCTCTCATTAAATTTAATAATATTTAATTATTCCTACAAATTGGAACAGCTCAAGAGTGACAGAAAAATCTCCTTTCAAGTGACCGGATCGTATTAGTTAGAACAGGTATGTGGGATGTAAAAGTTCAGGTTTTGAGTCCTTGCTTTGACCCATCCTGAGCAGATCTGAGACCATGAAGGGAAAGATCCTAACCATGAAGTTGCTGGGTAACTCACTGTCAGGCCTTCTCTCTGCTCTTCTAGGAGAGAAAAAAAAAGTTGACAGAAGATGTAGTTCCTCCTCATATAGTAGAGGATAATGGGGAGTCTCCCTCCCAAATACCTGATAGAAAATCTTTTATGCTCCCCTTGCTCTAGGTAGGAGCACAAGTACATGTTTATATGAGGCACGAGGAGGTCCTTCAGGTGCAGGGTAGCTTGGACAAACACAAGGTCCCATCTTGCAGAAACCACATTTGCACATCTGTGATGAACTCAGCCTTGTGTGGAAAGCTCAGAAAATGGCTTCTATATTATTGGTTTCATCTGTTAAGCCAAATAGGGCATTACCTTTTCACAGTAAGATCTTTTCGCCCTATTCCATGTCCCATTCTACCTTCAATAGCAATTTTCTTCATTGTTTTATCTGCTAGCATTGTTCAAGATGAGAGCAGTTGAGCATTAAAGCCAGGAAAGAAGCTGCAGATGGATGTAACAGTGGTACAAGACACATGCAAGCTAAACCTATTCTGCATCCTCTTATGGCCCTTAAAGACTATTGAAGGAGGGCCAAAAGAGGTCCCACAAGGCTCAGGGGCCTTTGGTGTATTCTTCATGTTTTTCCCACAGATAATCTGGAAGAAATACAGTGTACTTTTGCATGCCCCCATAGTGAAATTACAACCAGCTGATAGAACTATCTCAGCAGCTATGAGAGTCAACTCAGAAAGGCAGGTTTTGTTGCCAAATAACACAGATTGTTTATAATGAATATAAACAATTACACTGCTGACCAGATTCCCAGTACGCTTCCATCCACAGAATATACAAAATACTACTCTGGCACTGGTCTCTCAAATATTTGCCATATATTGAGCACTTTCAATGAATGAAATTCAGTGAGAATGACACAGAGGGAATTCCACACCACACTGTTCTCATTCCCCAGCATTTTTTGTTCCACATACTTACTTTTGCCTTTCATATTATAATCCTCCAAAGCAAAATGCTTCTTGATTCACCATGATCTCCCCCTAATTCTTTGATCCCACATTGATTTTTCCTGTCTTCTCATGTAACAGGTTTAACATTGGGCACAGACTAGAAGACAAAGGGAATTGTTGTGGTAACTCTTACAGGTTTTCTTCTTACCTCTTTTCTCTGTCACATCTCAGTGCAGATCTTGAAAACATGACCCATCTTTCCAAAGCAGAGACCAAATGTAAATTGGTGCTAGCACAGAAGAAAGGCTTTCCACTGTGGCATCCATACAAGTGGACTGAGCCTGGACACTGCCAAGCATTTATCTGAAAGCAGAAACTTCAGAGGTTTCTAGTGCACTGTAAAATTTAAACCCTCCTATGGGACAGTATTGAGGGAACTAAAGTATCCCAAACAAACAAGAAGAATCTTGCAAAAGAAAACTCCTTCCAAAGGTCTAGTGATAGAAATACATTACATATGATGTTAACACAGGTAATTTGCAAGAAAGTTCCATAAATCATCATTTCAATGGGTCATGAACTTCAAACTGTGCATTCAGCTCAGCAATTTCATTAGAGCAGAATAACCTTATTTCCATACAAAGAGCAGTCATGATGCTAAAACTAAAGTAACAAATTGTCCTTCTGTTTCAAAACTTATTAGTACTGTCACTGACAGATACAGGGAAGAAAAAACAACTGAGAGAAGTTGGCCTTTTCAATACTGTCCACAGAGGGGAAGTTCAAGAATGATGAAGACCATGGCACACTCATTGCAGTTTTCTGTTGGAAAGAAATGTGTTTTTCTGGCAGAAGATAAGTTGCTTTAGTTATCACTGGAATCAAAAGCGAACTCTGTGTATACCAGTTTGGAGAACAACTTCTAGCAACTGCTTACAGATTTCAGTACTCTAGTCCTACATCTTTGGGTTGTTTTTTTTAACCCCTGGAAAGCCACTCTTGTCTCCACAATGTGTTTCTTGTAAGAAACAAGAATTACTGTTACACATTGATGCAAGAGATTAAAAAAAAAAAAGAAAGTAGTTTCATCAAACCACTCCCACCAACTTTATCATGGGTGTGAAGAAGATATCTGGATTGAAGCTGCATCTGTATTTCCAGACAGCTGTACCTGTGATGCTGCCCCATCACCTCACTGCTACCCCTCTCCTTGCCCATCCCCACTGGGGTCAGGCAGTCAGCAAGAGGCTTGGAATTTCTGACTCTCATCTCAGCTAAACTCACTCTTAATACTGAAGAGGTTCCCCAGTTTTCAGTTTTATTGAGTTCAGCTGTGCACTTACCAAAGCTCATGGCACTGACATTGAGTATCAGAAACAGGGCTGGGCCTGTGATGCTGTGATTAAAGTTTCAGGTGAAAATACAAACTCTCTTGAAAACAATGAACTGCCGTACAATATTAAGTGCCAACCAACCAGTCAAGTTATTTTCTTGGGTTCCTATAAAACTGCAAGGCCATGAGTATAGCAAATATGAGGAAAATAATGATGAAGTATGATACATTTGAGTCTGGCCTTGAAAATCTGCAGTTCCTGCAGCTGTGGGTGCCTTACACTAACTACATCCTGTTTATAAACAGCCAGCACAAAAATGTCACTTTTCTGATTTGAAGCCATTTGCTGTAGCCAAATATGCATTTCACGATAACAAAAGTGTCTTAGCCAGTTAGAACTCATTTCTCTCCCCTCAAATAAACAGTAATCAGCTCGCCTTTGGTGGCAGTGCCTCCGTTTGTGTGTGCAGCTCCTGCTCTGAATATGCAGATCTCCCCACTCTCATTAGTTCCTCGAGTGCCTCTGCTCACCCTGCCTGCTGTAGTTGGTGTTTCTGAGCTGTTTGGATGACAATACCACAGCTGAAGACAAAGACGACTTTAAAATGTATATGAAAGCCAAAAAACATACCATGTCACAAGTCAAATAAAGCTGACTGTTGAATAATACTGAGAAATACTAAGAAAGAGTGGTAGGAAAACAGCTCTTTCAGATGGAAGGATCTTATCTGTAAGGGCTGGATCAGGGTGTCTTTGTCCCATGGCAGTAAGCCTGGTGGGAGTGTGTTTGCAGGGCTAGGTCTGAGCGTGGCACATCTCAGAAATGGAGTTTATTCAATGTATATGCACAGGCTCTTGCTCACAATATCATAGTCTGCCTTCCCAGCACTGGCTATGCCTTCTATGTTGTTCTAGTTTATTTTTTAATAAAAGGGAGTTTAGCAGACTGCATCATGTTCCAAAACTTAAATTCCAAAAAATATATTTTTGTTATTAAGAAAGCCCTGAATCAGCAGCTCCTTGTAGGTTTCTATGCAAGCTGCACGAGCAGGTTTGTGAAGGGTGTGTACATGCTGATCTTGCAGAGATCTACATCTGAGTGTAACCCATCTCTCTCTCCCCCCCTCACCCAGGAGTCTCAGAGAAGTGGTTGTGAACCCACAATATCAGTTAACAAACCATGACCGTGGTTAAGGCATCACTTAACCACAGTAATGGTTTTACTCTTCCCAGTTACCAGTCCAGTGTCAGAAATTTCCCCACGTTTATTGAGCAGAATGGTCTCTTAAGACTTGTCCCTGTTTGTCTGCTAGGCTGTTATGGCTTTAAGAGTACATTAGGTTTAAATAGTTTAGCAGGTGGTTAATCCTCCTGCCTGGTTTTGCCCAGAGAGCACAGGGAAGAGGCACGTGGTGTGTTCTGCCAGCAGTTACAGGGAGCAGTGGTTGGCAGAGGGGCAGTAAAAAGCAGTTTGCCTGGAAATGAGCAGCAGCACGTGGGAGGGGATGTGTGTGCTCAGCCTCAGCACCTGGGCCTGCCCTGGTGCTGGCACACTCCTCTGCCCAGCACTGCCCAGTACAGGCTGGGTGTTCTGATCACAGCACAGCACTGGAAACTCTGCTCTCAATCAGAAAACTGCTCAGAACATTAACAATTCCAGTCTGTGTCAGTGAGCCTTGAGTGCATGTTCAGGGCTTAGCCATGCGCAGATGGAAGGGAACATGTCCAGGGAATTTAGCTAAGCCACAGGACTTTGCACTGAAGCAGCTCCCAAAGGCTCACACGCTCTGCTCCATCCACTCCTTGGTGGGATACAGTGTCTGACAAGCAGGTGGTAACAAACAGCTTGAGGAACTCGCTGCATCTGCTTTGTTAAGTGAGCATGTGTCTGAGCCCTGAATCCATCTTTCAATCAAGCCTTTAATAGGAAAATGTAGTCCTGAAAATTATATTTCTGAATGGGACCCAGTAAGGAGTAGATGGACATGTAGGTATGGTTTAGAGTGAAATTAAAACAAAAAATCAAAGTGCTGATAAAAGGTCCCGTGGTGCTGAAAGCAATCACAATTACACCAGTCAATTATGAAGTTTGAAGCTGGCCAATCTCCTTGTCTAGTTTAACTTGCAAGGTTGAATCTATCCTGAACAAAGAAAATCAACAGTAAACCAAAGAAAAGTCATGGTGAAACATGGATCCAGTGTTTACATTTCCATCCCTTTCACTGGGCTATGACAAGGGAGAGACTAGAAAAATATGGATTGTAAAATACAATCTTATCTTGCTACTCCCCTTTTAAGATTGATGAGTTATAAAAGCAATTAGCCAGAAATGTTTTTAAAACTTGTCAAATACATTATTTGACAAATATATTAATAAATCATGTATCTAGTAACAAACTGCATGAGCTCTGAAAACTACCTCATCATTTTCAAACAACTTGAAAATCTCATTCCATCCATTGATGAATCACCTGCCCACATTAGCAATAAACTGGCACCAGTAAGACAGAGACATTTTTATCCTTCAGATCACATGAAGTGCATTTCAGGACACTGCTAAATTTAAGCAAAGGCAAAAAAAGGCACACGTGTATGTGTTTAGAGATAGTGGAGGCAAACACATAGGTTTGGGGCAATTCTCTACATCTGTGCAAACTCCCACTCTGGTTTTCTCTGCAGGGATTCTCTTCTGCACAGGGAGTGGTGGGGATCCACAGCTGAATCTCTCTCAGTTGATCCCCAGCTCACCTGCAGCTTCTGAGCTGGGAAAACACCCACTTAATTCTTTAGACACCCAGCAAAAGAAATTACTATAGGTCAGACTTTTCATTCTTATCAGCAACTTCAGTCTCAGGAAGTCAAGTAGCTCCATGCAGACAGCTCATGCAAAGAACCTGTGTCACCTCCAGTAACCCAAATCCATCTCCTTAAGAAAGGGCCCTTCCTCCTGCCATCTAGGTGGCACACCTTGAGGTTGAGAAGCTCAGTGCCCTCTCATTCCCCTTCCTCCCTCTGGCTGAGGTCTTGTCAACAGCTGACTTTGATAAAAATGAGGAATTTAAAATCCGTATTTATTTAACTGGTTGTGGAATTGCAGAAGTGCTTGTCCTGCACGTTTAACTGGCAGTGGCTTTCAGACCCTGTGGATGCTTCATCTGGCAACTGTTCTTTGCCTCGTACACTGCTCGTGATGCATTGTTCCTTAATTGGGTTCAGATTAAATAAAGGGAGCCAATCCAATTCCCCAAGGTTAGGGACTCCAGTCCGTGTACCGGACTGTGGTGACTGGTTGCTCTGCACTGCCAGGGGATGTAAATTTTGTGCTTGCTTTGGTGCCTGTGCAGCGTGTACTGAGCTCCTGCTGGCTTCTCAGGGAGCTCCTAAGCTGTGGCCAAACCCAGCTTCACCAGGTACTTCTCCAAAAGAAGAGTTAAAGTCTCAGTTCCTTGCAGCCTAAATTATAGTCATTCATGATACATCTCTGAATCAGGGTGAGTTCATGCTGCTCCTGCTATCCCCAGTCAGTAGGCTGATCTTAGTGTTGTGCATTTTTCTGCCATGCACTCACTGACATTTGCAGATGAGATGGCTGCAGGTAGATGTCTGGGTGAGGGAGAAACAGAGAGGGACACAGTGGTTATCACAAAAGTTTCGTCTGGAAAAGATTTGGATCTTTCCCACTAAGAAGGGAAAGAGAAAAAGAAAAAAAGAAAAAGTCCTTTATTCAAAATAAAATACCCAAAAGCATGGCTTTTGGTGAAGAGAATGAGTGGGAACCCACTACTTATTTTCTGAGAAGTTTCTGCAAAATAGAAGTATCTCCTGCTGGATCACTTTCTCCATTTCACATACGGAATGTCGGGTCTTAGCTGAAAAAGGAACACAAATCTTCACATCTTGAAGTCAAGGTGCACACTCTCTTGTTTTTTCCTGAGCATTGTTCCAGCTCATCTCTATGCATTCACAAGAAGCCATACCATGTATTAATAGACAACTTGGCCTTGGAATTTATTTTGCAGGTTTTGTTATTGCCTCATAAACACAGAGCTTCTTTAAATTGTCATCAAAATACATCACCATAAAATTACTGAAGCAATAGAAGAAAAAGCCTACAATACTGCTACACCAAATTCTACTTCAAGTACTGTGCTGCTCTTCTGTGAAATTCACTGTCCTTGCAGGGATCTAACAGCTTTGCCATATTCTTTCACTGATATGGGTAGTCCAAAAGAAGCAATCACACCTTTAGCAAAAGTTGATTTAATTTCCATGGGACTGTGGGCTCCAATCTAGTAGGACCATCTTAACTCTTTTTATATGCAGCCAGCACTAACTGCTGTTCTTTGCTACTTTTCACCTTAGACAGACTTTTATGGCTGAGTAAAGTGGCTGTAATTTATATCTGAGCAAAGCAGGGTTCTTGATTTGGAGCACTTTCCATGGGTGTAAATGACAAGCCCAAGGCAGCAGCAAATCCAGCCCAGGAGATAGAGTTAGTCCTTTTCAGGGAGCTGGGGAAATGAGGCTTTGATTATTGTGATCTGTGCTGGGTAGATGTTGCAGGCTGTGAGACACTTTGCAGGAGAGGGGAATTTTGGTTTTGCTGAGCCGTACAGTGCCTCATTTCCCACCCCTGGTGTGTGACAGGGAGCACCAGGCAGGGATCCCTGTGCCTGCCTCAGCTGGGAGCCTTCCCACGAGACTTCCTACACCTCTCTTTGAGAAGGGTTTTGGGAACCTCCCAGATGTGCAGACACAGATGATGTTGGGATATGAACACTGTGATTCTCGGTAAATAAACTGTTGGGAAACGGCAGTAGCCAATTAAATGGCAGTAAAGATTTTGTTGTTTCAGTTTTATGCATGTTTTAAGACAAAATCTGTGATGATCTGCATTGTGCGTGCTTGCACCAAAATAAAGAGGGTAGCATGGCATATAAATAAGTTTAGCATTAGACTGGTATCTTTTTCAAATTATGACTCACTAACAGAATTTTACAGCAATTTGATTACAATTTTACTGCATGGAGGACTCTTTTGCATCTGTTTCACAGATATCCACCTTTTAAATTTTATTTAATTTGTATTGATTTTTTCCTGCACTTTCATAAGCAGGCATCACACATCTGAGCACACACAAAAATGATTACTTAAGTGATGATTTAAAAATAATGGATGTACATTAGCACATGAATGATTAATTCCTTTTCGTGAGTACAAGCATCCAGGCTATGGCTGAGTAAAATATTGATGGTACAAAGGAAATGAGCTGTTTCTTAATTTAGTTTTGTTCTGGTAATGTGTAACTAATGTCGTTCCCTTCTAGCAGTATGCATTTAGTGACCCTTTTAAATTTTAATACCTAGTGATAGCTAAACTAATAGTTTCATGGGACATATAAGACGAGATTTTGGAAAGATGCAGATAGAGTTTACATGCATTAATTTGAGACTGTAACACATATAACACAAACAGGTACTACAGAAGAACCTGGATAAAGTCTCCACACCCAGGCTGGCATTCCACTAGAAAGCTGAGGCTTTTTTTGTACAAGACACATTGAAGGATAGACACTTCATTGTCATATTAATCTCAGGAGCCTGTGGCATATGAATCACAGTTCATCGAAGCCTGATGTCCTTGTGAGGCACCTGAGAGTGTGGGGATTTCTGACACGAGAACAGAATGAGACTGCAGGACTGCTCTTACCCCCTGACACTTGGACATGGTTTACTCTAAATGTAGAGGAACCTGAGCACTGAGGTTAACCTCTGCTGGACTCTGCAGCTCCACTCAGAGGTACCTCCACTGGGGTTTCTCACCATCCCACAGCTGTTGAGGTGTTTCTGGAAGTTTTTGCCTTGCCTACAGCACCTTGAGGTGTTTTCCCACGTATTTGCTGCTAAATGCCACTGATGCCTTAGGTTTTAACTTTTCTATTTTCAAATTCTGTACTGCTTAGAGTGTAACTCTGAAGTTCCTTGGAGCCTGTAATTCCTGCTCTCTCGTACTGGGCAGACAGAACAAAGCCTCTCCGGGCTTTGCCTTCAAGGACAACCAGGCTGTTTTTAGGCCCAAAATGTGTAAACTAAAGATTCTAAGGGGGGCAAGCTGAGGGGAGTTACATCGCTAAAACTGGGGCTTTAATTGGAGAATTAACCCTGATATGCAAATGAACCAAACCTATAAAAGTGTGAAGAACTCGTGACCTGGGGTCCATCTTGGGGTCCAATTTTTGGAAGCAGCCTCTGGCTCCCCCAGGGTGTACCTTGAAGGCCCTTCAAATAAATACCTGTCTTTATTCCCTTACTCTTGTCTAGTCTCTGTTTCTAGGTGGCTGCAGGAGGCATCACCACCGTGGGGAGAAAGGCACTGAAAGCCAAGCACTGCTCACATGGTGCTGCCCACACCTTCATTGCAGAGCGTGGCAGGCCAGGCTCACCCATCCCAAACTTGAACGTGGTGCTGGTGGAACAGAGTAGGACAGGCTGGAAATCGAATAGAAACATTTCAAATACTGCAGAGATGTGCCTGGGCAGCAACGTGTGTAAGGACACGGGCTGAGGTAGAGCACAGCTCCAGGCTTCGACACCCTCAGATGGGAATACAACCTTGTTACTCAAGGTTGATATACAGACTGGATTGCTGGCACTGCCTACCCCCTGCCCATCTGCTGGAGTGGCACTTTGCCCACAGCGTGGTGACATGCCAGGTTTCATTTGGAGTAGGTGTCTTCTAACAATGGGTTTAGAAAGCAGCCTGTTGAAGACAGCAACTGACACTTCTTTCTCCAATAGGCTATTTTTGGAGTGGGAACACTTGCTGGCAGCAAGTGCAAAGGGCCTAAATCAGTTTCTGCTAGTCAGCTGCAAAAAAAAATCTCATTTGCTACAGTAACAGAAGGTTTGGGCTAAAAAGTGAAGCAATTGCTTCCATTTGCTCTTGCTGGCCTCACATGGGAGTGTTTATTGTGGATACTTAATCCCACTTCACCAAACTGCATGGCAATTTGCAGGTGAGAAGGGAAAAGGAGGAAGAGGAACAGTGTGTTGCTTTTGAGACAAGAAATAGTGCTGCTTTGTTTAATTTTAAGCCATGATCCTTTGATATTTTCCACTGCTGCAATGGATATTATATGGTAATCCTGCCAGGACATTTTATATGTGAGGAAGAGTTTGAGGGTTGGCTCCCCAGGATGACATTTGAAAAGTATAGTTCACATTTTTTTCTTTTGGCAGCTGAGAGAAAAGAGGGATCTTCACTCAGTCCCAACAAAAAATCAACAGGCTTTCTGTCATCAGGTCTGTTTGAAAGGGTTTTGAAGATCCTAGGGAAAACACAGACTTAGTCACTGTCAAAAGTTCATGAAGGGGTGCAGATCAGAGAGCAAGTTGACGCATGCAGTTCTCCCGAGTGCCATTCTGGATACTGGATGCCTGAAACGTGGGCAGGGTGTAAAACCACATGGCTTTAAGGGCAGCCCAGATGGCCAGCAACCCCAGGAACACATGCACATGTGCTATCCTGATCCTTCTAGGAAGGATTTTGAATCTAAATTGTCAGCCTGACATCAGTGCCATGACATTAGTGATGGGCAGGAGTGATATGATCCACGTTGCAGGGAGCTCCTCGCTTGAGTCTGTAGTAAGAAGTCATATGGCCTAACATCCCTCTTCTGACATGTCCAAAGCTCATCTGAGCTTGAGTCCTGGCCGTGTGATGTGGTGGCAGTCCAAGCTTGACCACAGCCCTGCTCAGCTCTCCAAATCCCCAGTCAGCTGGCTGAGCAGGGGACAGTCTGCTTCCTCCCCTCCCTGCCTGGTCTGTCTCCCCCTGACTCCACTGCCTTGTTCCCTGGCAGTGCTCTCTGGGCCTGGGGCAGTGCAGGGGGCTGGCCAGGCAGCAGGGAGCCTGCTGAGCCTGTGCTTTATGCAGCTGCTCTCCACATATGGAGAGTGTTTCTGTATGGTCTGGCCACACGACAGGTGGAGACCTTTCCACCCCTCTCTGGTTTGGTGCTGAGCTCTTGGCCTGGTGCACGTACAGGGTAATAATGGCAGGGAGAGAAATGACCAAGCAGGCATTCTCTGCCAGCATGCAAACTACATATGCACAGAATAAACAATCACCGAGATTCTTCTGAACGTGGGAAGCTATTCAGGCAGCATCTGAAGTACTCAGATAAAATATCCAAGTCTGAAACAGCTTTTGATAAGAAAGCTGAGAATAACCTGTACTTATCTTTGGCTATTGGACAGTAGAGACATTATTATAAAATGATGTATTTGCTATAACATGGCTGCTAAAATCCTGGCACCCTGTTATGCAACTAATTAAAAAAAAAGTCAAATCTATAAAAGGAGCTGGAAAACTTTGACTGGAACCACAAATACTGTTTCTTCCATTGCTTCCCAAGTAGTGAGCCACTTTTCATGCCCTCCTCTTCCCCACAAGACACAGAAGAGAGGAGATCTGTAGCTAACAGCGACAGCAGCTACGACTGCATCACTCCAAGCAGCAGAAGGAACAGAGTGCCTGCAGCAGTCTCTGTGATTTGCCAAGAATGGAGATGTCATGGCTTACTCTTTCTTCGAGCTGTGTCAGATAATAGTGTTGGCATTCCTACCTGAGCCTGTTTTTCCAAGTCAAGCACCATCCAGAGTATTTAGTTATAACTTGATCATTACTGGATGTTGCTTTGTTGTATGTTTTGCAACGTCAATTTTTCCAGTATGTGATGCAAATAGGAGATTTTGTAGGATAGAATAGGTGCCACGGCTAATTTATATTGCCTTGGATCCAAAGTGCTTTCTACACTTTTGACCCCACACACCCCCCTCTCCTAGACCAAGCCTCCTCCCTTGACAGCTCCTTTGCATGACTGTTTCCTGCATGAGTTGTCACAGACAATGGTATTTCCCCAGACTCTGTGGAGCTTTGCATCACTCAGGATTAGCGGGCTGACATGCACAGTCATACGAGCAGCTGGCACACTGTGATCAGTGTGGGGGTGAAATGGGCCACCTATCTCATTGTCACCTGCTGTCACCTCAAAGGTGAAAATGTGTCATCTTGCATCCTCTAAAGGAAAGTAGTAGGATGTGTCCCTGGGTCAGCAGCTTCTGGACACAGTGCACATTTCAAATGTTGATGGGGGGAAGGAGCAACAGTAACTCCAAAGGATCAAACAATCTGCACTCACTTCTTAATGTAGAGAGTAGTGGACTAGAGAATATAGAGAGATAATATATAACATATAGAGAACAGTAATTGTGTGTGCTCACCTTCCATAAGAGGAAATTTTTCTTCTGCACTAAGGTGCAAAGCACAGAACAGAGGAAAAGAAATGTTTCGTGGATGGCTCTTACAGCTACTCCACAGAAAGGATTTTGCAGCCCTCAGCCAGCACACAAGAAGGAACACTGAGGTGCATCAAAGCTAGAAGTCATTTTTTTTTCAAACAAACAGAAATGTTAGATAAGGCCATAAGTGTCAAAAAACTAATTAAAAGTAATCACCTATGCCTCAAGAACAAAATATCCTAGGCTGAAGTGAGATACTGAGATGTCAAGGGGCACACACCAAACAGAAACTCAAGGTAATACGCCAAAGGCAGCAGCTCCTGTCATTACTGATTGTGTGAGGGCTATGGGCTTTCTGTGTGTGTCACAGAGGTAAAAGTAAATAGTTTGATCATCTTTCTTCTAACCCAGGATGAGAGTCTGCCCTCTTGCTGGATAGGAATGCCATGTGGTAAGGCTTTATTTCAGAATTCACACAGATACAAATTTGCAAGCAGTTTGTTTATCTTTCCATTCTTAGTATTAACTATTCATTATTAAGATAGTCTTGTTACTATTTCCTAAGCTCTCTCCCTACATCAGCCATGAATAATGTCTGATCCTTTACAACTGTTTCACTGTCACCCAAATGAGGCAGGTTTTTGGCTCCTGAGTCAGTGTTAGGCTGGACAGCTGCTGAGCTGTGACAGCCCAAGGAGCTACCTCAGGCTTGCCCAAGGGGGATTCAGACTGTACTAAATTACATTCTTAGAGACTTATTTAAGGCCTTAATCCGTGGAGTTATATTTGGTGGGACAGCGAAGGAGCAAGGTTTATGTGTCTGTGTGGGTGAGTCTGTACATGGACACATGTCCAGCTACTTGTTTTCTGTAATACTAAAACCTCCATGACTGTAAAATGCCATCAGCTGCTACCCGTGGACTCACCTTTGTGCAGGACATGATTGTTTGTGTACGAAGTCAAGCTGATTCATGTTGGATTTTATGGACTCTGGAATGAGTAACATGATAGAGATCTATAGATAAACTAATCTGCTGGTATTTATAACCAGTGAGCAATTGCTTCACCCCTTTGCAAGTTTTGAGATGTGACAGTTACAGCAGAAAGTAGCTTTAGTGTAGCTCTGAGCTGTTTGAGAACGTGTATGATGGGCTAAATTTCTGTGGGGATATCTGATTTACCTTAAAGAAAACATCAGTCATGTCTTTGGTCATTCTTATTGATAGGGAGTAATTCTTCTTCTTGGTCAAGTCATAAAATACTTAGAATTCACTGAGCCCAGTGAAGTAAATAGACAGATAAAATCATCTGCTGTCATCCTACATTATCTTGTAATTTACACATAAAAAACCAGTGAAATAATGGAATGTTTTCAGGCCTGTTCCTGTTCTGAAGGTCAGTGGGTCTCCACAGGACAACAGGGACTCGTCACACAGAATCAATTACAGGATTAGGTAATCCCCTAAAATGGGACTGAAAAGTGATTTTGTGTAACAGAAGTTGCTATACATAATATATAAATACATAACATTAAGTGTCTTGTCATCTTGTGATTATGTGCCATGAACACAGATTTGTTACTAATACATCTTTTCATCTGTCTATGCCTGGAAAAGGCAGCACATTTTACTGTTAGTGAGGAAAAGTGTAGGTAAACACTGTGATGGTGAATCTGTATTGAATAGCAGTATGACAAATGAAATTTTGGAAATTAAAATTGTAGGCTGTGAGGAAGATCACCTATTAATCTTGGAAGTGTGCCATTAAATCTAATTACAGTATTTTGATGATATTACCTTAGATGTTTTGAATTAATTCCCCATCAAAAGATGGGTGCTGTAATACACCAAACTGAAAAGCTAATAATTGTACAGAAAACGGAGGGTTTTGCTTTCAGTCATTCCTGCAGACGTTTGAAGTGCTGAGGGGAGTGAGCAACACCTTCTGCTCTATACCTGGACCCAAAGGGCACCGTGGCAATGCCTGCAGCTTGGCTTTGCTGCTGCCAGCTCTCTGCCCTGCACAGCTGTCCCTCACTGGGGTTATTTTACAAGGTTATTCTTTAGCAAGGAGCAGGGATTAATCACATTTTTCTATTGCAGTGATCTTTGCAGGAAAGTGCCATGGCCAGAACCATTGGCCTGAAAGAGTTGGTTTTTCAAAGTTAAGCCTGATGGGGAGCTTACAGGCAGGAAAGACCAGTTTTACAGGACTGTGCCCAGTTATGTTTATTGCTTGAATCCCTTTTATTAGCTTTGACATACAGTCATCCACATTTCACTCGAAGCACATTTCATCCAGATTTCACTCTAGGCACATTTCAAGTTGTAAAATACACAGGACAACACATTGCAAACGCTGTGTCTATGCCTGTTCTGTCTTTGCTGACATGGGGTTCTCTCTGCCAGCCCCACAGCCTCAGCAGAGGAGGAATTTCTGGTTTTCCACTGCCTCAGGTTCATCTGCACGGGATCCTGCAGGATCCCTGCTGGCTGACCCATGCAGTATACTGACAAAGCTTAAAAACATCATTTGTTTTCCAAAGATTTTTATTCATTACTGGCACATCTCCTCTGCCTCCCCAGAATATAGATGGGGCAAGTGGAGAGCCAACATATTGAATTTCAGCCGGACCTTCGCCTGAGAGCAGCTATTAGATTTATCACTTAAATATTCAATATAGAGATAGTTCTGTGGACTTCTCAAGGCAAACTGATGTCAGATGATGGTGGGTGGTCATGAATAGCACTGTGGACCCATTTCTTACACCAGCCAGAAAGCTAAATCACAGGAATAAAAGCACATGCTGATCCTATACAGAGACAGGATGAAGTTGCCAATTTGGGGTGCACAGTCCAGCATCAGCCTCAGCAAAAAATTACCACTGCACCTTCAAGTGACAGGCATACAGCTTGAGATTTCTGCACATTCCTCTAAATGAGGAGGCAGATTAGAACAATATAAAAAAGGGAACGATGATGTTGCTAATGGTTGGACTCAGTGATCTTAAAGGTCTTTTGTAACCTAAATGATTCTGTATTAAGTGAATTCTTGACAGTCAGAAATACTTTAAGCACAACTCTTAATACAGTACCCAAGAAGATGCTGTAAGAAAGTGTTGGAACTGTTTTCTGTCCTCCCTACATTTTAAAAAATGGCAATTGCTTAAAAGTACCTCCTATAATTTTCTGACATCTGTCAAGGGTGAAAAGACAGGTTTTCCATCCTTTGGAAAATATGAGAAAATTATCCTCTCTCCTTTAAGCATTATAAAGAACTACACTCATGTGATACCTTGGATACTATTTACAGGGATAAATTTACGGCATCTTTTCTTAAACTTACCCCTCTTTAAATACTACTTGACTTAAAACCAATTATTTGTCTGTATCAAAACAGCACAGGCTTGTTATATTAGCATTTTGTTATTTTTAGCCAATTGGTGTAAATCATGAGCAACTGTTCTGAAATGTCTCACTTCTGAGTTGCATTGATACTGCTACAAGCTCAGGACTTGAAGAAGGAAAATGGTTGGCTCAGCTTTGTTGCTTTGCCAGCCAAACCCTGGGATTTTCACCTATATTCCCCCTGGCAACAAGGTGCAGGGTGATTGAACAGGGATGTGATTTAAATGCACTGCAGGCAGATTAAAGAGCCATCTTCTTGGGATCTAAACCACGGGGAATGGGGAAAAATGAGTGGCTAAAGAAGGGCAATAGGTGCAGTAAGGGTTCATGGAGATGGGATGCTGAAACCAGGAATGGTCAGCATCCCTCTCACAGAGGTGACGACTAGGAAACGTGTAATTCTGCATTGTGCAGGCTAACGCTGTAATGAGCTATCAGGTTCAGCTTATGTGGCTTTAACCCTGTTCTGGTGATGAGCTGGGAGGCATTACAGCTTGATCTTCCTATTTTCTACATTTATGTTCTTAAAAGTCCAAAGGAGGGAGTTCTTCACCAATCGATAGAGATAAAAAGCCTGTTTTTCCTGGAAATTGTTCTACTTTTATTCAGGTATTTTACATGCCTGCCCTGCCCCGTGTAGTGGCTCCCAGGATATTGAGAAGACAGGAAGCCACATAAAACCAGAGCTGTATGAAAATAACTTTTCTAGGTTGTTAAAACAAACTAATATTATCAGGCAGACAAATGTTTACCCCTTCTATGGGAGCATTACTCATCGAATAGCACCTTAAATTGTCCAACTAATTTTATGTGCTCATAATAAATAAATTCTATTCTCTTTTATTATCAAACTTAATTACAGTCAAGGTAAGTCATAACATCGCACTTTGCAATTTAGATTTAAGGACAGTGAATATAAAAACTGCATGTCTACTTCATCAGGAATTATGTATCAATCTATATTAAATTACCTACCGGTTCCTCTATGCAATGCCTTGCAGTAGGCAGATGTCTGTATGCACTGGCAAAAAAAGAGAAGGGAGGAAGAAAATATTTAGCTAAAATAAAATGACTCTTAGGATGTAACATCATCACTTCTTGGCACTGCTGTGATTTGACCATTCCCCTGTAACTGACGTTTGCTGTTTTTATAGGAAATGACACAGCTTAAATGAACATGTCCTCAAAGTAGAAGTTTGATATTTCATTCAGAAACCATTGTGTCCGTGCGGTGGCATGCTGAGTCACTGGTGGAGCTGTGCCTCAGCCAGGGGTAAACCATCAATGCCATTTCCCTCAGTACTTGGTATTTCCTAGGGATGGGCCATTTGAGCTAACTCTCCTGAGATACCATGCTCTGAAGGTGGTTTCCCAAACGTGCAAACTGCCCTGCACTGTGTGCACTTGCACTTCCTTACCAAACCTCCATGTGGCTGAAGTGCTGATTTCAATCAACACACCTTCTTGCTGAAATCACTTCAGCTTTGGTTATAAATCCAGTGGAGGCATTCAAGCAGAATGAAAGGTCTGGTTTAAACACAGTTTAGTATTATCCATATTTTAACGAATAAAAAGCTCAATATGTTGTTCTAACAGAGGGTGGTTCTGTTATCAGTATGTAAATTTTTAATACTTTGCTTATATTTTCAAATTCATGACCAAGTGTTGCTCAAGTCTGTAAAACACTTAGAGGATGAAAAGTCCTTTGGACAGCAGGAATAACCCACACACCCTACCCATGAGATAGGGTGGGTGAGTGCTCCCATCCACCACCTCGGACACAGGGACGGTCTCATTGGAGCCAAAGCTGGTCCTTGGGCATTCCTGCCTCTTGGGCTGACATTCAGTCCATTTTATTCTGCCTCTGTACTTTCAGATTCTGCTGACGGGTTTCTTTTGCAAATCAATCATTCTAAGGGTAATTAACATTTAAAAGCCAGGTTTCTTTTAATTCCATTAGTATATTTGTGACAAGAAATGTGTTGGCAGAATCCAAAGGTTAGGAGTTACAATGAAGAACAAGTTTTAGGATAAATGAAAGTTAAGGCCTAAAATAGCCCGACAATACCCCATTAATCTGCACACTATTGACACAATAGTGGTCTGTTGTGTCAGTGAGGATTTAAGAAGCTTTACAGCACATGTTACTGATAGTTTATCATATCAATAGGAGCCTGCATATATTTGTGTTTAAAAACCTGTGGCTGTGTAATTCCCTGACTGCACACATATTGTAAATGCACATACTTTAAACCCTTACATAAAGTGGTTTCTAGCCATGCAGCAAATTTTGAAATGATAATAAACTACCATATTTAAGTGTAGACACAAGGCATTAGTCTTGGCTGTACCAAAATCCTCTAAAATGCTGTTCTTCTAGCTGATGAAACCCTTTGCCCTACAGGAATACAATCTGATTCTCAACATTGTGTCACCTGCCTAACTGAAGCAGAAGGAGATTTAAACCATATTAATCTTTCATCCTGATATATGGAAACCTTGAGTCAGCTTGTGGTTGGAAGGTAGAGCAGGGAAGAAAGGGAAGCTTGTGTCCCTTCCCACAAGCTGCCCTTCTCAGAGCAGAGGGGAGCGTGCAGCCACAGCCCGAGCAGTGCCAAGGGCTGGGCATCCCATGCCCCCATGGCAGGGATCCCCAAGTGACATCAAGGAGTAATTTCTACATGGCAGTCACAAGAGGGGTGTGTTAAATGAAAATATGAGTGGCTCTTCCAGTACTGCAGTTTTCCTGGCTGGCATTACCGTCAGGAGTTTTTCAAAAGCCAAGGAGCAAATCCCACATTTGTAATGCCCTGGTGTGGGTAGGCTGCACCTAGGTACCCGTCTGTACCCACCATAAATCCACACCACAGAGTGTCTGACTTCCAATGCAGAGGCCACAGATCTACTCTGTGAAACAAATCCTTCTTTTTAAGGCACTTGCAGCTTTTTTGTCCTCAGGTTGCAATTTGATTCCTAACCAAGCGAGTAGTCTCTATCGCAGCATTGTCATGCTCTGTGCAAATTTTGATGCTTTTCAGATTAGGGCTGTTCATGAGAAAGAGAAAATAATGTCCTTACACCTTTAACCAGGCAGCAGCTCCTGGGGTGCCACAGAGCTGTGCTGCGTTCGCTGTGAGGAAGCCCGTAATGATCTTGCCTTTAGCCTGTCACCACTAGGAAACATCAGAGAGAGACAGCCAAGGGACAGGCTTGCCAAAAACGTCCTATTCCCATGGCTGGGAGATTTTGTTGGCACCATCTCTAAAGAGAATTTACTATGGGCCAAATCCTGGCGCCCTTGCTTAGATGAATCAGTTCTCAAGAGGCAACGCTCCCGCTGCGAGTGGTGCGTGCATAAAAACCTGCCAGATCAGCCCAAAATACTGCCTGGGAGTATCGAGTGCTTGTCTTCCAGAGGGGTAGGAGTGATGTGGGAAGCAACCAGCCCAAGGCTTTGCTGTGGAGACAGTGCTCAGCTAAGGGGCAAGAATTTGGGAACTGCTCATGAATGAAGGATATATTCCCCAGCAGAAATCTCTGAATTACTTTTACTCGGATTTTTTTTCTTATTTCCCATAAAACAAACACAGATGATACAGTTTGACGAGTAATCTTTTTTTTTTCCCTTGCAGGGGCATCCAAAATACTCCATGGTACTTTAAGCCTTAATTAATTTATCTTTCATGTGAAGAAAAATGAATTAGTGACAGCTATTTCCTGGACTTCATTTCTGGGATTAAACCTTTTGTTTCTGGAATATCTGAGGGAATTTTGGACAGGCATTTAAAAGGATGTCATTTCAAGGACAACCCCCCCAGCACCACACGCGAAGTACTCGTCTGCAAAATCGAGTGTCATTAGCCTGCAAAATTGCATTGCTCGCAATGACTTTTTCTTCCCAAGTAGAAATGAAAATCTCTGTCTTAAGAAGCGAAGGTGGCGTCGGCGATGAACAAAACGCCTTCTCGATGGCTTCGCCCCAGCTGTTTAGCTCCGCGGCCTCGGGGGCGGGAGGGGCGGGGGCAGGTTTGTCGAGGTGGGCAGGGAGGGGTAAAACTACGGGCGAAGTTTGCCGGAGCTGCGCGCAGCCGGCCGGAGCCGGGGCCGGTGTCGGTGTCGGTGTCGGGGCGGCGCCCGGCGCTGCCCGCGGCGGGGGAGGCGGAGG
>VZRV01000628.1:311228-351605 GCA_013398115.1 Falcunculus frontatus
CGGCGCTGCCGAGCGGAGCGGGCGGGAGCCGGCGCCGGCCGCAGACGGGGCAGCCGAAGCGGAGCTGTCGGGTTTATCCCCGGCGAAGTCGCCCCGGGGCGCTTGGGGTGAGTTGGGGCTGGCGCCGCGTCGGGGGCTGAGGCGGCCCGGCCCGGGGTTCGGCGCTGCCGGCGGGGCGGGCAGCCTGGCGAGCCGTGATTTACGGGCTCCCCGGCAGCAGCCGGGCGCTGGGAGGCAGAGGGAGCCGCGTTTCCAGCTCCCCATCAATTATGGATGGAAACAAATACTGGAGTCAGTTGTGAATTATCCCCGTGCCGCGGCGGGGGCAGCTCCGCTCCCGCCCTCCTGCTGAAAACAATGCTCAGGTGCAGAGCGGGGAAACTTTATTTTTTCTGGGGGGTGGGGGCGTTTCATCACTGCAGAAACCGATACAGCTGCTTTCAAGGAGTAATTAGAAAGGGTTTAAAGGCTTCTTTATTATTTATAAGGATGAATGGAAATGAAAGGTCACACAGATATATCTAGGTAGCTATTAGTCCTGTGTTTTAAAGGGCTGGGGGGTGATTGTGCGGGGTTTTTTTATGATTGTTGTGTTTTATCTTGTGAGTTGAAAAATGCGATTAATGCTTTAGGTTGATGTGTTGAAAATATTGTAGTTCCGGTGGATATCCCACTTGTTAGCATGAATATAGCTAGTCTTACATTAGAAGGTTTCTGCCAGTCTCTCAGTTGTTTCTTACTTCTGGTCAAGATTATGTTTGTATCACAGGCATGAGCCTGTGAGTAATTTGAGCAAAATTCAGCCCTCAGTGTGTAAAGTCATTTGTATGTGTCTGTGGCTTAGAATACATTTACTTTTGAGCATAGCAGCAGCAATGATGGTTCATAATGCTCACATATGTGGCACTTGCTGTACAGATGGTATTGTAGCTTATTCGTGTACACACACACACACGCTTCACACATAATGTGCAGGAATTACAGCAAACTTCCTCCAGAATACTGTTCAGTGCTCTGTAAATGTGTGGCTTTTTTTTCTTCTGGTTATTTCCTTGGGGGGAAAAAAGCCATGCATCTTTATTGGGATACCTTTGTGCTTCAAGTTGTTGATCTTATTAATATTCCCTAAATATTATTTGAAGGAACAGCTTCCTACTGTCTTAGAGGCGTTTACTGCTGGTGTTGCTCTCCCATACAAATACTTTCACAGAGAATTTTCTGAGGTTCTCTCCTTTTTCCAAGTCCAACAGGAAGCTCATTGTAAAGCTTTGCAATTACTTTTGTGGCAAAAGAGAATAGACGTTTTTCCTGCTTTATTCACACTGTAAAATTCTGTGCACCTCTGAAGTCTACTTCAGTTCCTTTCAGTAAATTAAGCTGTATGTAATCATGTTTAATGTAGTAAGTGACGGGCATATTTTGTTATGTTGGCAGATATTGTATAAACATTTACTCTGGCTTAGATAAAAACAAATTGCCAGCTTAGTGCTCTGATTTCTTTTCTATATAATTATGAACTTCAACAGTTTTTGTGTTAACTAATCTCAAGCTCAGGGTTTTTTAAATCAGGAAGAAAAAGTTTGTAGTAAGAATTTATTAGGATTCTGAATTATGTAGCTCAGATTTGTTTTCAGAAAGACAGCCAAAAAAGTATAACCTAGAGGCTGTACGTTGGTTTATTTAACCAGCTTCTCACTTTCATCTGCACCTTTAGCTACAGTGAACCTTCCTCCCCTATATCCTGCAGTCTGTCACTACCTGTTCTCCTTTATGGTGAGATGCAACAGAGATAACATCATTTTCTAAATGTGCTTTGTGTGATGCAGGAGTGTGTGCCAGGAATACAGTGATGGCCCTGTCAAAGCTCTACAAACAGCTGGATGGCTGCGGCTTTTCCCCCCAGCCTCTCGCGCCCTTTGAGCTGGACCATCTGAACATTTCTGGGAATGCCTGAGCTGAGTGTTAGAGCAGATACTTCAGCCCTTGGAGCCACCATAACTTTGCTGTCTGTTTATGAAAAGCACACATATAGGTAGAATGCTTAATTATAGATGCAGTTCACTCTAAGTAGATCTTTGATCCGATCAGTCCTGTCACAAGAGGTGTGTGAGGGAAAAGTCCATCATGGAAGTTCAGTTCAAAGTATATGTTAAGCATTTGTAATAATATATCTTCTGGTCTTACTACAGTTGATCACATTCAGATTTCAGTTCTGGATTTTATGGGGTTTAGTTCTTTTAAAAACATTAGTGCACTTAGCACAGGACTCAGTATCCCCTGAAGTCAGGTGTAGCACAGTTAAATGGACAGAACCTGCATGGAAATGTTGAAATGCTGTGGTTGTTTGTCCTTCTGAAAAATAAAAAAAAAATTGAAATCTCAAGTGAAGTGGAGATTAGGGGTGAATACGGTCAGTTTTCATCAAGTGTTAGACAAGTGGTATGACTGAGACTGTTTCAGTTCTAGTCTTTCTTTGTAAGACAAAGGAAACAGTTACTTCAACAGCTTCTGTGCCTGTATGAGCTTATGTGGAGCTTACTTATGTTGCAGTCTCTGATATCTTTCAAGGCTTAGACTGTGTTTGCTTACTGAACAGAGGAGATGATGGTTGATTACATACTCATATGTTAAACATACCTCTAATTCCAGGTTGATAAAATCAGGTACCTTTCCACTTGATAAAGTAATAATTTGCTCCACAAGTAATTAAGAAAAGATGGAATAAGGCATGTTACTGGCATTGGGTAGTACAAGTTATTTTCAGTCTTAGCAACTCAGTATGTAATTAAAACAGTTCAAATGTCGCTTTCGTAAAAACTGCTGCTCGAACAGATGATCTCTTCTTATGCATCCGATAAGCTACTGCAGTTACTGCTAAAATCCATCTAAGCCATTTTATTAAGCTGTTACTTGTTCTGGGAATAGCTGCCAGCCTTAAGTTCAAAAGAAAGTGGGTTCTGATTTGTTCCCATGTCACATGGAAGAGGTGTGCAGTGAGAATAGTATGACTGCCCTTCCGATGCTGTTTGTGGAGCTCTGTGTGTTGTCTGCCATTGCCTGCTTTCCCTCGTCGTGGCTTGACAGTAATTATAGTACAGCTAATATCAGGAGTTGATTCAGTTTATTCAGACAGGAAGACTGTTGAATTGTCCCCCTTCCAAAGTCAAATGTTTGTGTTAACCACAGAGATCAAATCTGTAGTGCACGTATATAACATATGAGTAGTATTTATTTCCCTAACTTTTCTGTTCCATTCAGCTTTTGTTAACTAACCCAGATTAGCATTTTAACAACCCTGAAGTGAACTTCTGCCATTCTCCCTGCTTGGACAGTGTGTGTAGACCATCCATCATCCTGTCCTTGGCCACAACAGGCTACTGGCTCCAGAACCATTTGGAGCTACACAGAAACCATCCGACTGTGAACAGCACAGCTGGCTACAGCAATTTTTTCTTCCACGCCACTGGCAGCATTGTCTGGCTATGGTAACTAAAGTTAACATCCAGAACGTGAAGTTTCTTTCATTCTGGCACCCCTGGCCAGCCCCTCTGCAGCTCGGTGTGCACACCTGCAGGAGGAAGGGCTGCAAAATGGCTGGGAGGAGTGAGGCAACCGCTGGACTCTTGCTTTTCAAGGCTCCAATTTGGAGACAGCAACCTGTTGTGTGGAGTGGGATTACGTTAACTCTGTCCATACTCGAGAGGGAGCTTTCTGGCTGAGTCCTGTGTGCCCTCAGTGTGCACATCGGGGTGTGCTTGGGAAGCACCAGCTAAAGAAACAGAACTTGCCACTTTAACTTAGCCACACAAACTGCCAAGGAGCACAGAAAGAAGGGGAGAATTTCGGCTGTGTATTTCACACATTCTTGTAGAAGCCTTTTTAGTTCCACAACGGAAACCATGTGATTTCACAGGATCTGTGCCCAGACTCTAATACTTGCTACAGATGCTTTCCTTGGTTTGTTTTGCGGATCTATGAATGCAACCAGGAAAGAAGTTTTTACAGGATTTGTTGTTTTAATTCTGATGTGTGCTGTGAATGGCAGGTAACCAGCAGGTGAATGTACTTGTGACTCTCTGCTAACTTACTTGTTGAGATTTTTGCATAATTTAAATAAATTGGCCTAGCATGGCTGTGTGTCATGTGCGAGCCACTGCTTTCTTGCTGGAAGAGAACTTTTGCTCTCAAGAGCAAAGGAGGTCAAGAGGTATTAGTGGGAAGGGAGGGGCTTGGTGGGAGTGGAGGAGCAAAGAAATGGTGGTGGAAGAGGAGGAGCGAGGAGCTCAGGCAAGCAAGTGACATTCATTCTGTCCAGAATGGTTACAAACCTTGTAAACGAAATCAGTCCCTGGACAGCTTTGATTTATATTCTCACACAGCAGATTGGCCTTGGTCTGCCTGACCTTGGTAACATAACAGAGGTCGTATTTGCACACAGAGGCTCTTCGTGCAAAAAGGTTTGTTGTTGCCGTTACTTTTTTTTTTTCTTTAACCATTGCATCTAAGAGCCAAATTGCAGCCCAGGTTTCTAACTGGGTAGGCACTGGATAAACACAGAATGAAAGGGATGGATCCTGTTCCCACAGTGGATGGTTTAAAAGAAGAGATGGCAGATGGGTACGGTCGGGCAGTGGCCTCTAGAAGCAGGAGAGCCGTGTTGACCTGCATAATCAGCAGCTGTGCTGGTGCACGAGCCACCTAAACATAGCTGAGCTGCGTGTGTCAGGGAAAGGGGGCACACACGCTTTGGCATCAGAGGCAAAGGGGAGCTTTGAAGAGGGCCTGGGATGAGAATGAGGAGTTAATTGGCAGATACGTGCTAGGGGGGCTCTTCAAGTGTGTGAGAGACAGCAGGGAGGCAAACACAGAGTTGCTCATCTAGAAAGGTAACGAGTGAGCAGTGGGGACCAGCATCACAGCCTGGCTGCCCACCAGCAGTGGGAGTGAAACCTCAGAAGAGATGAGAGCTGATCAGCTGGTCACTCAGCTCAGCTATTACTGCAATAATAGGTTTTTCCTTAATGTGAGCTACACGGTTCATCTTTCTTTTACCAACTGGTCACGGCAGCTGGGACTCTGCTTTCTCAAGCAGGGGTAAAGTACCAGCTCACACCTATGTTGGGTAGGGCCCTCCTCAGAGCTTTATTGTGGTGTGAAACAAAAGGTATTTCCCTCAAGTGCTGCTGCCTCAATTCCCGGGTGTGTGTATGGGCGCTGGTGGTGGGCAGGGACTGCAGCACCAGCACAAAGTGTTGCTGCTATTTCTGTGTCTGTCTATCATGACAGATGCACTTTGGGGTCAAAACAAAATCCTTACTCTTGTATGTCAGGCCCTTGTTTATGCTGTGCCTCCGTTTAGGTACTCCCTTCCCATGCTGTGTGAACACCTACGTGTCCCATCGGGCTGTGGAACCATCGTGTTTTGGGAGACCACAGAGAAGAAAAATGCGTATTTAGTTTACAAAAACCCCCATGTATAGTTAAGGCTGCAGTGTTGAAATGTTAGATGGCACTTGAATGTAGCCCAGCGTGAGGGAGCGTGGCTCTGCCTGTTGGGGTGGTGGTAGCTGAAGTGAGAAGGGGCCGTGGGCAGCGCATTCCCTGAGAGATGCAGCTCTCAGGAGTGAAATACCAGAGCACTGCCTGGTGGGTCAGTGCCCTCTGGAAACAACTTGAACCAACCAGCCTGGAAAGCAGGAGAGGGCCCTCTGGCTCTTCGACAGTTGTCCAAGAGCCAGCTTTGGCACCCCTTGCAAATACAGCTCTTTTGTGTATTACCACCTGAGGACGAGTGCCGAAGAGAAGGGAACGGATAACAGAGGAGAAGCAGTAGTGGGAAAGCTGTCAACAGTGTGTGAACAATGTCCCCAGGTGTCTCCTGAAAGGAGTAATAAGGGAGGGGGAAATAATCTTGCAGAGTTGAATGGTTTCTTTCAATTTGCAAACTTCTCTCTGTGACAGTTTCTTTAACCCAGCACGTGTTTATCAAAGATTAACACCGAAAAGCCAGTAATTTGTTTTTGCTCAGTAAATCATATTTTCTTTATAAAGTAAGTGCTGTGGATATTTTTAGCATTATGTAGGTTTTTTCCTTGATGGTAACCTCAGACAAAAATAATCAAATCTCATGCTTTGAGGATTAATCTGATTTCCTGCAAGGGTACGGATAGAATTTTTTTTTTTGTCTTGCGTACCACTGTACAGGTTTTACTGTGAGAGTGGATTATGGCTTTTCCTCCCCCTAAAGCATCAGGTTTTCGTCCTCACCAAAAACATAACAAACACTGCTCATGGCTAAACAGTGGTCTTCAGCATCAAACTGTGCCAGCACAAACCTAAATGTTTGGTGCAGATGGGTAAGAAAAATAGACCTGCAGATGTAAATAGTGTGGGGGTTAGGTATGATTATCCTGCCATGTTGTTACACTGGCCAATATTACTGGTGACAACACAAGGATTTAAGGAAACATTGTAATTGTATTGGGGATCTGGGGAGGCCGGTGTGGAAGAGAGAAGGGACAGGCTGTAATAGAAAGCTTTAAAGCCCTAAGTCTCGTTCTCTGATTTGCCAGAGATTTCCTTCTGACCTTGATTCAAGCACTTGCAGTCCATATGTTACTGATTTGAATATTTTTTTTTAATTTTACTTTCAAGGTCTGATCTGTGACTTCTCTGTCAAAATGCCACTAGTCAAAATGCCAGAGTATTGTGATGCAAATATTTCCGTCTTGCAGAGTGAATGTTATCATGAGGAGATGGAGCCCAAGTAAAAGAGAGAGAGGAGGGAGAGCTGGTGCATCCACTGCCATGGGTGGGCTCTGCAGGTTGTGTTTGCTCTGTGGAAAGTGGGCAGTTCTGTGGTGCAGGGCTCCCCAAATGTAAATGAACACAGGGATGTGCCCAAGCTTGGGACCTGGAGCAGGATAGAATTGGCTGCACATTTCACCAGTCCTGTCTCCAGCCCCAAACTGGCAACAAATAGGTGTAGTTTACCTTACTGCATTTTTATCACATTAATAACTTCAGCAGACTGCAGGGCGAGGAATCAGCCACATCAAATTCTGCACTAATACATCTGATTTCTAAATAAATAAATGTAAATTTTTCACCACTACTCTGCATTTGTGGTAAGCCAGGTCCCCCTGAAAGACCCTCAGTACAGGCACCTCTCAAGGCATCTCCCTGTCCCTCTGACCATCCCCAGGGTCTCACAGCATGAGCACCGATGTTCCCCCTCTCCCCTGTGAATATGTATATACATACTTTTACAAATACACACTTGGAGACTACAAAAGCAGCAAATGTGATAATGTGATCCAACTGTTCAGGGCTAGGCTAGAAAGAAGTATTTTTCTGCCATTATGTGAAAATTTAGCGTGACTGGAACAGAGTCTGCATTTGATTAGGCAATTTAAGAAATGGAAGAGACTTCATACTGTAGGGCAGTGCTGCAAAACAATTGCTCAGAACATGTTCTAAAATTGGTTTGCCTTCACCAGATTTCCATGTGTTTCTGCACGACATCTCTAATGAAAGTACGAGCAGTCACGTGGCAAGTGACAACATTTTGGTATTATGGTAAATCAAAGCAGCAGTTTAAACAATTACTCCAAATCCTGAGAAGACTTTGAGATTAAGAAAAAAAACAAAACAAGAAAACAAAACTATTTACTCGGCCTGAGAAAGACATTTCATAACACATCCTTTCACTGGCATAGTTAATCTTTAACTGTAACAAGATAATAGTAATTGTTAACTGTGAGCTCAAGGTTCCTCCAGGTTTTCATGCCTGTGTTTTGTACATGTAATTGACTGTGCCCAGGAAAGGGGCAGAGCACAAGCTCTGCATAATCAAATAGGTAACTGGGTGGCCAGCTACCAGATCTGTCCGTGCAGAAAAACCAAGACTAGTTACAAACACGTTGTTCTCCAGTCTGTGTAGGCAGAATTCTTGCAGGCAAGGCTGGCTGACCACTCCAGCCCTGAGAATGGCATACTGAGAATTCCAGCACAGTGTTTAAGGTCTCTCATGTGCTTCTTGCCAGTTGAGTCTTCTCCTGTCTCTCCCTTTGCATTTTCTGCAGCCGTTTACTTTCTCTCTGAAGGGAGAGCAGTGACATGCAGCAGCCTTTTCCCCAGCAGCAGGAAACTCCAGCCAGCAGTGCTCCAGCAAGGCACAGTGATGAGATGCTGGAGGGGTGTTTGTAGCAGGGGAGAGCAGTGGGTGGAAAGAAGTGATGCTTTCTGGAGTGAGGTTGACGCAACATTGTCTGAGGCACAGCCTGTTGAACAGCAGATGTGCCCTTTCCACAGTGCAAATCCCTTTTTTCTTCGTCTGCCCTGCTTATTGGGGCATATTCCTTCCTCCAGACCTCCCTTCCATTTCAAAACATCCCATTCACTTCATCCAGTAGGCAAACCCTGACCTCCTGGGCTCCAGCCAGGACTCAAATGGGCAGCACTTATCTCAGGATCAGGGCTGCAGCCCTGCTCAGGGGGAAGGCTGCTTTCTGCAGGGCTGGGAGACAGCAGGGCTGGCAGACAGCAGGCCCGGGGTGCTGCCAGCAACTCCCTTGGCTGTGGCGTCAGCTGGACTTGTGCAAGTTGTGCCTGAGACCTTCATTATGTCCTCACCTGCAAATACTGGTTTATACCTGTCTCAGAGTTGCCTTATCAGATGGTGCCTAATCATGCTGAAATGAGTGGCAGTTTTGCCATGTAAATCATGTTCTGCAGGCTTCCAGGAAGAACACTGATTTCCTTCACTTACAGCACTCACCCACACTTGTAGCCAACTCTCCTGGAGGGAGGAAAAGTGATACTTTGGTCTAGGTTTTAGGCTTTTGTTTCAGGCCAAGAGAGGCAGTTTGGGTGTTGCTGAGTCTACATCCAAGCCTGTATGCACTACTGTAGGTAATTAGGTCTGTGCCATTATGGTTTAAGTGTTCTCCCTGGTTTTCAGGATAAAAGTATTTTGGTCCAAAATGCACTAATCAAAAGCATCAGACACCTCTGACACAGCTGGGAGCTGGAGGTGCTCAGGACTTCACCCTGATGAGCCCCAGCTGCTCTCCCCAGCAGGGTGGCTTTGCTTTGCTTGGGTTGGGCTCAGGGCAGGAGTTCTGCTACCAGAGCTGCCCATGGCCAGGAATTAATGGAGGATCAGGGCCGAGAGTACGGAACAAACGTCGCTGTACTGACATTTTGTGCACCAGTTCGTGGACACTTGCACAAATAAATTCAGTATGTCCTAGGGCAGTCCCAGCTGGGCATGAGCAGTTTGCATTAATGAAGTGCAGGGCTGCTAAAATGGTGAATCCAGAGCCCTGCTTAAGTTAAAGCACCTTGCACTCCATCACCGACAGCCCAGCCCTGGCAAACTTGCAAGGAAAGCATGTCCTGCAGGAGCTTTGCAAAACAGAACAGATTTGACCACAGATGTGAGCTGAAATCAAAGGTTGGTTTCAGGTGCAGGACTTTTCGTGTTACCCTTATAAGGGAAGCTAGTTAACATTCAGTCTCAGAAATTAACTTAAAATAACCATAATTGAGGCAATCACTTACAGTTTGCTCAGCATTTTATTTCCTTTCCTGCTGAAACTATCTGGTGTTCAAGTAAATTTTTGATCACAGGAGAATTTAGCCCTCAAAGTGCTTCTAATCAACCACTAAACACTTGCATCATTAAAAGTCACCCCATCCATTTTGCAAGTTCTGTCAGCTCGTTCTAGAGCAAGAGGGGTGCGCTCGCTGCAACGTTCAAAGCCTGCAAACAACTGAAGTGTAGCTGGCAGTGCCATAAGCCAATTAAGATGAAAGCTGTGATACTCAGTGGTAGGGTTTCATCACTTTAATATTAAACTATCTTTTTTTACTTAGGCATAGATCAAGAGGTGTTAATGCAGAATCCTTAAAAGAAGTCAAGTATTATCTTAAAATAACAGACCTGTTATTTGCACTTTCATGCTCAATTAATATCTCAGCTCTAAATATCCTAAATTTTTTCTTCAGAGCTGCAGACTTTAAAGTTGTTATAAAAAGTAAGGATGGCTGCATACTGCAAGTTCCCATTTGGGTGTACCTTTATAGGACAGAAAGAGTTTTTATCACGTATTTATCATACAGAATCCTGCTTCATGTTCCTAAAAGGGACTACAAGAATTAAGCACCTTTCTTTCATAACCACAAATATTTTCCTGTGTTATTTGGTAATTTGCTGAAACAATCTGTCACCAAATTCCACAACATGGATTTATCACATCATAGAGAAGCTCTACAATTTGAATGTACAGTAAATCTCTGTGTCAGGCATTGCCTTCAGGAACTTTATTGAAGTCAGCCTTCATTAGCAGAAACAGATACTGGAATGACATTAAAAAGAATTATAAAGAAAATCACACTTGCACTGATGCTGGCTGTTGTATCCCTGTTTTGGGAGGACTTACCACGCTATAACACAATTGCATCATTGGAAAACCTATCTATAGATATGACCTAAAATGGCAATCTAATCCCCTGCCTTTCCCATCATAAATACTGATACAGATTTTTAAGGCAAATGTTGCATTCTATGTGGAATACTTTCTGGCTTGTAAGCAAGTGACTCATTATACACATTTCACACAGTAAGACATAGAAAAAAAAGACCAAGACCAAAAAATAGACATAGGAAAAAGAATTGTTGGCTTCCCTTCTAGAGTTTAAGGCACCAGACCCTGGGCCATGCTGGTCTTCTGTTTTGACTCAGATGGTACAAAAAGGCTTGATTTCCATATTTTGATTACCAGAACATGCTTTGGCCTGGTTCCCCCAGTGTGTGGCTCTGCTCTGGAGTTATTTTAGTCCAGTCACAGCAGGGGTTAGGTGCTATTCTGAGTGAATGTTCAGGTGCATCTCTGGTTGCCAGTGGGTGCATTTCTACAAGTCTAGGGCACCCCTGAAGGCAGCCTGTACCACCTTCATATATTTCCTTGTGAATGTTTTATCTTCTAAGATGATTGACCTGGTTGTCAAAATGAAATTGAGCAACCCCCTCCCTTTCTGTACTCTGCACTCACTGGTGAGCTGTGTTCCCTCTGCAGCTGGCTCAAGAAGTTGAACTTCTCCCACCTGGCAGCAGTTACCATCAGCAATTAAACTCAGGTGCAAATCCTTAGCCCCTAAAGTGGAGTCACTGCCAGGAGGCTTTTAACTTCACGAAGTCCAGAATCTGCACCATACCCTTTTCAGGTAGTGTTTTTAATTGTTGTTAGTAGACCATAAGTGATTTGTACATCAAAAGATAATCCCTGAGGCTGCAGTAAACAAGATTTTTAACCTTTCTACACTAGTCCTTTGCATGCAGAAAAGGGGGAGAGCTGCTAAACACAGGTGAGTTCCCATTCAGCCTTTATTTGGTTGCAGGTAGAATCTGTGACTTGCTCTAGCCTGGTCAACAGATCTTTGTTGCTTGAGTGTTCTTCTGGTTAAAGAGCTTCAAGGCACTGCTTTGGCCAAGGGCTCAGTGCCCTGAAAGCACTGTCCAAAGGTGCCCTGTGGCCCTCAGCAGGGCTTGTCTCAGGGGCTCAGTGGAAGTTGCTGGGTGTTGCATGGGATCAGCTTTGCTCTGCATCAGGAACTGAAGTCTCAGCTGTAGGCCCTGAGAAACCTGTTGAGCATCTGTGAACAAGCAGCAGTAAAAGATTTGTTTTTTGTTTTGACTTTTACCTTATTATTAGAGTGGTTTCATGCTCAAAATTTCAGAAGGTACCATCTGAGAAAGACACTAGTCAGTGCCTTTGCACTAATTAGTGCCCTCAGGGAGCCATTTGCATGCAGGAGGAAACAGAGGACAGCAGGGATTTCCTGACCTGTCCAAGTCCTGTCAGCTGGGATTGTGGGAAACCACACTGACATAAATTGACTAAGCTCAGCACACTGCTAATCAATTCTGCCTGTCCCCCTTCAACATTATGGCCCACTTGTACTTCCAAGCACAGAGGGGATCCTTGGTCTCACCTCACAGCCTCAGTCTGCTGCAGGAGGAAGGTGATGTAGTCATTTACTGAGTTTTTATTATTGCAACCCTTTCCTCCATTCCTTGCCAGACTCTCCACAAGTGAGCTAACTTTTAGGATGTATCTTTTGTTCTGACCTGTCTTGAACTCGAGCCTGGATTTGCTGTGCTGCACTCCTATCTGTGCTTAGCATTTTGAGAAGCGTTTATTGTGTTAAGGAGATTTTTAAGATTTTTTTTTTTTCTCTTCAGTTAAGTAGAAGATATTGCATCAGTCTGGTTTGAAGCCATTTTATATGTTGCTTCTCCCCAGCTGGCTGGATGCCCTTTCCCTTCCCCCTTCTCTTTTACGTGGCAGTGCACAGAAAGATGATTGATGGAGCGTCACCAGCACGTTGTCAAAGGCTGGAGTAGATTAATGGGCAAGAAACACCAGCCTGTTCCCCTTCATGTGTGATTGTTTGAAGGCAGGCTCATATTTTAACAGAAATTATATCCTGCTTTTCTGGATTCCCCCAATCAGGAATTGAAGGATGGGATTTCTATCTGAGATTGAAAGGTGGCAGCCACAAAGAGCCAGTTTATTACTTGGGACAACTGCCTGCCTCCCTCTTGCCCAACAGCATCGCCCTGAGGCCTGTTTCAGGCAGGCTGCTGCCTCCTTAACAAGGTGGATTTTTGCCACCAGTTAACATTTACACCTCTGGTTCTTTCTCCTTCAGACACAACTCATTATGGCATCGGCCACACAGCCAGAGGAGCTCTGCTCTGTAACAGCTTGTCACCTGAGGGACACTGCTCAGTGTGCCCCTGCTGCAAGGAGGGAGCACATCTGACCCCGAGCAGCTCAGAACCTTTGAAAAGGGCTTTTTTGGTGGCTGGCCTTGGTCACAAATTTAGCCTTGATCTGTGCCTCAATTGCCCAGCTGCAAAACAAGGATAGCAATATGGTAATTTCCAAACATTGCACTTGCCATGGATTGTTTTCTAGCTGAAATGCTAGGAATGCAATTTATAACAGAAATTAATCAAAGACTGGGCTGAATCCTGGCGGGGGAAAATAATCAAACCCAGAGTATGAATGTTTTCTGCATTTTCTTGAAGGTAGACACTGCCAGCATTTCGTAATCAGCTGTTCCAGGCCTAACAGATATTTCAGCTTTGTTATTTGTAGTCCCCAGTAGTGGCCTCCACTAAAAGGTTTAAATGTGGCAGGAATTACGTCTTTCACACCAGCCTATCTGTGTCTACCAGAAGGCTACACCTGGCTGTCATAAACCCCTGCTCCAAGGGCTAGATGGAGCCCATTTCTGTGATTATCCAGGAAACAGCTGTTCTTCCCAGTTTATTCTCTCTTCAGTGGTTCTGATCTCAAGCCTGTGTCCAACCAGATAAAAGCTGCATTTAAGAGCCTCTTGAAGCAGGTGTATTTTCTTTTCATATGTAGCTGGAAATCAGAGCTACTGTTAATATTCTTGTAATAATTTTACAAGCAAAATAACAAATCTGTACTTCTTGCCTGGCTGGGGAGAAGTATTTACCTGTGGTTTGCTGATCCAGTGCAGCTCTCTGGCTGCTTTTCTGTCTTGTCATGACAAAGGTCTGTGCTTCATGTAGATATTTTCTTTGATAGAGATCTGTGACAGATGATGTTTAGTCAGAAAAGATTGCTGAACACAACTATTCCTGCCCTGTGTGTTCTCAGAGTTCATCTCTGGAGTATCCTGAGATGTTTGAGGGTTTTTTGGGGAAGACATAAATGTGAGTTTGTTGCTGCTCTGCATGTAGCCTCTGGGGAAGCACATCCTGTGGATTTACATTTACAAAACTTCACATTCTTTTAGGGAGTTTGATATCCCACCTGAAATTTGAATCTGTTTGAGAGAACTGATGCTGTGTTTGTTTACCTGGCATTTCAGTTGTTTCCTGTTTGCTTTTGTGACAGTTTGCTGCATATTGGCCACGATAATCATGACCTAAAAACAAAAGTTGCCCTTTGACAGCTGTGGCCTAAAAACAAAAACAAATTGCCCTTTACTCTGCAGCCATTTCCTGAAGTCCAGAAATCAGTTATCTGCCTGTGGAAGGCAGATTACACAGAAGTTTTGTGATTGTCGCCCCAGTCAATTCTGACCTGATGGGACACTGGCAGGAAGAAGAATTGTGGAAAAGAAACTTCCTGTTACATGCCCACGTTTGGTACAGGAGGAACTTGCAGAGTTCGCAATTCGGAGCTGGGCCAGGGTCTCTTTGAGTTATGATGTGGGCCAGAAGCAGCCTCATCTTCTATGCTAACTGCAGCCTACATGTCTGGGAGAGCTTCTTGCTCTTTGGCAATTTGTATTCATTTGTTCTCCAAGAAAACAAGGCTTCAGGGAGGACTTTTACTAAGCACCTTATGGATGTTACTGTGCACCGACTCAACATGCAGTTTATGTGTCTCCCCTTTCTCTTTCATTGGAAAAGGAGGGGGTTGGATATTTGGAGCCTGCTTTTCCTTACTAAAGAACCAAAAAAAAAAAAAAGATTGTGTAAGCATTAATGATTTGTTATTGTGTCTGGGAGCCACAGTGCTGCAGGACTTTGCTCTAATGGTGCTTTCACAAGAAAGAACTAATTTGACTAACTTTATTAATTCCAGTTTGTTTTAAGTTTGCTCATTAGTAATTTAACGCAAGATGCTTCAGCTGAAGAGGCCATGTCAGGACAAGGAAGAGCAGAGGGAAAGTGCCAGGAATCATTAGTGTTTATTAACCACTGCACTCATCAATCTTGACTAAGAGCACAGCCCATTCGTTCTGGACTGGTGGACTGAGATACAGAAATACCATTAACAGTGGAAAATGCTTCTTTCCAGGTCAGTCTGTAATGGGCAGGCATCCAGAAAACACCCCCGCCCCCATCCCCAAATGTTCCCAGCCTTTCAGCTGGTCTCCTCACAGTCCAGCCTGAACTGACAGCTCAGCAGCCTCTGGAAGGAGGAAGCCCTGCCCCTAGCCAGCCATAGTATCAATTAACAAACAGAGCATTTTCATCCCCCGTAAGCACTACTGAAAGGTTAAGTGTTGTTATGAAGGGGTTTTTTAATTGCTTTTCAAATTATTAAATGATTAATACATTTGTGCTTTGCTGGATCAGGTCTGGCACTTTGTGTTGGTAGCATGTTCTCACTGAAAGTCTTGAAACATTAAAATGGAAAGGTTTCTCCTTTTTTTTCTGTTTAAGACAAAGCGTTTAATAACCAATTTCAGCAACTGCAAGGTACTGAGCTGATGACTCAGAGCTCTGACCTGTGAATCGGGGCTGAATGAATGCCTCCCAAAGGTTGGAGGAGGGAATAATACTACATTTGCCAGGTTTCTAATGAGAAATATGACCCCTGCCCAGTCCACTTGCAGTCATTAAGGATCGCATTTCACTTTGAGATGTTTTCTTGCATCCTACCCAAATTGCAACTTGAGTAGTTACATTCTGCTCACTAAAATATCCCTGTGGTTTAATGGAAGAAGTTATGTTTCCCTTCCCCTCTTAAAAGCTTTGTTGTATAATGTCGTGGTGCTATCGAGATCTGTGCTGTCTGATGTACAGAGCGCACACACACACAACCCCCAGCTGAGAGCCCCTCAAGCCTTCGAGAGTGGCAAAGAGAACGAGGGGGAAGTGGCATCTTGGGAAGGTGGTTCAACACCACATCCCCATTTGAGTGCCTTGCCACCCTTGTGAAGTGTGTGCCAACGCTGTCACACTGCAGGGGCAGCAGTTTGCATTTACTTGGCACATGTGCAAGTCACTGCACAGGGCAAAACATCAGGTGCCTGGCCCTTGGCATCAGGGCTGTGGCAATGGGCACGTTGGACTCAGTACTGTGATGGCAGAGCCTGGAAACCACCAATGACATTAAAACACAGCGTGGATGCTCAGACACATTGTGTGTGTCGTGATGTTTTGGAGGAGATTTAGGTACTTTATGGGAAAAGGGTTTGTGTTGGATGACATTTGGTGATTGAGGGGATGGAAAGAGATTGCAGTTTAATTAAAATTCTAATCCCAAGTTTGACGATTTTTCTTGCCAGGTCAGCAGCCTGCACGTTCTATTTCTAATTCTGTGAATTAAATGGGCTGACAGTCGTCAGCTTCTTCGGAAATACCCATAAATCCAGTTAAAAATTAGCACCCATCAATGTGTTTGGGAGCAGCTTCGAGCAGGGCCGTGTCACACAGCAGTTTCCCGTGGATGCTCAGATGCAAACCCAAGCCCTCTGGTGCAGCAGGTGCTGGTGGCAGTGGCCTGTGCTGCTCACAGCTGTGTCCCTGTTCGCAGGTAGTGGAGCGGTGTCACCGCAAAGGCAGCGCTCACCTGTCCCCAGCCATGCGGCTCCCCATGCTCTGTGCCCTGGTGACACTGCTGAGCCTGTCCCGCTGCCGGGCCGTCAGCTTCCCCGAGGACGAGGACCCCATTAACGTCGTGGACTACCACTGTAAGTAATCTGCAAGTGGTGCTAAACACCAGCAAAAAAGTTCTAACGTTGATTTTTTTTTTTTTTTTTTTTTTTCCCCCTTCCCCCCCCCATGGGAAATTTAAAAAAAAAAATCTGATTCCTTTCAAATTGAAATGTGTTTACTGGCTTTGTATCTTTAATAGAACGCTTAATCATTTTCTTAAAAAAGCAATCAGAAATACAGCAATAACTTCAGGAAAAAGAACATTTGCTGACATTAGCCATCTTTTCCTCATTTATATTCAAGACATTACTCAAGGAATTTAGTTTAAACCCTTCTACACCTAGTATATACAGCTAATCAATGCCATATATTGATTCTTTAGCTCTATAATCCTGAGTGATGGTGTAGCCCATTTTTACTTGCAGATTCAAGGCAATATCCAGTATTTAGAGGACGCCCTTCAGGCAATGAATCTCAGCACAGACTGGACTTCCAACTAATGTTGAAAATTCGAGACACACTTTATATCACTGGCAGGTAATTTTCCTTCACTCAGTTCATTAGATTAAAATTCTTTTCTCTTCTGGTTTTGTATTTACGTGTAAAATTCATTTAGAAAAATGTGCAGAATGTGATAAAAATTAGAATTGGGGCAGGACTTCCCAGAGAAATATACCATATCTATGGCCAGTGCATGAAAATTGGATTTGAAGGCTGCAGTTACTGTAGTTAAGCTAAAACCAATGATCAAATGCTCTTTTCCCTCTTTTATATTACTGCCCTGCCTGATAAAAACCTCTCCTGATCATTTTAAACTTGGACTGACACGTCAGGGCTGTAGGAAGTGAGGATAACACACTTGCACATTTACAGCCCAGGTTAGCCCTCAGCAGACTGGGCACACAGGGATGGACAGCTGGACACTGCAGATGCTCTCTCAGGACCACACCGATAAAAATTAAAGCCCACCCCATGTTGCACATGAACAACCTTCTCCCGTTTGTATTAAACGCAGAAAATCCATAAGCATTTCATAGAAGTTGCTGGTCTAACACAACATTCTGAAAATAGATTTAGCTTATCAAATAAAAGAGCCACAGAATTAATGGATTTACTGCTCTCTTTTTGCTCTGCAAACAGGGACCAGGTTTACACTGTAAACTTAAATGAAGTTCCAAAATCAGAAGTTACCCCAAGCAAGGTGAGTAGAGGCATGCTGGAAAGGGAGAGGTGTGTCCTTTGGTTTTATTGGTTCTTTAAAGAATTTTCTGTGGCAAGGAAATCAAATGTTCCTTTCTGGTCTGCTTTGACAGAAATTAACATGGAGATCAAAGCAACAGGACAGAGAGAACTGTGCTATGAAAGGCAAACATAAAGTAAGTTTAGCACATTACAGAAAAACAACACTAGTATTTATTATATACGTGGAGTTTGTGATTAATACATCTTACTCTCTTTTCAGGATGAATGCCATAACTTCATTAAAGTCTTTGTTCCAAGAAATGATGAGATGGTGTTTGTCTGTGGAACAAATGCATTTAACCCTATGTGCAGATACTATCGGGTAAGAGAATTGAAGATGCCATTGATCTGTTACTGGTTTTGCTTGCACTGGTTATGCCACAGCAAATACATCCAGTGTGACTGGAGAGTGCTTCAAGGTGAAATAAAAACAGACAGAAGCCAATGTGCTGAATTAAGTTTTGTGGAAAGACAATGTTATGTTTTTGTGCCAGTGCACAAAATAGAAATGACACTATCACCCATTTATTTTTCTTCTCTAGTTGAATACATTAGAGTATGATGGGGAGGAAATTAGTGGTTTGGCAAGATGCCCATTTGATGCCAGACAAACCAATGTCGCCCTCTTTGCTGGTAAGAACTTTTACTTGTAATGAGTCTAAATGATTAATGACACCAAAGGAGACAGAGAGCTTTTAAAGCAAGCACAGGATAGCTAAAGGTGTCATGGTGCCCCTGCTCTTAAATTTTTTAAAGGGCCTCCAAAGGATTAGAAGCTGACCTGTTAATAAATAGGTTACAACAATCTGGGGGAGTGTGACAGTAAAGAAATGGGGAAAAATAGAGGCTAGTCAGAATTCTCTGGATTATTAAAGGCCTCTTAATACCATGTTTTCAACTTCCGTTTTAGATGGAAAATTGTATTCGGCAACAGTAGCAGATTTCCTGGCAAGTGATGCTGTTATTTATCGCAGCATGGGGGATGGATCTGCCTTAAGAACAATAAAGTATGATTCCAAATGGATAAAAGGTAATTTGGGGAATATTTTCCCATACACATGGCAAGTGCAATCTCAGTGGCACAGAAGGTCAGGTAATTCACCACCAGCCTGGTTTACACATATGCTACAATGTCAGCATGTATGAGGCTTTCAGAATAGTATAATTACAATTAAAAAGCTGCATGATGCCTAAAAAAACCAGACAACATTTTTGTTAAATGCTTCAATGAATGAATTTGCAGTAACAAAATACCTTAGCTGAAATACAATTTCTGTGGGGCCTTTTTACAGTCCATTAGCCAATACCAAAAACTTCAAGTTCATTTAAACTCCAGTGCACCTTTATTTGGGTAACCTAAAGTATCTGGAGGACTGGAGCTCCCATTGGCTGGTGTGGACCTGGGGAGGAGCTGCCAAGTCTCACAGTGTAGTCTCTGTTGTGTGTCCACTGAGCAGTTCTTTGGAGTAACTTCTCCTTGCTCTTTCTTACAGAACCACACTTTCTCCACGCCATAGAATATGGGAACTACGTTTACTTCTTCTTCCGAGAAATTGCTGTAGAGCACAACACTTTAGGCAAGGTCGGTATCATCATTGTGAGCGTTGAGTCACAGCAGAAAGAGCTCATCCCAAAACAGCATCAGGAACTAGCACAGTTCATAATATGGAGGAGGAACTAGGACAAAGCTTGCACAGTTTTCCCATCATTATAATTTACAGGGAGGGGAGAAAAAGAGAACTAGAGCAGTGCATTCTTCAACCAAAAAGCTGTTTCTGTTCTCCAGGCCTTGCTGTTAGTGAGCTCGCTACAGGTATCCTTCAGTGTGCTGCTGTTGCCTTAACTCTTGTGGCAAGTAATGGAAAAGCTCAGGGTGTTATATGCTTATTAAAGAAACAAAAGAAAACAACACAAAAGGAGAATTTCAAAGACGTTTCTCTAATGTCCCTGGATATTGAATAATTCAGTCATGCCAGTACAGAGTATAATACTCATGCCTTGCCATGGAAGGATATTCTACAATAAATTATTAAATCCCTTACACATGGTTAATTAAAGTCTTTAAATCTCACTAACAATATGATTTTGAAGGCAAAAAGGGTGGGGGAAACTGTGGAGATGCATTTGCTTGGTGATACATTAAGATGCCTGTGCACTACAAGCTGAACACCATTTGCTTTCATCTTCTCTGTGCAGATAAATGGCAGCTTCCTGTTAACAACATTATCTTGGTGTTTTATTAAGAGCTCAGAAACAAGCACTGTTTCCCTTGCATCTCTCAAGCGTGTCTCCCTTTTTCTTTCTTTTTTGCCTTTCACAGGCTGTGTATTCCCGGGTGGCACGCATCTGCAAAAATGACATGGGGGGCTCCCAAAGGGTCCTGGAGAAACACTGGACATCCTTTCTGAAAGCTCGGCTCAACTGCTCCGTTCCTGGGGATTCATTCTTCTACTTTGATGTTCTGCAGTCTATCACAGACATAATAGAAATCAATGGCGTGCCCACTGTTGTTGGAGTATTCACCACACAGCTCAACAGGTGAGAGATGAGCAACCTTTCATCAAAGGCGGATCTCTGGTTCTCTCCTACACTGAGATGGGTGCCATTGTAATCTGAACTCTTGAAACTGTTTTTCGAAATTTACAGCATCCCTGGTTCAGCAGTGTGTGCTTTCAGCATGGATGACATTGAGAAAGTCTTCAAAGGGAGATTTAAAGAACAAAAGACTCCTGACTCTGTTTGGACAGCTGTACCTGAAGACAAAGTGCCAAAGCCAAGGTAAAAGGTTCTTACTCATGATGTCATAACATCGTTTTTTAAAGAGCTACCTTAAATCAGCTGCACTCTCGAGTGCCTTGTTGGGTAAAACCCAAAGCAGAGCTTGATACTTCAGCCATAAGGATGCTCATTAACTGGCTGCCTTTTCTCATTAACTAAAATATCAAGAGGAAAACAATGTTGTTCTCGTTTCAGACCTGGCTGCTGTGCAAAACACGGCCTAGCAGAGGCTTACAAAACCTCCATTGATTTCCCAGACGAAACGCTCTCCTTCATCAAATCTCATCCTTTGATGGACTCAGCTGTTCCCTCAGTCACTGAGGAGCCCTGGTTTACCAAAACACGTGTCAGGTATGACAGTTCAAAAGTAACACCTGTGAAAAGGAAAACAAGAAAACTTGCTGTTAATGATGTACCTTTTGGTCTAGATACAGATTGACAGCAATTGCTGTAGACCACGCTGCTGGACCCTACCAGAACTACACAGTCATATTTGTTGGCTCCGAAGCAGGAGTAGTACTTAAAATCTTGGCAAAGACCAGGCCTTTTTCTTTGAATGACAGCATATTACTGGAAGAGATTGAAGCATATAATCATGCAAAGTAAGTATTAGCTTACATCTAAGCTCTTCATCTAGTCCTTGGTACTCTAGTCCTAAAAAAGATTATGGTAAACCAGCTCATTATCACCAACATCACCCCTTGTTTGTCATTTCATCGTGTTCCTCATGTTGAATAACCTGAAAATATTTGGTCACTTGCCATTTTGCTTGGGTTGAATGAACAAGCTAATTCCACTCCAGTGACGTCAGTGACACAGTCTAATTCTCCCACAAATACTACTGAAACGTCAGAAGTATTTGCTGATGTTAAAAAGAAATGATCTGTGCTTATCTTGAGGATTGTTCAAGAGTGGCCAATAGTGTATAACCTAAGGGATATCATTTTAAACTTGTTTATTTTTTGGCACAAAGAATTAGGGAGTGGAACCATTCCAATTAGGCTCTACAGGCATCCAATACAGGACTCATCTGCTCTCTCACGATATTTATGCTGACTGAGAAACCAAAGAAAATAGATTTGGAATTCTTTTTCCTACATAGTTCAGCAAACTTCTCACCTTTGATAACTCAGAGGTTTGTTCAGCAATGTCTCAGCAAAGAGTAGTAGGTTACATTTATGTACATGAAAAGTTTCTGTACAGCAGCTACACAGACAATAAATAAAATGTTTACTGCATGACGTACTCCAGTCACTAAAGCAGTGGCCTGCCCTTGTTTTTTCTGACCAGGTGTAATGCAGAGAGCGAGGAGGACAGAAGAGTCATTTCCCTCCAGCTGGACAGAGACCACCATGCTCTGTTCGTGGCGTTCTCCAGCTGCGTCGTTAGAATTCCCCTGAGTCGCTGTGAGCGTCACGGGTCATGTAAAAAGTACGGCTCCGTTCCTGAACTCCCCTTAAAGCAAGGGCACCACCATTGCTTAGGAAGGAAGTAAAAAATGCATGATTTTTTGGGATTTTTCTCTTGCAAGGGCATGTATTGCTTCACGGGACCCGTACTGTGGCTGGTTGGACCATGAGGCGTGTGGAAGAGTGACACCAGGGATGCTGTAAGTACTCCATTTCTGGTTAGCCCAGCATCTCTAACCAGGCTTTACAGACCCCATGACCTCCTGTCCTGTGCCTTGTCCCTTGCACACAGTTACTAAATCTGTATTTTTTTTTAAGCTATTTTTTTCAGTGCACTGTATATGTAAGAGAACAGAATGCTAAAGTCTGGCCTAATTCTGCAACCTCTGGGTGAAGACTTGCTTTTCAGTAGGAGTTTTACATGTGTAGGAGGACAGGCAGAGCTGTAGGAAGAGCAGTTGCAAGCAGGAAGGCGAGCGATTGCAGCACGCAAACGTGAGCAGCTCCGAGAGGACAGCACACAGTATCCCCTCCCAGGCATGCTCATGGTCAGGGCACAGGGAATTGCAAATATGAAAGCACAGGATTCACAGTGGGAAGAGCAAGGTTGTGCCTCTGCACTGGAGCTGGGGTGCTATATATGCATACCAAAGGCATTTTGCACAAATCAAGTCTGTAATATATGGTGCACTAGCAGCTGTATCTTAAAAAGAGGCCTTTGTAGCAGGCCAGTGCAAACTTTAACTGGTATAATTGGATGGTTGTATCTAAACCCAAGAGCATGCCCAATGGAGAAGACATGATGTAGTTGCTAAAAAAAAAAAGGGATTTTTTTTCTTCTATTTCCTGGCATAAGCACACATAGAGAGTTTTAAAGCCTGAGTAGCCTGTACATTTTGTACAATCCTTTGGGCCATACCCTGGCTGTTGTATATGTTTCCATTTGCTGCTTCCAGAAAAAAAAAAAATCTCCATTTGTATCCTTACTAATACTGTTAATTGCAGGTTCTCTTTGTTTGTTTCATACAACCACAGCACTGGAGGATACGTTCAGGATGTCGAGTACGGAAACACGGCACAGCTCGGGGACTGCCATGGTAAGGCACAGTCACAGCTGCTCCTTTGGAATGTCTCACCATAGTCTGTGGCCACACCTCACTGTGGATGTTAAATTTCTGATGAGCTTTTCAGTAACATGATTGAACACATCACCCGGTGTTACTGTGAATGTTCACAAAGCTGAGCTTTTTAGTCCTGGGTGGCAGAGTTTTTGTCTTTCCTTCACCAGTTTATGGCTATTTGGGGTCTACAGCAAAGTATTGAAGAATTTATTTTTTGTAACCAGTGATATTTTAGTTTTTATTTTCCATTACTCAGGTTTGAGATCTTTTGCTTTCTTTTCGTTACTTTTTACTGATTACTTGTTCCTTTAATTCTTTTAGAAATTTTGCCTACTACAGCTACACCAGATTACAAAATATTTGGCGACCCAACATCTGGTTAGTTTTTTTTAATTTTTTTGAATTAATGACCTTTACTTTCCTTCAGTTCAGCATTTTCAGCCCTTTTTTCCTTCCTTTTGCACAGTTGGCAATCCTCCATTTTTGTGCTTTTACTCATGTTCCCACTGATGGTAAAGATAGTCAGACTCTTCTCACTCAGCACTTCACCCTGTGTAGCCGCATGTTAACAGCTCATTATTTATTGAGACATCTTTTATTAAAGAGCCTGATTAACATAGATGACATCTTCACTGCACGAAGTCCACTAAGCTTTACTCTTGATCCCCAGCCATGCGTTTGTGAATGCCCCTCTTGGTCATCTCTAGTAGAGGAATGGCAGAACTTCATCATCTTCCTCCTTACCTCTCCTTTTCTCTTTTCCTTCTTTCCCAGCAAGCTTTTGGCACAAATACACATTTTCTAAAATGTGTATTTCTTTATTTTTGAAATGCTTTAAGTAGTTTGTGCTAATGGAAAAAAATTTAACATCACGAACTGTGTAGCTGAATGAGAAATTGTGTGGACAAAAGTGGCTTAGAAAAAACTTTGTGCATTGTTGTCAGATGGACTTTTGCATCCTGTTCTCCTCCAGTAATTTTTCTAATAATGTTTTCACCACCAGGCCCTGGTGTTCAGGGACAGCCAATGCTCCTCTGTTGAACTCAAGAGCAGAACCTGTGTTGACTTCAACAGGAGCAAGACTCAGCCCTTACTTTCCAGTCTTTGCTTTTGGAACTTGGGGCTTTGCTTTCAAACCAAGGGCACATTTCTGACTGACAGATAGGAAAATACTCTGTTTGTATGTTAAATTTGTAAGAGTGCAACAAGAACATTATTTGTGGTTTGGTTTCTGACATTTTCACTTCCATAACTTGACAAGAAGTAATGTTTGAGACAAATATTCTCCAGATCTATTTACCCATAATGCAAGTTAGAGGCTCACTTAAGGAAACAAAACAAAACTGTCACATAGAAATGCTGCCTGGCTTCATGAGTGTTTACCAACTGAATTTTCAAAGTAATATTTTATGACAGAGGTACAACTGAACCTTATTTTCAAGTCCTGAATGCGTGTGCTTTTGAAATGTGTTTCTCAAGTCTGATCTTGAGCCATAGACCTTCATGCCTAAACCTACTGGGACAGTGAACACAAAATACTCCAGGGTGCAAACGAGACTGTGAATTGTAAACCCAATTGGATGAGTTTTCTCCTCTGTACATTTTCACTGTGGTGGGTCTGTTCAGCAAACGTACTACAGAGGAGCCAGAATCTCTGCAGGATTATTCCTTAGGAACCATTACAAAATGGGGGTTAAAAAGATTCCTTTTATCCCCACCTGCAGAAATGGCTCATTCAGCAGTTCCTGGTATACCGTAATAGCACTAATGGAGCCGATCTGGTTTCTCAGGCATAACCTGTCATGAGTGTGTATCATTCCAAGTACCTTCTTTTTTTTTGAAGATGTTTAAAAGGCAGCCAAGTGTGTTGTCTCCAGTGAAGAATATAGCAATTAAGTAGACGAAGTTGTGCTTTTCACCCCCACAGTTGCTTACTTTAACTTTTGCACTGCTTTCATGTTTGACTTCTCTGGCTTTTTGGCTAGCAGCTGTTGATGTGTAAATGTACCTTTTTCATACTTAGAGTTTTGAAGTAATTGATTGTAATCAGCCATCTGTACTTCTGCAGAGTGTAGAGGGGGGGTCACATTTTGCTCTGACATGTAGCTCCCATAAAATACTGTGTCCAGCTATAGCTTAGATGTGCCATGAAACACATTAATAAAAATCTGTTTGCCACCACAGACATGGAGTTCTCCTCAGCTTCCATTACCACAATGGCAAGTATCCCAGTTATATCACCTAAAGTGATTGGTTCCTGGAAACCTAAAGTGCCCGGCTCTCGGAAATTTGTAGTTCAAGATGACCCAAACACTTCTGATTATTCTGATCCATTATCAGGTGTCCCAAAGGGTAAGGCCTTACCAGGGAATACATTGCAGCTGAATGGAAACCTGATAGTCTCAGCATTGTCTAAGGTTTAAATGTAACAGCCATGATTGTTGGGCTCTATTTTACACCCATTTCCTGTGAATATGCAGACAGTGCAATCATGTTTTTCATACCTACTCATCCCGTGGACGAAGTGCTGCTTAGAGCTTATAATGGGAAACACAGATAATAAGCTCAGCCTTTTTTAATCCTGGAGTGTTCCAAAACTCCCATTGAAATCAACGGCAGTTCTGGATACATTAAAAAAAATTACCTTCAAGACCTATCTGCCCCTCTGTTCATTGTTTTCAATCCAGTCTAGTTTGGCTTAGACTGTTATTCCTCATGAATGGTTGCTTCTGTTTTGGGGTTTTTCATTTGGGTTGGGGGTGGTGGCAAAACAGAACACAAAGCAGAGATCCATGTGTTAAGTGGGGCATATCCCAGCCTCTGCTTGCCTGGAACATGTTTTTGAAGAAGAAGGGTCAGGGTAAGAATGTGCTGAATTTTTATCCTCTGGATATGAGCATCAGTTCAGAGATGATCTCAGTACATACTGAGAGATGCAGAGGTTTTAAGCTGAACAGTACAAGAAACCTGCTCTGCCTGTAGTTCATCTTTCTGTGGCCATTCTTTCAGCTAAGTGAACCTTTGATTAGGCTCTTCTGGCATCTGCCTTGATTCAATAGGACTATTGCTGTCAACCACAGAATTGAGAAGCTTCCAATCCCATAACCAAAATTTAACACAAGTCTCTGTCAGTGCACAGCACAGCAAGGTGACAGACATGTTTGCACAATTCTGTATTTACTGAAAAATCTCACCAGCCAAAAACCATTTGTGTTTTATTACCATTCACCAAAACATATCAGGTTTCCTATCAGCCATTATGGCCGTGCATTTGTCATTTTAATTTGTTGCAGTTATTTTTCATTTTGCTTTAAGTTTTTATTATCATTTGCTCTTGGTTCTGAATCACATTTTGTGTCATAGCTATTAGTGAACTTTACTCATGTTTTCCTTCTGCTTCTGCACAGTGCCATTAAAATCTGTAACCCTGAACATTAACAATATTGAAAGGCCTTGCCTCTAACAAAAAGTGGCTCTGTTCCTTCCCTCTTGCTCTTTCATTTTAACATCTCTTGGGATAGCAACAGAATTACTTTCATTAAAAACTAACATTGTCTTTGCTGCAAGATGTCTGTGGTTGCTTTAAAAAAGCTAAAACAAACCAAAGGTAGCTTGTTAATACCCAAATAAAAAATTAATCAAATATTGGATTTCTTAGTCTAAGCTAAAAGTTTCTAAATTTTAACATTCTCTAATAACTTAACCTAAGTTGGTTTTATAATGTTATATAAGTATTTATGTTTGTTATTGGTAAAAATAAAATAAAAATCAGTGCTCTAACAGAATCACATTATCTTCAAACTTGGACACGTATAACAAGTGCAGGTGTGCCACTCCAGGGCTGGCAGCCTGGGAGTGCAGCAGTTTACAAGTTTTCTACCACATTACATTGGCGTGGCTATAACAATGCAGTATATATGTTCTACATTGTTACACAACATTTGCATAATCCTATCTCTCCTTTGATACTGATTTATGAGTGGGGCAGGAAAGTGAGAGAGAAATCCATCCATGAGTTATTAATTGCTGTCTGGCCCAGTAGGACCTTCTAACCTCAATTTTCCAGCAGAAATCATTAATGTTAATAACATAAGGCCCCTATTTGTGAGCCTTAAAGGAAAGTTGGGGACAGGCTAAACAAAATATAAGGAGAGAAGCTGCGACAAGCATTCCTCATTATCAGAGAAAATGGACAGTCTTCATTTAGCCTTGTCAGTGCACACACAGTCATTTTACAATTAAATTTTTTTAAATTATTTGCATTCACCAGTGGCGTAAATTCCAGGATCCTACTGAGTTACACCAACACCACAGCCAGAGCACGTACAAACACTTAGTAAACAGTTCCCTGAGGAAGGCTGCCTTCTTCTGAAATGTGTCAGTATGAAATACCTGTAGATTTATGATATCCTGCCTGTCTTTTGCAGGTGTGAGGTGGGAAGTACAATCAGGAGAGTCCAACCAAATGGTACATATGAATGTCCTAATCACTTGTGTCTTTGCCGCTTTTGTCCTGGGAGCCTTTATTGCGGGAGTGGCCGTTTACTGTTACCGGGATATATTTGTACGGAAATCCAGGAAAATACACAAAGATGCAGAATCGGCTCAGTCCTGCACCGACTCCAGCGGGAGCTTTGCCAAGCTGAACGGGCTCTTTGACAGTCCTGTCAAGGAGTATCAGCAGAACATTGATTCACCCAAACTGTACACAAACCTGCTGACCAGCAGGAAGGATTTGCCTCCAAATGGTGATACCAAGTCCATGATGATGGACCACAGGGGACAGCCTCCAGAATTAGCTGCACTTCCAACTCCTGAATCTACGCCAGTTCTTCAACAAAAGACTCTGCAGGCTATGAAAAGTCAGTCGGACAAAGCGCACGGTAACCTCAATGCTTCACGAAAGGAAACCCCACTCAAAAGCCCTCAGTTTTTTCCTTCCAGTCCTCCACCTCACTCTCCTCTAAGTCATGGACATATTCCTAGTGCTATTGTTCTTCCCAATGCTACCCATGACTACAACACATCTTTCTCAAATTCTAATGCGCACAAGGCAGACAAAAAGATGCAACATATTGATCATCCTCTTACAAAATCATCCAGCAAAAGAGACCACAGGAGATCTGTTGATTCCAGGAACACCCTGAATGATTTTCTGAAACACTTAAATGAAACTACTAATAATCCCAAAGCAATTATGGGAGATATTCAAGTGGCCCACCAGACTTTAATGCTGGATCCAATGGGCAATATGTCTGAGATCCCACCTAAGGTTCCCAACAGGGAGGCGTCTTTATACTCTCCTCCATCGACTCTTCCAAGAAACAGTCCCACAAAACGAGTGGACGTTCCCACCACTCCTGCAGTACCAATGACCTCTTTGGAAAGGCAGAGGGGTTATCACAAAAATTCTTCACAGAGGCACTCAATATCTGCCCTTCCTAAAAACTTAAACTCACCAAATGGTGTTTTGTTATCCAGACAGCCAAGTATTAATCGTGGGGGGTACATGGCTCCCACGGCAGGCACAAAGATGGACTACGTGCAAGGGACGCCTGTCAGCGTTCACCTCCAGCCTTCCTTGTCCAGGCAAAGCAGCTACACGAGCAACGGCACCCTGCCTCGTACAGGAATAAAGAGGACACCCTCCCTAAAACCCGACGTGCCACCAAAACCTTCATTCGTCCCGCAGACAACGTCAGTCAGACCCCTGAACAAATACAGCTACTAGGACATGTCTGTGCTAAAATGGGTGTGGCATTGACCTGTACAGGTTGTGAGATGATGGTGTGGTAGACACATAAGACAGAGACCTGCTTGTTATTAAGGAGAACAAAGTGGCCAAAGAAACTGTCTTTACTTGAGCAACATCTGTGTCTTGCCACGTATAGCTGTAGCAAGGCTTCGTGTACTTGCTACGAGCAAACACAAAAAAAAAAACAAAGGAAAGTGCTGGTCATTACATTTCTTTTGTTTGGAGCTAAGGAGACATGTAGCACAACAGGGTGGGGGCTACGTTACTGTTCTAAATAGCTAAAACAGCAGTTGTTGGGAAAAAATCAGTAAGCAAATACTTGAAAAATGGGTTCCATTTTAGACTGCCATTAAGTGTGGTCATTCCCATTAAATGTGAACATTTTACTATGTATGCATTCACCTTGCCTCTTGCACAAATGTCAGAAAATGGTAATGTCTTGATGAATAGCTGGGTTAATAATCAATTTGCTGGAATTAAGTCTCTGGCCCAACTGTAGCATTATTATTTTTTTTCTCTCCATGTGTGTGGCATTTTGTTTTTGCCACAGATAAAGCTGTGCGTGTGTGTGGATGTGTGTGTGTACTGTACACACTAGGATGTACTTAGATTCCCATTGCATCTTTTATGCTATGGAATTGTTTACATTGAGCATGACTGAACAAACAGATGACTCTGCCTTCTGCAGCCCACTGGGTTCAGCTTGGAGCCAGCAAAGGATGAACTGCGCATCTCTGACAGCCTTCTGAGGGGAACGCCTGGATGAAACAGTCACCCAGTCACAGAGTGCAGATACGTTCAATTCTTCATAACTCTGTTATGCTGCTATTGATTCAGAGCTGTGCATTTCAAATCTGGTGTTTTGGGCTGGAACGGGGGAGTTTTACTGTGTTTCCACAGTGCCTCCATCCAATACCTGGCCACTGTGAACTCGAGCCCCTGTACTTCTCGCTGAGGGCAGCTAATAGTCAGTTCACTTGGCAAACGCCTTTGTAACTGGAGAAGGTCACGTTTTTGTTGCATTTAATAACGCCCTACACACTGATAGACTCTTGTCAATAAAAAAGGAAAAACATTAATTGGCCTGGCAGAAGCAGTTTGTGAAAACTCAACAGTAGTGCAATCAATTTGTTTTTGTTGTGTAAAGTAAGGTTTGTTTTTTTCCAAAGTCATGCAGGTAATGACAATATTCTGTAAATATTATGTGTGAGTTTACCTGAATCTGTGCATTTTGTGCCTTATTCATGCAAATGATAAAAGTACTAAAAAAAAAAAATTTAATCTGTCAAGTGTTCTCACTACAGCACATATCTCCCGAGTGCCAGTTGTAAAACCTCTCAACAGCACCCAAAAAAAAAAGAGATAAAACACAAGAATAATTAATGGTAAACTAAAGGCAGCCTACAATCCAAGAAGACAGCAGCATTAAATCACCTTACCATGATAAACATTCCACTCCAGCTCTCTGAAGGATCAAACAGTTATAATGTGAAATCAAATGAGGTTTCTAGGGTAATGGAACACCTGCTAAAGTTGTGTAAGCTATTTAGTAGGGTTTACAGTATCCACTTGCAGCTGATGTTCAACACAGATGGCTATTTTAGCTTGCAAACTACACACTACCACATTGTTTATTGAACATAACTATAGAAATAACCATGGCAGAGGAATATTCATGAATTAGTGGGACAAATAACTGCAATGGGTTTCAGAGACGGTGGAGATTTATTTTATGTGTTCAAAGGGTAGAAAAGGTTAGTCACTAAAAACTGGATCTCTGTTACAGAACAAAGAATAAAGGATAGAAGTAGTAATTTTTTTCTTGTAAGGCTGTAAGGGACATTTATTTCCTGAGACCTCTGGATCCAAAAATCAATGATCTTTCTTCCTAAACACTTCTGTCTTGCAACTAAAACACTACAGATTAATAACTATTAAAATGTACTCAGTTGTCAAAAGACACAAACTGATCCGAATTCACTTTACAAATATTAATACAGACTTGTGTGACCCGGAAGATAAATGTATGTGAACCCTGATAACCTCCTGTAACATTGTGCTGCCTTGTAGATGGTAATGTGAGTTCTCTCAGTATTTATGTTGAAATTTCTAACATTCAACCTAGTCCTTATTCTGTTAATTTAATAATAAAAGATGCTTTATCCATTTGTGCAAAGGTAAACGCAGATTGTATCTTTTTTAATGGTACGGCATAAAAAAAGTAACCCTTAAATGAAGCTGCTCTATTACTATAGAGTACTTTAACATGTATAGATATCTTGTAAACTTGTATTGTGGATGTGTAAATAATACGTTCTTTGGGTTTTTAACACCGCATGTAAAGTCAAAATAAAATATTCCCACGTACCGAGTGTGCAATCTCATTGTTGGAGCAGATGTGCTGTGGGGTTACCTCAGGGGAGGGTCTCAGCTTGCCTTCAGCAGCTCCCTGAGGAGGGCACGGAGCTCCTCAGCCTTAGGGGACTTGCAGAGGTGGGGGTGACACACACCAGGGTCCTGCACGTCCTCTTCAGCCTGGCTGAGCTCTGAGTCCCTGGGGGACGCTCGGTGACTTTTGGCCTCCTAAAGGCAAACACCAAACGGCAGAGGAACCATCGTGCACTGGCTGCGCTCAGTACAGAGCCAGGGCTGCCCACACAACACCAACACCATGCACTGAGTGTGATCCCTGCAGCTCCATCCAGGTTTCACCTGGGCTCTGGTTCCTGCAATTAAGGTTAAAAAAATACCAATTTTGTGCTAACATGGTACGGTTCTGGAAGAAAGTAGTGTGTTCCTTCTACAATGCACATTACAAAAGATAGAGCTCATTGCTGGCAAAATTAATTGCAGACTCACATAGCAGGACATTCCTAAATATTTATTAATTCTTAATAATTGAAACTCACATTTCAGGCAGACAGTTAAAGCCCAGAAAAATATATGCTGTATATTTAGTATGTGCCAACATCCCACACAATTTTAAAATAATAAAGGTAATTTAGTATCAGGAAACAAAATATAACACTCTTTTAATTAAAAGTTGATTTCAGATAATGGATAAAAACGATTTTTTATAAGATTATGCTGTCAAGGTATTAATCATTTGAAATTACTTTGCATGTTATAACACTACAATGGTACCTAGTTGTATCCTACCAAAAAACCCCAAAAAATCTGAAGGAAAAAGAAATTTGATGCTTAGAAAAATAGGTCCAAACCTATAATGGCTCAATATATAGTGCCCTAGTGCCAAAGAAAATTTCTATTTTTTTTTACTGATATGGGGTTTTTTTCATTGGATGTCTTTATATATGAAATGAAGCATCAAACACATACAGCTCTCATAATGTGCTCTCATAACTGTGCCTTTGACACCAAAGTGTCAGCCAGTGTGGTTAAAGGTTTCCCTCTGGAGGGGCTGTACCTACCTGAGTTACCTTCAGTCAGGCATTAAAGGTCATCAGGAGAAAATTACAAATAGCTGTTTAAGTGATGTGTGAATGTGCATCTGCAGCACAAATCCTGGGATATTTTTTTGTTCAGAAAATGTCTCTATTTTATCTAAAATGTGTCAAGCAACCATTTTCTGGAGTTCCATGGTTTGGTCTGTATTGAACCAGCCTTCCCTTAACCAGAGTGATGTGGTGGCTGGACGGATGCAGAACATCACCACTCCCAAAATGCTCTGCTGGGCTACATGGTGTGTGCAAAAAACACACAGAAGTCCATGAAAGTAAATACTAACAATTTGTTAGAAAAATAAGTACCAGAAAACTCTGCCTTTACTAACAGAGAGGGCTTGTCTCCAGTGATGGTGCCAAAGCAGCCACCTACAGAGGCCCCATTCTGAAAGGGAACTGCAGCAGTAAGGAAAAGCTTAGCAAGAAAACAACACAGTTTTTCTCCTCCAATGCTTTCCTGGGTCAGTCGGTTGGTTTTGAGCATCCTAAGGTCTCTCTTGAAGAACAATCCAAAGCCACAGCTGATGAATGAGCACATGAAGGGTGCTTGATGCCAGCAGGGTCACCCCAGCAAGGGGAGGTCCCAGTGCTGTGGGATGTGGGGCAGGGCATCTGTGGGCACGGGAGGGCAGAGGAGAGGCTCCTGCTCAGCTCTGGCTTGCTTTGGGTTTTGTAGAAAAAAAATACTTTTGAACAGAACACAGACAAAACACCAAAGGGCTGCAGGCCCGTGCTAGTGAGATGATTGCAAGAAAACCAATTTGTAAAGCCGTGAGTAGTTATCTCTATGACTGCACTGCCAGAACAAACCTATGGCCTTTTAAATTGGGGTCTTAAAGTAATCAGAGCAGTTAGAAAAATCAGGATGCCTCTGTCTTAGTGCTGTCTTGCTAATGACTCACTCTGTGACCCTGGGAAGATTATGCAGGGTTTATGCAGCAAATGGCTCCTCAGAATGCAGTGGGTTTAGTGCAGTTGGTCTGTTTGTAGCATTTTCTTCTTAATGCTTCCTTCTCTCTCTCTGTGATTCTGAGCACTAGCAAGGACATCTTGCAGGTAAATAAAGGGAAAGAGAAATACCTTCCCACCTGGGAAAGGTTAGTATTTGCAGGAGTAGGGAAGAGTTGGTTGGTATTTCCCCAGGTGCCTATTAATTTCATGGCATGGAAAAATATTTTTTAAAAATTGATCACGACAAAATACCTCATAAATGCAGCATCTGGACTTCAGCTGGGATGTGCAAGCTTTTCATATAAAAAGCAGTACCAGGAGACCAACGTACCAAGACTGCATTTGTTGTTCAAATGTCATCATATCACAGTATGAAAGAGCAAGAAACCAAAGGATTTGGGAGGGAAAAAAACCACATTAAATATTTAATTAGATTCAGCTTTGCTCAGAGAAGTAGAGATTCTCACCTTTTTATTCAACCCTACTGAAGTTCAACTGGTGGGAGGGCCTGACTGGCCCAGCCATTGCTGCCTGCTTGCAAACATTTTCGTAGGCACATTGCACTGGCCTGAAACATCTGAAATTATAATCTGAACTCTCGACTGAGAAACTGTTTCTACTCTGCCTGAAATGAAATTTATTGGAAGCTCTGATTTTATTAGTGCATTCTGAATTCATCCGATGGCCTGATTTATGGTCTCCTCACTTGCTTTTCTCCTACGGTCCCTAATAACTTTTCTGAGCTCTTCTCGTTAAAATTGTAACAAAATCCCAGTCTGTGTCCCACAGTGAAGGCTGCTGACCAGAGCAGAGGTGCCAGAGGGTCCCCCATGTTTAGGTAAGGGTTGGGAATTCCTTGGGCTGCAATGGTGGCACTGCATCCTCCCTACCAGACTGGTGCCTCTGCCCTTCACGACAGCCAGGAAATGCTGCTCACGCTCCTGTCGTGCTTTAAGGGTAGGGAAGGAGAAGAAAATCTACCACACAGAAAGATGTCCTGACCATTTTCAGGAATGATCCCCATTTGTCAACATAAAATGAATTTTATGACAGAAAAACTTGAATGGCCAAAAATAAAAATCCCAACCCCCAAACTGACGCACACACATCTTGCTGTCCTTGGTTTGAGAGTCAGAAGCTGTTTTCCAGGGCAGAGTCTCACTGAACTGCACAAAAATGAGCAAAGAATACCAGTTCTCAATGAAGCCCTTCTGCAGGATCATACCTGGCTGTAATAGCTGGTTTGTAACTTTTTCCAGTAGCTGACCTTAACCATTGGCAGAGGCAGTCCATGAGCTCAGTGGTTTGCCTCTGCAGCAGTCCTGACAGCCTCTAACATATGTCTGCTCCTGCACAGAAATGGGCAGCTGCCTAGCAAGGGAAGAAAGGTGGCAATTGGCTTTTAATTTGGGTCACTTCAAGCACAGGGTTATTTCTCAAACCTTTGATTTACAATACTGGCCTCACATGAGGAAAAAATAATCAAAAGCAGATCAGAGCAGACGAATCATAAAAGCAATGCACAAGCAAGCTGCACCTTTCTGTGCACAGAATATCCATGCCATTACTCTGATTTCCTCAGGAATACGTGTTGGTCAATTAACAGCCTGAGATATTTTTTTTTGTTAGAGACTAATGGCAAATTTTTATGATCAGGCCGTGCTGTATAACTGTGAATGGCCATTAGTCACAGGTTATTGTGCCTGGCCAACAATTAGGTGAGAGAGAAGCACTTCCAATATTAATGCTGCATGTGAGAATTGATTTCTGTGAAAGCTTGTGCATGCAGCCCTAACATTCAGTCTCTGTCACTGCTAGCACGGGTGAAATACTGACTCCATCGAGGGAGATGGCAGAGCTGCATGGGGCCAGGCCTTCACCCTCAATCACTCAGACATCCCCAGAAAGCAAATGCTAGGGAGGTGTGAGCAAGGCCAAAGCAAAATGGGATGCACATCTGCAGGAAAGCCTTTGCTGTAACAGGATGCAGCCCCCAACATCATCTCTGGCCACAAGTGTTTGATAAGGGGATCAAAGCTCCAGGGTAAGAAAAATGCCTCTGTGGAACCTGCTTTTTTTGGTTGTTGGAGAGTTTTCCAGCAGGTACTGCCATGGGAGCTGAGCAGGCTTGCTTGGGCCAGCTGATATTTTGTGTGTGGAGTCCTCTTTCCACCCCTGGACCACAGTGTGTGTGGCTGCAAGTATGCTTTTAAATTCACTAGAAAATCCATCATATATCGGACTCAAATGGGACATAAGGTGCCAAATGCTGAGCTCACAGGCACAAGAGAAAAGCCAGGTGAAGGTACCCAAAGAGCTCATTGAGACTGCTGGGGGAAGGGCTCCTGATGCTAACAGATGAAGAAGAAGCTGTCTTGTGTTAGTTTCACTTCTACTGGTAACACTCGAGTCAGGTGCATCTAGATATCAAAATCATAAAATCACAGAATGATTGAGGTTGGAAGGGACCTCTGGAGATCATCTGTTTCAAGCCCCCCTGGAGCCCATCTGGAGCTACTCAAACATTCAGGAAATCACTGACCTGAGTTAGGACCCTGGACTGAATGACTGTAAAAATGACTACTGATCCTTAAAACCTTTCTAGGAGAACTTCCAGATTAATCAGGTCTTCTTGCAGACAGGTGAAGTCTTCCTTCTACCCACACTGAGGGGAGTTTAGCTATCTGACTACTCTTTTCATTGCAGCACTTACTTCTCTTTGACAAGCATAGAGTGCACATCTCAAATAGTCCTTCTCTGTTCAGATCCCAGAGGATATCTGCCGATCCTAATGCACCACGTACCGCTCTCCGTGCGAGCCTTTCATCTGAAATGACATCACGATCAAAGGCAAGGTTATACAGAGTGCAACACACTGAGAAAGTCATGTGATATTTCAGAGCTGCTTCATTACTGGGACGAGAGTTCAGAAAGTACTTGAAAATGACATTTTACTATACATGATATGTTCCATATTACAAGCATTCCTTTCTAGTTCCTGCTGCTTCAGTTAAACTGCAGTACTTGGTAAAAGACTGGATTTGCTCTTCCACAAGAACAAAACTCCGGGTAGAATTGCTCTCCATATTCTGAGGGAGGGGATACGCCTCAAAAGGCTCTGACTACAAAAGGTATTCTAGACCAGGAGGGACAAAATATCACATAGGACACAAGGCAAGACCAGTTGCCAAAAACACACTTTTTGTCACATGTCAGATGAAAACCATTTAGAAACCTGTCATCTCAATTTGATGGCAGGAGGGAGGAGAAAATGTTTGCTCTGAAACTGGTTGACAGAATGGACAGCTTTATGATGTTGGCTTCTAATAAAATCTTGCACAAATGCCACCCAGCTAACAATGTCATCAGTTTCTATCTAAATCCAGTACTGGACCTTTTACACTCCTTCTTGTGTTCTCTGAAACACAGTCTTAACTTGTTCTGCACAGAACAATAACTAACCTGTCATGAAGCTGCACTTGATATTTTAGTCATTTTTTCATAAAGTCTTTCCAGTGAAGGCTTCTTTCCCAAACTGCTGCTTCATAGGATACTCCAGCCCCGCTTCCCTCTGCTTCAGATGCAGTGTCAAGTCAGGATCAGAGGAGCCCAGCTTCAGAATGGCAGATGGCACCTTTGTTATGCCACCCAGTCTCACCTCTAAGCTTGTCACAGCATGAATGACAAGGCAGAACCTTCTCCAGGATGGTTCCCTATTAACTCCTTCCTGCAGAGCACCAGCTCCTCCATCTCACCAGTGTAACTCAGGTGTTCATACCTGATCTCTGAAAATTTCCCCACATCTCCATCGAACACCCATAAGGAGCTTGTCCATAACAGGGTCGGGGAGAGCAGTGGGGCAACAAACCCAAACCGAATCGGGGGTCTGAAAGCAAGTCTGGAAAACCAACAGAAAGCAGCAGAGGATACATGTCTAAATGCCACTCGTGCCTTTGAAAATCCCTTCAGCTGTTAGGCCTATTTAATCCTTGCTCTAAGTTCAGACATTAACAAAGACGCCAGCTCTGATGTGTAACATTCACCCTGTAGACATGGGGAAGAATCATGGCATCACTGGACAACACCAAATCCCCTAATCCCGACCCTACAGACACCAGCTAGCTAATGCCTCTTGATGACAACAGGGTTTCAACCAATAACCACAGACCTACAAAGCCCTGATATCTTATTTAAGAATTTCTGAGCTATCCAAGGTTATAGAATCTGTTTCCATTTTGGGGGCTATTTTCCTCGCTGGGTTCTTCTGCTGTTATGGCTGTTGTTTTAAAATAAAGCAATTCTGGAATACTAATAAGTCTATGTGAATTCTTTTTCTCCTAAGATTATTACAAACGTTGACATTAAATGTACTAGCCTGAACTCAGTTTCTGTCTGATTTAATAAATTTATGCCAGCCAACCAGCAATTTTTTTTTTTTAATTAACCCTGGAGGTTAAATGGAAGTTTACTAAAATGGGAATATGTTAAATGAATAATTTCTCTTGGCTTCTTTCAGGAAGTCTCTCTTACCCCAATAATCAGTTCAGCTGCAAAGAGATCAATAAGGTCTTTCAATTCAATGAGTAGAAGGCATACATTAAAAGGTTGGTAACAAACCTGATATACTGGAGAAGATATTTCAGCTTTTATGGGTTTTTTTGACACTAAATCTATCTGCTAAAAATTCTTGAGAAAAGGTTACTGCCCATACACTAATATTGCCAAATGGCATCATTTGTTAGCATTTCTTGGGAAGATTTCCTGGCGTTATCCACAAACACGAGTCTTGTCTGTTAAATCCTCATTACAGAAGAAAGCACACTTTTAATCCTAAAGCAAAAAACAGCTTCAGAAGCCAGCCATTGTTGGCTCTTCCCATCCCATAAATGAGCACAGCAGGTTGTCCTTTCCTAGACTATAAAATCCCAGTTAAGAATTCTGCCCTTCCCATGAAGGAGACTCCCACCTAACAGCTCAGTAGGTCTGGTGTGTGCAGCCCAAAATCCTGCACACTTCTGTTAGGAACCTGTCTCTACAGAGGAACTGGGTTTTGCTCGCCTCAGGAGTGGTCACTCAAGACAGTTCAGTGCAGGTCATGCTTGTGAGCAAAGATTAAATTCAATGTGATTTAGTGTCAGTCTCACTGAAGGACATGGAACAGTATAAAATCCTTCAGTTGTATCCTCTTTGGGGCTGTAATTATGCTAATAGCTTTAGATCATTAAATACAGCCATCATCATACTTCTATCGATCTCAAGCCAAACATGCAGGCTCCCAAGGAAAAGGAGTGAGTTTAAGAGAGTTGAATTGGAACAAGAACTCAATGACAGCATCCACGCAGAGCAGCAGAGCTGAGCCATGCAGCTCCCAGAAGAGCAGCCAGTGTGTTTATACCCATTGCAGGAGGATGTGTTTGGAGAATGTCATGCCGCAGAATCCTCTCCGTGGATTTAAATCCTCAGAGACACACAAGTTTTGGGTTATTCCTGTGATAGTTCAGTAAAAAAGAAATCACCTGGCAGATACTTCCGGTCATGTTTGGCATGAATTTACTAACACTGGTTCAGTTCTCATCACAGTCTGAGTTCTCCTCAGTGGCCCCATTTAGTTCTTGTTAAGTAAACACAACTAGCACTCAGGAAAGTGCTCAAAGTAAAGCACTTTATATGAGGTGCCTGACTGAAATAAGCATTTCAATTAGATTCATTAAGTAAGTTATTACTTGTTAATTGAATAGCAACAGACTGCTAAGGATCACTTACTGAGGTCTAATAAGTATGTAAGAGTGAAATCTACTCTTCATGTAATTCCATCAGCAATAAACTAGTATAATTAGCTTCTTACTAACAAACTTAAATTGTGGGGAATGTTGAGGCAGATAATTGGCACTTAGGAAGATACCTATAGCAAGTTAGTGCAGTATCAATTAACATACTTATGAAATGTCAGTTTAAACTCAACAAATAATTGATACCAATGGGCTTGGGTTACTTAGTTAAAAGCTATTTAAATGCTTAAACTTTCATATTCAGAAAAAAAATTAAAACAAGTCCTCTCACTGCTATTTAAAAAAAATTCTTACATTTGCCTCATTTCCAGGTGCATAACCTATGAATTACCTGCAAGAGCCATCAGAAAGGACTCTGGGATCCTGGCTATAAACACTGACACAGGAGTGGTTCAAGGACCTGTTTGCCCAGGCTGCTGCCCACTCAGGAGCCTGCTTGCCTCTCACCCCTCACTCTCTCACACCATCTGAAGGTTATTTAGCAACTTCTTTTCACAAAACTGTGCTTCCAAAGGAGTGTTAAGCATCTGAGAAACAGCTAATCCCTACTTCTGGCATTTGCAGATTCAACTGCCACAGGACCTCACCCTGGTTTGATCAAATTAAGGTTCATACCTCATGACTGTGAAGTCTCATTTTATACACAGAGAATCTGAGGCACCAAAGCAGCAACTTTTGTGCAATGATGACACAGAAAGACCTCAGTAGTTCTGGGATCAATTCCTTCCCCAGGAGCTAGTACATAAAATACTTTTCTATGTCATTTGGACCAACCAACATGGGTGATGGAACAAGGTAAACATAGTAATTGTCTGGTCAGGAGAAGCAGCAACAGAACCAACATTCATGCCTCCAGTCCTCCACAGCTCCACGTCCTCCTCCAAATATTCTCTAGAATTTCTGGAAATTCTTTGCCTATATGTTAGAAATTGAAATGTCTCTGCTCTCTGACTTAATATGCAGTTTGGCTGAAGGAAATGAAGCATTTTGCAATGGCACAGTGAGTATGGAGCACTTCTGTCGGTGGGCAAAGCCTGAGCCCTCAAACCCAACAGAGGCCTTGGGAGGAAGGCAAGAAACTCCCACTTGAGGGAGCAAGGACAGCTCGTGGCGGCAGAGGTGTGGGATTGGAGCCTCAGTGCAGGTGTTTGCCTGCAGCAAAGCTGGAGACAGAGGCACGGAGGTGGGGTGATGCCAGGGCAGGAACCAGGCAGGAGAACTGAGGACAGCAGGCAAGAGGTGCCAGCTGGGCACACTGGGCTGGGGAGCAGATGAGGTGCAAGGGAAGGGGAATACAGGGCTGGAGTCTGAGCCTGGGTGAGAAGGACAGGAGGGCCAGGGAAGGGTCTGAGCCTGGGTGAGAAGGACAGGAGGGCCAGGAAGGGGCTGAGCCTGGGGGAGAAGGACAGGGGGGGCAGGGAGGGGGTGAG
>VZRV01000628.1:351734-462818 GCA_013398115.1 Falcunculus frontatus
GAGCCTGGGTGAGAAGGACAGGAGGGCCAGGGAAGGGTCTGAGCCTGGGTGAGAAGGACAGGAGGGCCAGGGAAGGGTCTGAGCCTGGGTGAGAAGGACAGGAGGGGTGGGAAGCAGGGTGTTATTGGCAAGGGTAGCAGTGGTTGCCATTTAAAGGGTATCTGTGCGAACCAATTTTAGAAACTTCTATTTTAAATCAGCTTCACCCTCCCCCTTCCCCACATACAGAAACACACACTGATCCATCATCTATTTTAAAAAATTGTCAGCATATCCCTGTCAGCTAGCAGTATGATTTCTTTTTTTCAGCTATGCCAGCAAAAGCCCTAATGTAGACATAGCTATAATATGAGCAAAAGGGGGAAAAAAACTTTCTTTTTGCCAATACAGCTTCTTTTGCTCAGGCAACTGATACAAGGTATATTTTTCCAGGTTTTTTTCCTAGTGTAAGCTTCTGCACTCTGAGTGATTGCACTGTCAGAGAGTCTGTGCACTAGGTTCAAAAAAGGTGTCCACAAGACCTTAAATTGTGCTGGGGAAAGGACAGCACCCAGCACTGTGAAATCCTGCCAGTGCCTGGAGCTCATAGGTATGGATGCAATAAAAACACAAAAATAATACAGAATTATAAGCCCACCATTCCCAAGCTCCAGAGTAATGGCAGCCAAATTTTGCTCACTTCCCAAACTTTCTAAGCAGCTTAAGCCCCGTGCAGCACTGCAGGTAATCAATATCTTCTTAGAGTAAATTATATCCTAAAACTCAGAGCTGGTTCAGTGTCCAGAAGCTGAGAAGTATGAGAAGGACTTTTCTGTTCTGTATGAATGGAACAAAACTTAGGCATCTAGGGGGAAAAGCAATCTCAAATTATAAATAATGCAGGAACTCCAACATACCTTTTAAAGCCTCAGTCCCCTTATAATTTAATGTTTGAAATGCTATGCTATTCCTTTGGAAGCCTTTTCTCTCTCCACTGCTGATGATGGTCCATCTTCTTAGACACTTGAATAATGTCTCTCTTCCTCTTGTAACACCTTCTTTGACTGCTGCTCATGCATAGTAATGCTAATAATCTTGCAGCTTTCAGCAACATTTTTCTTCCCTTAAATGAAAGCTTGCTTTTATGCAGGGCTGTTTTGTTCAGTACCTTGTCTCCTGCATGCCCCTTTCACTGCACAGGGTACCTGTGTACGTACAAATGTCTATTTACTGCTGCCCATTATGAGCTGTTCATGTTCCATTTAGCAGCATGCAGGAGAATCTGACTAATTGATTACCTATATTGTATAAATTTTAGCAAAGCATAAATGATATGGCCAAGATGAGCTTGCTATTACACTGAATATTTTATAAATATATATGTAAGCATAATCCCTCCCAAAAGAACTTATACCATCATTAACCAGGGACCTTGTGCATGTGAAATGGACTTGATACACAGCAAATTATACAGCAGATAATACCATGTGCAGTCAAGTAGAAGGATATATTTTATACTACCTGACAACCCCAGAGTTTTACAGTTCTTTCCTCAGAGAAGATGGATTCAGATCCAATCACCTCCTAAATGTAATAACGTAAATATAGACAATAGATAAGTATTAAGCTCATTTGTCAAGGGAAACTAGGCAATTCACCTCAGGTCATGAAGCAAGAAAGGACAAGTAAAGCAAACAGAATCCAAAATTTAACTGTTAGTCCAGTCCTATAACTGGTGGGGACTGCTTTAATGTGCTTTGTGCTTCTAAGTTATTTTTAAGCACCTTCTCAGTCATCATTAAATGTTAAAAGGATCTTGTATCTTTTGGAAAGGGGGCAGTTGAAGATCCCGGCTATTTCCAAAGCGTCCTGAAATAGAAATCCTCACGTGTAAATGGCCAGTATAGAATTACAACTGCATTTTATATAAATAATTCTGGTAGGAAACCTGGACTAAAATCATTCTAATGACTTTGATACAAGTGCACAGTTGGTCTGTGAACTTGCAGCCAATGCAAAGAGTAATCACATTAATCTGAACACTATTCCAGTGGCAGCTGACAACGAAATGAACGCCAAACCGGTCAGCTCTGGCCTCTCCTGCTTATTTAACCAATGTTCCTGCTGCACTTAATATTATCACTGTAAAATCCAGAGAGAACCCTTCTCCTTAAATATAGTCTGGAAACAAAGTCGAACGCTGCATTCTCAGAAACAGTCACACACTATTAAAACAGAGGAAGCAAATTATAAACAAGAGCTTAGAATAAAGGTGAAAAACACAGACACCTTCAGAACACTGAACATGATTACAGCAAGTGCCATCATTTGCTTTCCCTTTGAATTGATGTTAACAAGTAAAGCATTTTACTTGTCTTTGTTTACCAGGAGAACATAAATACTGCATAAACTACATCTTCTTGCCAGCTAAGCTTTGTCTGCAGGATGGCAGCTTGTCCTAACTATGCTTAAACTTTCAAAGAGTTGCAAGCTCAGGAACAGGAACAATGTGGGATGCTATATACATGTGAAATGCATTCTTCATTAAATAAGTACTTGAGAAACCTTAAATGTCTCAGCCTGCCCAAAGGTCTGCACTACTCAGCAGGATCTATCTCCAACAAGTATTTCATGAAACACCTGAATTGGGAGCCTAGATCCTAGCCTAAATAGAGGCTTCCTAAGGGATTTAGCGCCAGCTTTCCTAGGAAGAGGATCATAAAAGCACTCAGGTCTTTCTGAGGTGCCAATGCACTACTAGACAATCCAATTCTATGTGTTCTGGCTTCCCTAATTTTTCCCAGAGAAGCCCCTCTTCCTCATGTAGTGAGTGGCTGCCCAGAGCTCTGCAGGCTCCCTTCAAGGAGCCAGCTGCCCCATGCCTCGATGCACTGACAGCAAAGCTGCTGGGATCCTGGTGAAGCCTTCCTGTCCTGGGTACAGCATTGCCAGGCAGGGCTGTACAAACACTCACAGTGCCTACGAGCACCACCCAGCCACTTTGGAATAGTTTTATACACCAGAGCTTCAAAATGGCTCTGGATGCCAGCTCAGCTACAGCACTAAGTGGGCTCCTCATGGATATTCTTGCAGAGCAAATATTGAATGACATCGGGGCAAGGCTCTTGCAGTATTGTGTGCTATTTTGTGAGGATAGAGAAAAAGCCCTGTCCTTAGCTTACCAGCAGGAAAGCACAGGGGGCTTTGGCCAAGTCAGCATAAGCTGATCCAAATTCAGTTGTTTCAATCTGCCTTTGATGGGTTGGTTCTGCCTCCAGAGCTGCTGGAGATCTGTAGTTAGGACCTATGGATTGAGAGAAGGAGGAACAGTTTCCACTGGGTTTGTGCAAAAATGGAGCTGGGCTTATGAAAGAAATTATATCAAAATGTGTCTTGCAATCAACCCAAGGGTGAAATGCCCTGAGTGTGTTTGCCTTGCTTGAACAACCCAGTTCTGATTTCCCATTTCACGTGGAAGCAAAACAAAAAACTGATACGCCTAAGCATGGCTACTCTAGCTAATACAAACTAGGCTGTACTCCATGGATTGCTGGATGAAAAATTAGCATCAAGTACCACCATGCCGTGTGTAACATCTGGAAAAAAATTGTAGAGCCATCTTCATTATTTTTTAGAGAAGAGAAAACTGTAAATTGTAGAAGGTATAAGAGGAAATTCTAACAGACTGTACATTGTTGGGGACTCTATTTCCAGCTGTGGCAAACCTGATAATAAAGTACACTATCACCTCGAAGTTCAGACATCAGCAGAAACAAGGCAGCCCCCATGGAGAGCTTCCACGCAATATGGGCTTTCAAAATGGCAGCTCCCCACTGGTAAGAAGAAGTCTGGGTGCTTTGGAGAAAGTCTGAAAACATTTAAAGGATCAAGGTATAGCCTTGAGTAAGATATTCTTTTTTTTGTATCTTTGGGGGATGTTTTCCTTGTTTTGTGCATTAAATAAAAGAGCATGAAGACACTTTACTTATAATAATATCCTCGATAAGCATATATTCTTAGGAGAATAAAACGAGGATGATTAGAAAGCAAAAACAAAGGAGAGAGGAGGAATTCTAGGGACAAAATGCTCTTGACTGGCTGTGGAGAAAAAAAAAAAAAAATCAAGAGAAGCAAAACAGCAGCCCCTGTTATTTGCAAACACGTACCAAGGAGGCTGAGAATAGATCCAATGACAGCTGCAGCCTAATTGATAGGAGACTCGCCTAACAGGTTGTCAGACTGCTGCGTGGCTTCAGTCCAGGCCACGTTGCTGGAGGCACAATGTTAGAAATACTGACAAACGTTTACTAAAAATAAATAAAAAAATATTCCAGGGCAAAGGGAAATATGGCTCCGAGTGACTACTTGCAAAATTGCGTTAGATCTCTAGGAAAGAGGAAAGTAAGCGGCAAAACGTGTGAGAGTCCCCCCAGGGCCTGCAGGACAGACACAGGCAGCCTGCCAAGGCACTCCAGGATTGTGCTGCCTGTCAGGAGCGTTGGCTCTGGGTGTGCTGAGAGCAGCTCTCCACAGAGGCAACAAAAATAACCACCAGATCAGCAAAGAGTACAATGAAGAGAGTTGACTAGCTGCAAAAGAAAATTATATTAGATGTATAGAGATGGATCTGTTTAATGGTAGGAAGGAAATCACAGGGGCAAGTCCTTGAGCTCTTTTCTTACTTACCAGGAGAAGGAGGTATGGTTTCCTTGGCCAGTAGGGATGGGAAGAACTATGAGAGAGCTGAAAGTGGCTTAGGTACAGCCCTCAGCTCATCTAAGGCAACACACTCACAGCCAGTCACATTTAGGAGTCTTTGAATGCATTCAGCCACATGCTAGGACAGAAAGCTTGAAAGAATCCTTGGTCTTGAGCTCCCAAGGCAGCAAGGCATCCAAGCAAGCTGCAGAGCAGAGAGGTGAACAAGGGAAAGCTAAAGCAGAAGGAGGTGGGGGGAAGTGAGAAGCCATATGGATGAAAGCCTGTTAGGACTGTGAAGGCTGCTCTCTTTGAAGGAGATCCAACCTTGGTAATGCTGAGACTATGTGGGAGGGAAACAACCTTCTGAAGGTAACTCCTAGCATTTGAAGAGGCACCTGGGGCAGGAGTATTACAGTGCCTGTGTGCACACAGGAACCCTGGGACACGAGTACACAGTCCCTCTGGATTTACTAGGACTACTAATCACACAAGTAAAGTCAATGCCTGAAGAGAGCCCTTCCACAACAAGGGGAACAGAGCTGAGAAAAACAGCACTGCCTGAGTTCTCCATCTCTCCCCATTGTCTTGGGATTACTGCACTTGACACTTCTCTGTTAATCTCTGGTTACTAGTGAAGAAGATCAGCAAATTAACACATTCAGAATTCATTCCCAATAAATACTTCATTAATTTCTATAGAAAGGAACTTGAGAACAAGCACTTTCTTTACTCGGTCATACCCTGATATTCATTTCTGTCTCTGAGAATGTCCAAAAACATGGTGAAATACCCATAAACAATATTATGCAGAACTAACCAAGTAATTTGATATAAACTCATAAACCTCCCTGTCCTCACACACTGCAAAAGAAAGGTGAAATGCAGCAAGGAATCATTTGCTGCCCTCTCCTTCATGGAAAAGTGACATTAGGTCTTTACGATCCCTGAATTAAAACTCAGAGGGCACTGAGTTTTTCCACAGCAACATACAGAGATCTAAGAGAGGGCCACCAAGAAAATTAGGGGAGAAGCAATATGGCTAACAGCTCTCTAGGGTATGTTCAATATATGATCCTCAGCACTGAGCAGATCCCTAGGTAGCTAAGGAGAACAAGACAATTACTCACAATTCAGGGCAGTTTGATGAGTGGAGTTCACTGCAGCCAGGGATGCTGCTACATGACAGTGAGGCACTGTCAGAAATGGGTTTCAGAGCTAGGTTTCTGCAGAAATCTGAAATCCCAGCCTCCTCATCACAATCTCCCCCTGATGAGCAACCGTTGGGAGACATTTGTCCTTCACGAGGTGAGTTCAGCAACACGGTTTCCAGTATGGAAAATAGGGAATAACAAACAAGAAACTCAGAGCAAGAATCGTGAAGCAAGAAGTTACTCATAAATGGAGCCAAAATTCTCAAGAGGTTTGTGTTTGGTGGATGCCTGTGTACATATAAATACCCAGTTTATGCATGCTGACAGATCAGAAGACTTTCTGACAATTACAGGAGGAGGTGAGCCTACTTCCAAGCTTTACAACCAAATCACCTCTGGACTGTGCATGTTCTGAGAGTATCAAATTGAGAAAATTTAAATGACACAAAACTCTGCTACACTTTCACAGTCCCAGATCTGGCTTAACCTCTTAGTTACCCCCTCTGCTGTTAACTGTAATGAAAACCCAGTCCCTCAGCTGTGGGGAGTGTGAAGTCCTGTGGAAGGTTCACCTTCTGCTTCATAAGGCCCAGTCCTCAGCACAGTCCAAGGTGCTGTGTGGGAGAAAAGACTGTAGACAGAACCACTATTTTTGTATTGTTTATGAAATAGGCTCCCTGAAGAGGATCCTTGCATCACATTACTGCAAGAATGGTATTACAGCTTTTGCTGGAAATTGAGCATCTCAATTTTTCACACGGATTTTTTTTTTGCCCCTTTAAAAAAGCCCCCGACTTGGATTGGGTGAAATTTAGAAGCATGATCCCCTTTTTGACTTTAATAGAAACAAGATTGAGCTCTATAATAAGCTTTCATTTAAGGCAGACAGGCGCTTTTGTATTGTGTTTTTTGTAACTTCACTAGACCTTAGAAAGCATTAATCTGTTTTGAATTCACAACACTACTCCTTAAATAGTGGACTCTCACCCCAGAGACTAAGGATGCTGGAACACTGACCTCCTGCACCCAGGGATTTTGATCATAAGTTTGCATCCCAGAACTGCAGGTCAGGTTTAGCTCTCAGCTCTCAGTATATGAGCACATAGTGGGAGTGAGGAGTTATTTTCTAGGGCACATGAGTCAAATGCTCCATGCTGATAGAGAAAATGGTATGGTTACTGAATGTAAAGGAGTTGCTGCTTCTTTACAGCCAGCCCACTTCAACAGAAACCTCTGCAGGAAATAATGTGGAATCACTTTCTTACTGAGCAAACCACTAAAAGATCTTCTTTGTTGACAGGGAGCAAGAGATGTGAGATAGCGGAGCACAGGAAATATGCAAATACATTTTGGGGTTTTACCATAAAAACATCTTTCTGCTTTTAAATGGAGCAAACTGTAGTTAGTCCATTTCCCCAGATAGCACAATCAGAATTTTTGAAATGCCATTAATTATTCATAAATTGCATCTGTGTCATCCCAAGAAGCCCATCTAGCCACAAAAATAGTGGTTCAAAATTCAAAGAAAGGCTGCACATGTCAGAAGGGGATCCAAAGCCCCACACACCAAGCTGCCAGAGCAAAGATACACACATTTGAAGCTTATTCCCTTATTGGAGCATAAATCCTGGGCAAAAGCTGCAGTAATCTTCAGCAGGGCTTCAACACCCCAAGTGACACAGCCATCTTCTGCATAGTTTCTCTGAACTTTCAGGCACTTGCCTGGGCTCCTGCTATGCTGCAACCAACCAGCCTTTGATTCACCTTTCAGGTAAAAGTGTTTCCTACTCTGCTTTCAGTAGCATGGTTTGTAATTAATTTATAACTCAAATGATTTGAGTTCCAGTTACCATTATTCCAGGCTGACATACAGCAGGCACTGGGACCACAGGTCAAGGCCATTTGCTGACCGTTCCTGATGCTCTCCAACACAGCAACAGAATTGCTCAGGAACATCCTCTTTGAAATTTGAGAACTGCAATCACCAACCATGTTCCTTTAGCAGGTTCACACTTTCCTTCTGCTACGACAGCAAAACTCCTCTCTGCAGGGTACTATCCAGGACAAAGCTGTGCAAAGAACTCCCCAGAGGCACAGTGCCTTACCCTGTCCATGCCAAATGTATTTCTGGCATTAAAACCAAATCCCAGTGTAGACAACAAGAGCAACAAAAAACCCAGCTCCCTACTATAAACACCCTACACTGACCCCTGTAGCCCAAGTGGATGTTGTTGGGAGGTAATATATGATACAATTAACTATTCACAACAGGCAATGATTTCAGGCACTATTTAGAGGTACATGGAGGAAGAGCAAAAATATTATAGAGCAGAGCACTGCTGCCATACCCTACAAGATCATTAGCACAACATTCTGTCCTTGTCCTTTAGCACTTTTAGGATCAATTCCTCTGGTTTTACTAAAGCAAACAGACCACAAAACTAAGCCCACATCAAGTCCTTACTCACTATCATAAACATTTCCAGGCATACACACTTTCTTCCACCAGAAAGGAAGAAGCCCTGTACTACCAGTGATACCCAAACCAGCAAACCATCCTCTCTACACACCACTGCAATGGCCTCAAAGAAGGCACTGGGCAATGCTGGATCAGAGCCTTTCTTCATTCTTCTACAATCCTGTATGCAGTGACTAAAAGTTGTATATTGTCCATCAATGTTTTGGTACTAACTGCAGAGCTGGAGTCAAACAGCTTTTGTTTGGCTGCTGTTCACCACTCCCCAGTGAATGGTTTTCTTAATCATGCGAATAACAGCAGTTTTGTCAAGGACCATTTTTTAATCACTATTTTGCTAATCCTCCAAGCCATGCAAAACAGGCAGCTCACAACTGTTTCAGGGGAATCTTTTATACTTAATGCTATCAGAAAGGATGCTTTACCTGAATTGTTGGTATTGGAACTCTTACTGTTTAAAATGTTCAGCAAAGGACTGTCTTGCTCATAGGTGCTGCAACACCAGAGATTACAGGCTGCTTAATAAAGTTCAAGTGCCACAGAGGAAGATTAAGAATATGTACTAAACATAATTTGTACAGCTTTGGTCTTATAAGGCACACCTAACAGCCCAGTAATGATCAAGTTGTCACTATTATTATTTACTGAAAGCATACACTGTGTCATGGTACAAAGGGAAATAAGATCTACTCCTTGGCCCAGTAAGTTACAAAGATTCAATCACTTGGCTTCACTGAAGAACTCAGAGGGGCTAATGAACAAGTGAGTGACACTTGCTGTAGACCATGTAGGAACACATTCAGTGGCAGAGAGGTGCCTTGGAAAATTGTAAGGCTGTAAAAACAGAGATGTAACCTTCAGTGCACATTAATCCTAACCAGTTAGACTTAACCTGACAGTAAGTACCAAGCACTAACAAAATAAGAAGCCTGAAACTGTGAGAAGACAGACGAGCCCTTGCCAACCTGCCTGGTCCAGCTTCCTGGCTTTTAAACTTCACCCCTGAAAACCTTTGTAATGGCCAGGTTGACTGACTTTGAGAGGAGCACTCATGGCTTAGGCAGATGTTAGATTGCAGGCAAAGAGTAATGACCACAACCACTTCGTTCCCAACAAGATCACCAGCCTTTGCTTTCGCTTGGCCCTGTTTCATCAGGATCATGGTGTAAATGAACAGCATAGAGGCTTAGCAAAGGAAAGATAACCGAGAAATTCAGGGCCCTTCTGCATGACCTCAGCAACATTCTCTGCCCTGTGTGTGTTTTAGTTCTTCATTGGTAAACAAGGGCCAGGCTGAAGGAGAAAGTGCTGTGTGATAACCCAGGGAGCAAGCTGTCATTTTGAAGGTGTCCCACGGATGGAAACACATTGTAACAAACCCATTTTAACATACAAAGGTTAATTTTGTTTCAAATGTCTATGTTTTTTATTGTCTATTGTTATGCCTAGCATAACAATATGATTACGGGTCACCCCTTTCCCACATGGATATATTCCATCATTCTACACTACAGTAGTAACGTACTGTGTAGAGTATGACAATTATGACTATATATGTCCCAGAAAAATTCCCAAAGAACACAAACCTCTTAATTATTGAAATTATTTTCTCCAAGTGTGTCGATTCACTTAATCCTGTGTACAACTCAGCAAGCTTTAATCCTTCTGCATATTCCAAATTCAGTGATATCACCCTTTTAGCTACTGCATTTGCTCTTAATAGAAATTTTCCCTTGTGGTTCATTTATATTCAAGAGACTATTCAGGTCACCCAGTGCAAATATTTTTGGATCATTGGCGATGTCATTGTCCAGAATCATATTCACTCTATTTCCTCCATTCCCAGAACGAATTTACTAGGTATGGGATGCTGGAAAAAAAAGCTCTTGTTCTCATTCATTTCATATTTAACCAAAGAAGCAAAAGAGAAAATAAATTAAGTCTGATTTGCATGAAATCATGCATTCTGTACCTAAGTGTTGAACAAGAACACAGAGATTCTTTGAGTTCTTTCATGTCTATTTTCTATATTTAATTCATCTCCTTGTCACCTTCTGTTGAATTAAGGGAATGATACAGTAAGTTATCAATAACTTAACATCTTCTACTTCATCTGGCTCCTAACCCCCCCCCCAACAACACTGCTTTCCTTCCAGCTGGACATGCAGCATTTGTCTCTCAGTACTCACAATCCTTAACAACCAAATGCAATTTAACCTGTTGAAAAATCCCCAGAAAGAGGGAAAGCAGGGAAGCACATCCTCCCTGCTGGCTTCTCAGAGGAGAGCAACACTGCATTTATATTTTGCAGCTCCTGCTTCATAGGACACTGTGCTCCTTTGCTCTCGGGTGCACTTTGATCCCCCAGGCTGAGCAGTGCCTTCTCAGCCACCTCCAAACTCTGCAGCAGAGATAGCTCCAGACAAGGCCGTCTCCTGGAACTGCCAAGTGACAGATCAAAGCCAGAAAATTGCCCTTGTTTCCAGTGCTGCTTCTGCAGTTAACACTTTGCGCTCTCCCCTCCAGGCACTCGGGAGGCCTCTCTGGCTCCTCCAAGTAAAACCTGGAGCCTGAGGTCCTGTGGGTGGGAGAGACAGCCCCAAACAGACCCCTAAAGGCCCAACAATCAGATGATGTGCCAAGTTACATGAAATTAGCTCCCTTGTTTCTCTTAAAAGAGACAAAGGAAATGAAAGGCGAGCTGGAAGCGGGGCTGTGTGCACCCCCTCTTCCTTACCCGGCCCCTTCTAGACATTATTTACAGCAGTGCTGGAGTCGGCCTTTTAGAGCTCACTGAAGAAGGCAGTGGGAACCTTTCCAACGACTCTGTGGCCTTGCTGAAAATTGCTGAGGTTTGGTCTGTGCTCCTTTAAGGCTGCAGTGAGAGTATGAGCAGTGGGACATGAGCTAAACTGAAACTGCTGGTAAAGGAAGGGGTAGGGGGAAGGGATTCATCACCAAACTATTCTCAAAGTTGAGAAAATAACAATTTAAAAGAAACGCAACAAAACAAAAAAAAAACCAAATACCTTCCAAGCATTTTTTTCAACTTTAAAGAGCAGCTGCAGCTGGACTGGTGCCCAAACTGTGCAGACTCACTCAGCAGACACAGGCTGAACATCACAATAACTTTGGGTATTGATGGTTTTAAGACCTGAGGAATTGGAAGATAGTCAGTGTTGCCTTTTCCAGCCCCTTAACCCTCAAGCTGCTGCAGAGGCCAAGGAATACCTAATGCCACAAGAGGCACAGGTACAATCCTAGCACAGCCAGCTCGGCCCTTCATCTTGCACAGACAGATAATTTGAAAATCCCACAATTCATTGAGCATAGACCGTTCCGACACAGCATTAAAAATGGACTGGAATGGCTTTGCAGCATTTTTCTAAGTGTGTTAATTTGCTGTAACACTCCCTGTCTCTCCATTCTTTTGTAACATGCTGGATGAGATGGCTGCCATTACTGCCATGTGGCAAATTTCTATCAGGATTAAAACAGCTGCATAAACATAAAATGACAGATAATCACAAATGCCTGCAATCTTCAGATAAAGGCAACACACAGAATAACAGAACTTGTTTAAATAACATGATTTTGATTTAAAAATGCAGCTTCTTTTCCCCTGACACTGCTACTCAGATGGACAAACTTCATTCAAAGGCAATCTGTTTGTTGTGGGTACGTGTCTGTCCATGCTTTTATTTAAAGAATACTTTTCTGCGCTTGAGTATCATGATTTCACATCTCCTGGATTAAAAGAGGGGTTGCCTGGTACCACTCTTACCCTGGTGTGAGGGAGAATCCTCAAAAATGACCATGCAGGAGGAGCAGCACTGCAAGCCTCCAGCTAGCACAGCCTTCAGCCAGCAGACAGATTTCAGGGGCACATTAATTAAATCACTCCAAGCAAGGATAGAATGACATGATGCTGTGCTGTCACCCAAAGCCTCCTAAACCCTAGTGAACCAGGTATTACCAGCACAAGTGTTGCTTGTGTGGGCTTCAGTGAAGAGTTTGATATATGTTTTCCTACTGCCGTCAGACAAACACGAATAGCATTTCCTGTATTATTGCCTCTGCTTGGAAGATGATGTGGAAACTTCATCTGCTTTTTCCGGATGTGTAGGGAGAGAAACAAGGAGGTGAATATCTAGAGAGCTGGCAGAAGTGCAGTAAGAGGAAATAAAAGCAAGCCTAGAGAAAAGAAAGCAAAAGCAGACTGAATGCCCCAAACTTGCACAGACAGTGGTCAGTAAACTGAATCAGGTACTGCGAGAAGGGGAGTTCAAACAGCTTTGTGTGGTTAACACATGCAATGCAAGTCCCCAAAAGAAGAAAGTCTTCTGTGAGTGGCTTTATTTCCTGATTCCGAGGGAACCAGCAGAGCTCAGCAGGATAGGGCAGCAAGGAAGCAAAGAGATTAGTAGAAACTGAACAAAGCAAAAGGACAGGGGGTGAGGGGGTGGAAGAGAAGGACATGGATGAGGAAGGGAATATTATTTTACAGAGCAATACAGTACTTTGCTGGGTCACAGCCAGTCTCTGAATGTACCTTAAACTCCTATTTCCCATCCTCTCCCAGCTGGATAGATAATTGCCTGACTCTAGAAATATATTAATCATTTTTATGTCTATGATCTCCAATGCCAGCACAAGGAGTGCTGTTAGACAAAGCTGTGTCTCACCATAGGCTACAAGTAGAAAACAGGACCCCCTTCCCCTCCTATATCTGAGATCAGTCTCTAAGAAAAGCACAGGAAACATCAGGAATTCCCAAGGATCGATGGGGTAAGATCTTCCTATGGTTTCAGGCATATATACTGTATTTCTTCCCCAAGACTTTCACACACAGCCTGATTTATTAGCCTTAGTCAGCATTCTGTCTTGTACACCTGCCAGAAAAGCACAGTGGGATGAAACATCTGGTAAATTTGCTCCAATTCTATTATGAAATATCTTTAATTCGAGTTTCAATGAAAAGTAAACAAGTCATTGTCTTTAAAAAGTGCTTTGCTTTGCTGTCAGAAAACCCTGGCAATCAGCAGTAGGCATTAGTCCTCTTTTCAGGGCTGTCAAGGGAGAATATCTCCCATTGTGAACCACTGTGGAGCAGGCAGAAGATGGTGTGTATCATTGCTAGTTTGGTGACATTTGACTTGTTCACCAGAGTCTGCTGTGGCGTTGCCTTGCAGTGACATTTGCTTATGCTTTAGGAGCACCTGGGGATGGAGGGAGCACATGGAACACAGCAGGATTGTCTCCCCCTGCCAGGCAGGGTGCTGCAGAGCCTCCTGGCTCAGCCAGCTCGGAACTGACTCCAGACCTGGTGCAGTCTGACAAGGAGCAGGTTCCAGCCCCCCCAGAGCCAGCCTGGGGATTTCTGATGGTGCCTTGCAGATGTCACCAAGTGCAGACTGTGGTGATGAACAGGTACAGCCTGTCGGGCGACAGACAGGACAAGGAGGTACTTAACTACTGCTCTGTATTTCTCTGTACTGGCTCCACACCTATGCAAATCATTGGTCCTAAACTCCCACATTATCCTTCCATGTAGGGCAGAGGCCAGAGGCCATTATTTCAGTCTCTAAATTGGAACAACACCTATAGAGAACCTTTTCTTCGTTTCTGCAGGTGAGTTCCAGCCCTCCTCAATCACTTGGGCTGTTTGTGGAGAGAGGTGAATGTCCCCCGCCAAAGGACTTTTTGGTGGTAGTTAAATTTCTGTAGAAAATCATTCCTCTCTTATGGTCAGCAACTTTAATAAGTGGTTGTGCTGCAGGAAATGAATGTATTGGTGGATCAAACTGCAGTACTTGACTGTATTGATCCACAGGGAATATTTTTTAATTGGTGAGGAGCCCTTATAGAGCCACCTGACTTTCCTACACACCTATGGCACATGGTATATTTGAGACAGATTTAGCTACAAAAGGCCAAATCAAAAAGACAGTGAACACATTAAAGATCATTACAGAAAACAGAACTGCATTAAAAACTAGTCCACCTGTAGAGGAGCAGATACATACATTCACGGCAGGTTGAGCACTGAATGATGGTATAGCAGAGAATATCTGTGCAATCCACACAACACACTGCCTGCAGTCAACACATTCCTACGTGCGCTGGCATGAGCCATGTGAAACTGATTTTCCATTTATGCCAATTCTCATGTTACACCATGCCAGGGTGCTGCAGCTTGGACACTGAACGAGGCAAATCCCTGCCACCCTCTTTGGCTCAGGGTAACTTCAGGACAACACAAAGTACTTGGAGTAAAACAAGATAAGACATAGAGTGAGAAAAACAAACCAATTAGAAGTGCCGTCGGAGCTGGAATTTCTCTGGGAACGTGTGATACAACTGGAGAAGGTTTAAAAGTGCTGCAGACAAAAAGTGGCTGCCAAAAAGAAAGCAGCTGTCAGAGCAGGGAACTTTTTTGGGTCAGGGCTAGTCATAAAGAAGAAGACATTTTTCACAGTTCTCATTTAATCTGAGCAAAGAAGGCTGAGTGGGGAGAGGTAACAGAGACAGGAGCAGAGCTGCAGCCACAGAAGATTAAAACATCTCAGAGCTGTGTTTAGAAACAGTCTGCAAAAGAGGCTTCTGGCAACAGAGAGAAATTTTGGACCAATCCAATGACAAGGAACCAGTCTCAGTTTTAAGGGGTGCTTCTGAGAAATCCTCTTGAAATTGCCAAGAAGAGGAAGTCAGCCAGTCCAGACCAGAACTGATGGGGAGAGGACTGTCCTTTTCTGTGGCAGGGAGGAAAGAGAATGTAAACTACCATGAAAAACGAGACTGGAAGTGGAAAGGTGCAAGGAACCCACAACTGGAGCTGAGTGAAAAAACAACATATGAAGCTACAGACAATGCCTATCATTTGGAGAAGAGGCACAAGAATGTGAAGGAGCTCATTTGAACGGGATCACAGCATGGAAATTGCAGAAGTGCCAGAAATAGTGACTTCAGCAATGAAAGAACCACCACAGATACAAAGCCAATGGGTAAAAAACCCTCCCATTTACCAAGCAGGACCCTTCGCTAATCCCCACTGTGGGAGGATGTGAATCGTATGCTTGAATAAATAATGAACCGGGAAAGAAAGAATATGTGAGAAATAGTACCATGGAGAAAAATACAGAGCCCAGGGTAAAACACATGCCAAGGTCCTGGTCTCAACAGGGTGAACCAAATGGGGACAGAGGGGAGCAGAGCAGCTGGGGATGCTGTGTGGGGCAGGCTGACTGCTGGGCTGGCAGAGCTCTGCCGGAAACCAGGGACAAAAGCAGGGAGGAGGAGGAGGGATGAGGCAGATAACGAAGCCATTGCAGACTGTCTCTATGGGGAAGAGCCAGGACTGGAGAAACATTGGTCAGCCAGTACATTAAATAGATGGTAAACTTTTACTTCTCCAGTGAAGTGTGTAACTAAAGTCACCACAATGATAACATAAAGTGGGATTAAAATATTGTCCATTTCACGTTCTAGTGAACTGTGTTTTGAATGAAGTTTTTTCCCCTACCCAAAAAAAAAAATTCTCTTTTTCTATGAGAAAGTAATGTAGCATCTGCTGCATCTGCCATCACACCACATTCAAATAATGTGTCCTGATCATCACGTTTGGAGGAGGCAGACAGCAGCTCCCTGCAAATCCGCAACACAGACAGAGAGCACTTTCAAAATGTTAAAATTACACAAAGGGTTATTGCCTTGTTCAAGATAACACAATTCTCCTCTGCCAAGCAGCGCTAACAGAGCAGATCAGGCCCTTGTCCATTCTGATATGGCAAGGGACAGCTGCAATCACACTGCCCCAGGCACTCTGCAGGAGCCTCCCTCTCTCTGTACCTCTTCCTCACCTTTCTGCCCTGCTAAGGAAGAAAAGGCCATAAAGTAAACTAGAACAAAGTACAAGCTGTAAGAGGCCTCCCTGCCAGGACTGCCAGAATTCACCCTGATCCAATGGACCAGCAGAAATCCAACTTCTTCCAGGCTCAGAGACTCTGAGAAGAGCAGCAGGGGTAAGGGTATGGACCCAGGGTGTGTAGCGAATAAGTGTGAGGAGTTTGTGAACAGTGGTGTGAAAGAGCTTTTTTTCTGTGACTCCCATCAACGTGGGAGCCACCTCCTCACTCCAGTTGTCAGACTGGGCTCTTGCACCTTTTTTTGTTGCTTTCTCTAGCTGCTATCTGAACTGAACATTGTTTTCGTTACTTTCCCTACAATTACAGCTTATTCTAATCAATAAAATTAATGATGAATGATCAAGAAAATGGAGCAAAGAAGAGAGGAGAAAGCAGTTTTGCGCTCTGTGTGGGCTTTGGTCATCACTGGCAAACTGTTTAAGAGCCCAGTCCCAGCTGTCAGAAAGCAACCCCTCACCTATCTGTCTCCACCCTCCAGTTCCCTTTGCCATCCGCAGCTTGGGCAAGCCTCTGGTGTTGGGCTGCACGGGTAGTGACAAGGTAAGTGGGAGGCAGGATAGAGAATGGAAGGGATGGACAAGCTCCATATTTAATCTCTTCTGTTCCTTGTAAAGCTACCATTGCCTTGCTCTTCATAATTTTCCCCCTTTTCTCCATGGCTTAGAAACAGCAAGACCTGAACAACAGGGGAAAAAAAATTATAATGCTTTAGGGATGTAATCAATATAAATTAATGGATGTTTTTTGCCCCAGGGAAGCACAGGCTCCACACTTCCTTCTGTCTTTTCTTGCAGCCCCCAGGCCTTTTGTCCTCTGGCAAAAGTTCCCCATTGAAGTGCATGGCATTTTCTGGGCACTATATCTCCAGTATATTCTTTTCAGCAGTGTAATTTTTTTGATAGTCATTTGAATAATCAGCAGTCAGTGTTAGAATACAGCATTGTACATTGACACCCCTAACCCCCGGGAAGCAGCAGAAGATGAAGAGGGATGCCTGCAGTTCTTACTGGCCTCATTTTCTTTCCTTGAGAACTAGCTCTTTCTTTCCTACATACAAGTATCCCACACAGTTATGGCCAGCCCTGGTTATCTATAGCCAGCCCTTGTTCCCATCCCTAATATCACACAACTGGAGCATGGGGGCTGTTTAGCCCAGTAAGGGAATAACATGGGCTGCTAAAATTGTCCCAAAATGAGTTGTTTGCACAACAGCACTCTGTATTCCAAACCTGAACATCTCTTTAGATGTGACAGTACTTTCAAAAGCCTGTAGAAATTTTTCTTTTGCAGGTCTAAGCTGATTTGTTAAATGTTACCACAGGGCTAGTAAAGAAGCTGGCTGCTTTAGGTCCTACCCTTTCAATACCAGGATGAATTTTGTAAATAATTTAACATGACAGAAGAAATTAAGGAAGGAAACATAGAACCGAGTCTTAAGGAAGGAAACACTGTTCTTTTATCACAGCTGAAACCATTTACTTTTGTTACGTGTACTTCTATTTTTTCTTAAGTACTCAGCTCTTTTAATGTTAATTCAAGCTTGCTGTTTCTTGCTGACAGCCAGCCATATGTGAGCCCCTGTTCTTTATAAACATTACACACCGTGCAAGATGATTATGTGATTGCAGACAGTGGGTTTTTTCCTCTCCTGCAAAACTAAATTCTATCAGCCTGAACCATTGGCTTGCTGCCTCCTCTCCTTTCCTGCTCTAAATTTGCATCATCAGAGGCTGAGATATAAAAGATTTTTCAGTGAGGAGGGCATCTTACTGGAGACTTCTTCTGCTTCCCTGTAATTTCAGGCTGTTGTTTCATCCTATCCTCTTCCAAGAGTACAGCTGTTTAACCAAAAGTTGAACTGAAAACCAGAAGAGGTGATAATCTCACCTGAGACCATGCAATGGCTCTCGGAGGGCTTGTGGAAGTACTCTCATCCTCCTTTAATCTTCCCTACCTGGTAAGCAGGAGGACTCCTGAAGTCCTCAAAACCTGCATTGTTGGAAAGTTTGCTGGTGGCCCACAGTGACAGCATTGAAGAGAACACAGTCACAAAAACAAGCCATAGGGGCATTTTTAACTCGGGAATTCCTGGGTTTGTGTTTGGGCTCTGCAAACTCACACAGGGGCCTGAGTGGGAGAGACACAAAAACACTGCACACACACCAAGGAGAAGCTGACCCAGAAATCCCAGGGATGGGGTAAAGGCTGAAACAGAGTGAAACAAGGCCAAATGGAAGCTCTGTCTTACCATAGTCAATAGGTGCACTCGAGCAGAGCATCTCAGGAAAGAGGGGGAGAAGGAGAACAAGCAGGATTTTTTCAGGGGGGAAAAAAAATTCTCCAAGCAAACTGTGGGTTTGCCATGAAGGGATCTGGGGGAGTAACCCAAATAATCACATTGCTCCTGATGCATTCATAGGGGAGCCAACCTCTAGGAACAAAGGCTACCATGTACCCCTAAAAGCAAGTGCAGTAGTTTAGCTTTAAACACAATCACAGTTTCACTGAGGACAAGCACAACCAAGGGTCTACGGCTTGCTGAAACCCCACCAATCCTTCTGAAGGTGTTCCCTTTGGATGCACAATGCACACCAAAAGCCTTCACTATTTCCTTTCTCTTAGGTTTTTCACCTGGCCTTGGAAAAGCCAAAAATGGACTGGAGCAATGTGTGATTCAGCAGATTTAGAAGAGTAAAGGCCATCCAGTGAAGTAAAATACAGGAAAAATAGACACAAACAGAAAAATTAAATGAATGAATGTGTAACTATAAGATAAGAAAGGTGTATGAGACAAGAAATAGGTGAGCAAGTGCTGGAATAAAACTAAAAGAATAAAATCTGGCTAGGAAAAGCTGAAAGGAAGAGTGGAAAATATTTTCAAGGAATAAAGACAAATAAGAATTTTTCAAGTATATAAGAAGCAAAATGTCAGCAGGGCTCTAAGAGAGTGCTAGGGTTATTTAGTAAGAGATAAAAAAGATTGCAGAAAAATGAAATCTTTACCAAGTGTTCATAAGAAAGGATGTAGGACTGAAGTAGGAGAGAGAATTACTTTTTCCATGAGAGGGGGGAAAATGCTCAAAGAACTCCAGGTCACAAATAGAAGGAATAAATAAATTACAGCTCTGCATAGTACAGACAGTCCCCCTGCCAATCATAGAGGAGGCAAGAAGGTCTCCTAAGAGTGCATTTTAAATATATTCTGTGAGAGCCAAGAACAGAAGAAAAATGGATTCCTATTATATTCATCCATTGCACTTATTTGTCCAACATGAAACAGAAATCTATACAACCTTCCAATCTTAGGTACTCCGAGAGCAGAGATCATCCTCAAGAAACTACAGTTACGTTATTTCAGTCCCTCTGATGCTGCAAGGGTCAGACAGGGAGGGACTGGATTTGTGTGTGCACACAGCAGCTCACACCTGGCCCTGCTTCACATCCCAAAGCTGCTGGGGGAACAAGAACCCTCTGGCTCCCATCTCAGTGTTTGTAACTCAGGAAGGGATTTCTGGATGTTACAAGGTGGACCAAGCTCACCTATGAGTCCAGCCAGTGGCTTGAGCTGGAAGCATTCACCAGACAAATAACAAGCAGAGTTAAGCTGCAGACAGAAAACCACAAGAGCAAAGTGAGAACAGCATAGCATCTCTGAGATGGGAAAGGCTTCAGGAAAATGTTGCTGGGATTTCATAATCCAACTCTACCCGCTGTTCTCATTCCTTTAATGAAAAAAAGAAGTTATTTGGTTGGGGTTTTTAAAATTTTTTTTTTAAATGTATTTAAGGACACGATATTGACAAGGCACATAAGCACATGACAAGAGAAGGACCTCCTTATGTGGCCTCCCTTGGAGAGTTACAAAGTGCCACGGCTTTGAACAAACCTCATCTGGATGCGTGTCCCAAAGGACAAACACTGCCAAATGGCTGTCAGCAGTGTGCACTCTTTGCCTAGCCCTTACCTTGTATTCAATTTCATACTTTATATTTAGCTTTGGAAAACTAAGTGTATAGGCATAGGGTTGGAACCAATGTATTGCAGCATCTTAGGGAACACTGAAGAAGTCATTAATATTGTCAGATGCTGATCCTTTCTCCTTAAAGTGTTTTTGCTCAAACTTGGCTTTTCTCTCTGCCATCTCTCTGTGCTCTCTGTTAGAACACAAGGTGACCTTTCCATGCTTAATTATCTGAACAAAATACACAGAACATTAATACCAAAAATGCCCCTTGTGCATTCTACTACATTTGCAGATCTTTGAAATAATCTAACTTAATCTGTTCTTTTTCAGGTTAAGGTGAATGTAGTGTGAAATAACCAAACAAGTAAACAAGAGAAGGGAGGATGGACAAACACATGTTGACAAATACAGGCCAAGGAATAGAGTCTGTGTGTGCATGCACAGGAAACTGTTCTCCTGCAGAGCTTGACTCTAATCTGAAACAGACACTTGATAGTGCTTTGCCTTTAGATAGAAATGTTCATGCAAGCATCTCAAGGAATCTTTCAAACAGTCACATGCAGCACAGTGTGGCAATCAGAAACCACCAAGTATAATCATTTTACAGAAGAGTGAATTGATTCATATGGTCTGGATGATTTATCCTCCTTCATCACAAAAAAAAAATCAGCAAAGAAGCTTGGAGTACAACATGGAAATCACTGCTCATGAGGCTCTAATTATCATCTTTTCTCTGTGCTCTTCAGCCTTGCAGACTGACACCACCACACAGTGTGAATTCCCCACTCGGGGAGGATGTGCTTCCTTCCCCAGGAGCACACCTCTGCCTGAACACTGCTTGGAGCACACACTCATCGATGTATTTTTGCTAGCAGGGACTGAAGCCCCATCCACTCACCTCACTACCTGCAATTTGTGGCACATTCAGCTGACCTCTGGTACTTGAGCACCTCACCTACTGTTCGTGAGATGAGGCTATGTCACATGACTGGCAGTTTAGCTGTGCTGGCACAGGACAAAATGGGGCTCCAAACCCCTTCTTGCAGGAAGAAGTGAAATTGCAGTACCCTGAAGTCCAGTTGGGCACAGCCGTGCCACACTGGAATAGGAGAAACAGGAGCTATTGGCATTTCTTATCCATGGGCTACTTCCAGAGCTCCCCCACAATCAGGTTCTGAGGGAGGTATGTGCCTTGGGCTAGGTGAAGTGTTGGGTCACAGCTCCCATATCCTACAGATCTCCAGGCAGAGGCCTTCGAAAACTCTTCAGTAGGCTGGAAGCACAGCAGAGCTCAGGAATACTTTGGAGGAGCTACAGTGTGACAGAAAAAATGTTAAAACCCATTTCTATATGAAGAGGCACTTAAGTAGTTCAGCCAATTAGATTACTTGATTGGCTGACATTCCAAACACTATCATTTTGCACACAGGGTGCCTCATGCATGAATGAACTGAACAAGGAGTTTGAAGGCTTTGCTTTTTGTCAGTGTTTGTGTGTTTCTTTGTGGAATAAGTAAGTTCATATTAATTTCCCTAACATTCTGATTATAAATGCTATGGGCATCTAATAAATTAAATTACTATTTATTTAGTTACTGCTTGTTTTCTTAAGAACTTAATACAAACATATGTAGTGACCTGAACTTGAATTACAGAATTCCTCATTTGCACTTCAGCTATCAAGATGGAATAGCTCAGCTTCTCTTCACAGTCCTCTAGCCTGGCACCCAAGTGGACACAGAAGCAATTGAGATCATTCAAATGGAGACACCCCCAGGGTGTCATATGCATTTAGAGAGAACAACTGAGAAATAAGAGGAACATTTAATACAGGAGAAAAATGTCCCTTAGGCAAAAATTTCACTAGGCACTAGAGATTTGTGGGATAATCCCTTCCCTGCACAAATGACACAGTCCAGTCTTCTGCTCCTTATTGTGCAAGCAGCCCCAGAAGTTTTTGTAAACCTGCCCTCTCTCCCGCATGCTAGAATTAAGATGCTGTAAATATACAAATAATTACTCGTCTTTCACTAAAATACTGCTAAGCATTTATAAAAAATCCTTCACTAAAGTCACTCGTGACACATTCAGAGGTAAGCACTCACCATCTCTCTTTCCTGGATGACAAGAGGCGTGGAAAGGACAGACCTCAATTAGTAATTACTCTTAGAGTTTTGATGCTGAATTCAAAATAATTAAGGTTGTGTTCTCATTTTTAAGGCAAGCAAAGGTGTCTGGATTTACACAAATCTTAGCCATCTCACAGGGGAATATGATTTGGCCTAAGTGAGGTACCCAAATCTCCAGAAGAGCTCTTGGGTACATTTCTGCACACAAAGGTGTACACAGACCTCCTCTATTTCTGCTCTGCCACATCTGGGTAAGAGCCTGACACAATTTGGACACCAGTTCGCAGCAGTTTGATCCAGGATGCCTCACCCTACTGATGCCTCCCTCCAGCCACCTAGAAACAGAGACTAGACAAGAGGAAGGGAATAAAGACAGGTATTTATTTGAAGGGCCTTCAAGGTACACCCTGGGGGAGCCAGAGGCTGCCTCCAAAATTGGACCCCAAGATGGACCCCAGGTCACGAGTTCTTCACACTTTTATAGGTTTGGATCATTTGCATATCAGGGTTAATTCTCCAATTAAAGCCCCAGTTTAACGATGTAACGCCCCTCAGCTTGCCCCCCTTAGAATCTTTAGTTTACACATTTTGGGCCTAAAAACAGCCTGGCTGTCCTTGAAGGCAAAGCCTAGAGAGGCTTTGTTCTGTCTGCCCAGTACGAGAGAGCAGGAATTACCGGCTACAAGGAACTTCAGAGTTCCTAAGGCATCACTACAGCAGCGCTACTTCTGTGAACTTCTGAGAGAGTGATGCACCAGCTAATGGCTGAGCAACCCACATGAACTATAGCTTTCCTCTCTGATTGGAATAACAGTCTTGAAATAATTAATTGTTTCAGGAGAACATAATCATACTCATTGACATATTCACTAGAGGGATGCAGGTCCTAAATGTGATGATAAATCTCTTTGATCAACCAATTTCAGATTATCTACAGAGCTTTAAGAATAATTAGTCTGATTCACCTTTAAGTTGCTTCATTTCTAAGCCGATTTAAAAAATTGGCTTCAGGGCCACTACCATCTTAGAGCTGGAGCAAGGCAGAACTCCACCCTGCAATAAATCTGGAATAATACAGCATTTTGGGAGGACTGATAAGGAAAAGCAGCCAATTACTGGGGCCACAATTTAAATGGTCCTTATTTGGGTCTCCTGCTCTTTGAAGAGTCAGAACCACAGAATCACAGAGGACCTCCAGAAACCACCTCCTGCCCTCCTGCATGGTGGGACCAGTGCACCTCTGACTCTCTCGACAGATGTTTATCCAGTCTGTTCAACAGTGCCCTAAGCGAGCCAAGGACTTGGTCCTTGACTTTATCTCAATCCCCAAGATAAGTGAGAAATCAGGCATGTTTTCTGTATGTGTCAGAGAAATTAAAAAGGCGATGGATTTTCATATCAGACTGCTGAGGACTAATTACAACAGTGTTTTCCAGCAAACCAGTGATTGTAGGCTAATTTTCTGTTATGAAACAGAAACCAGGGTTAATGAGGCTAATTGTGTCTACCAGTGTTTCGAACAAAAAGGAAGCCAAGTCAATTTTGAAGCGAGTTCTTTGTCAGGAACAAATTGAGGAAAATTGCTACAGTTGTACCAGCATTTCCTGAAATTGCTTAGTACCATGCTTGGGAAACCAACGCTGTAGAACACAAGCTAGTGGCACAGAAAATGAAGCTTATTAGACACTGAGTATATTGAGTTCCAAATGCATGGCTGTGTGACACACCGTGATGGTTGAGCTGCTGAAAGCAATGTAACAGGGAGTCAATAATAGAGTGAGTGACCCTCATTCCAGCCCTAGTGAGGTACTACAAAGAGAAATCAAGGTGCGTAGTAACATCTGTCAGAAAAACAAAATATTCAAGTTCTAAGTCTCATCTGTGACAGATTAATTAATTACACAAGCTGGACTAGTTAAAAATGAATGCATTACCCTGCAAAGCAAAATTTACCAGCAGAAGCCCTCTGAAATAAAAAAAATCAGTTTAGCCTCTTTTGCTAGGAGCTGATAATTATATTAGTTACTCAGAAGAACTAAATGATTTCAGTGACAGAAGACATAAATATATACAGCATAGTACAAGCAGCTGCTGCTGGGAAAATCTCATCAAATGCACCTCAGCATCAGTGCCCCTGCTATTCCCTTCCCAGTCGCTGCTGGATCCCCAGCCAGGCCAGCCTGCAATGCTTCGAGTTTGCAATGTAACCAAGTGGAACTAAAGCACAGCCACATTCATTTGCACTCCAGACTGGTGCCCAAATCAAGCCAGCTTGTGCTAGAAAGGGTACGAAGGCTTTCAGCTACAAAACACACAGGCACAATGTCTGCAATTTGACCTTACTGCAAAATTCAGGCTGTCTTGCTCCTCTGTGTGCCCAAGGCAGAAGCACCCTGGGATTTACAAGAGAGCCTTACTCTGCTGCAGGGGAGCTTGTGTGGGAGAGATCTAAAGAAAAGCCACATCCATACATACGGCTGTGCAAAGAGGAGCTCCTTAGGATGACAGTGCATAATAAAAAATTACAGCACGCCAGACAGCAAGGACAAAAAACAGGAAAACAGGCAAGTGGAAGAGGTCCTGTGGGGAAAATTGTGGAGCTAAGGAAGGAAAAGAATTAATGTTATAATACATCAATATAAGAGAGAATAAAAAACATATGGAAGAAAGGGAGAATCTTAAAGATTAAGCACAAACAAGGAGACATAGCAGATAAAAAAGGAAACAAAAATGGGCATAACATTAAGGTCAGTAAAGGTCACCAGATCCTCGGTCAACATTTCCTATCCAAAAATCAGTTCTGGGGAAAGGTGACAAGAGGAAGCAAAGAAAGTCTTGAGACAGGAGTGGGGAGCACCTGGCTGAGATCTCGACTTTAATAGAGCAAAGCCCATTTGATGTCTTTCAGTTTAAAGTTACAGCCAGCGGCTACTCAGCTCCAGTGCCTTCCTGAGCTGGGGCCTTTTGCAGTCTGTAATGTGTTCCCTGGAATCGAAGCTTCCCTTTAGAAAAAATGATGTCTGCAGCCCTTCTGGTTTGCCAAGATACAGCCTTCACTATGTAAATCAATGCTCTGCTGTCTTGTTGAATCTGCAGCCTGAGGTATGAACATCACCCATTCATCTTAGGGGGATGTTAACCTCAAAGCCTCATTGTGACTCTCCTAATGTTAATACTATATTAAACGAGTTGTTGAACATACAAATGCTGGGTTTAAATCACTCACATTTGTCCAGCATTTGTATAGGAGAACTGGATTTGACTTTGATTTTGCATCTGAAAAACAGAACAAAACAAATACCTGAATTTCCAATCATTGGTCATTCTGCAAATCAGCTTTATTTGGGTTTAGAGATACAGAGAGGGGCCTAGGCTGAATGACTGCTGGTTTTCCTATTTATCATCTCCAGGCAGGTGACTGATTCTTCTGTTTGCTTCCAGAACTTCAATTCCCTCTCCTAACACTGGTGTTCATATAATTTGGGTTTACAAACCTTCTGATTCACTTTTCTGCACCAGTTTCTACACTCTTTATTCATGCTTTTGGCTCTTCAGAAGACCTCAGCAAGGACATGGAAAGAAGAGCTCAATGATGAGGCCCCGTGGGACCCTCAGGAGGCATCAGGTGCCCTTTGCTCTCTCTGTGCAGCTGCATGGGAAGGGACAGAACCAGCACTGGAGCGAGGCAAACGCTCCACCTCACAGTGCCCACAAGGGGTGAAAACCAGTTTTCTAGAAGTGGCTGGCAGCTACAAATGCTGTGTGTTCAGGTCTCAAGAGGAATCACTTCAAAGTTTGGAAATTGCCAATTTCCACCCTGGAAAACCTTTGAAAGGCTTGCAGTTAAGCAGCCAACACTTCTGGTCTCCAAGTTCCCCATTAGCTCTAGGAAATTGTAGGTAAGAGCCTTAACCAGAAGCCACAGTCAAGCCCCCACACTTTGGCCTTGAATAAAGACTTCAGTACTGGGCTTACGACTAGAAGTGAATGCACATCCCTCAAAAAATAGATCAAAAGAAAAATGAAACTGCCTGCTCAGATAAAGCCCTTTTCAACAAGTTACAAGGGGGAGGGGAGGGCCACGAGAGAGGATGTAAAGAAATGGCCGTTGAAAGATAAAATAAGCAAGATACTGTGATGAAGAAAGTGAACAATGAAACAGAATCCAGTACTGAAGAGATCAAGTGAAAGAAAACCACATTACTATTTACAGTAAAGATCACTCATCTAACATGTATAATTAGAAATTCACACACAAAGATAAAAGTGACCAGTGAATGCTGTTGTTATCAAAAATAATACAGCATTGTATATATTTTTAAAAAAACCTAACACTCTCCAAAAATAGGAATAATGGGTCTCATTAATAAGAGTCTTCATCCGAACTAAACAAGTTCCCTTTATTCACACTGCAATTTTTCCTTGCCTGCCAAAAGAAACCCTCACGATAAGGCATCACAGTGCAGCCTCCCTGCCCCACACATCTGTGCCTCCATGAGGTTCAGTTGCAGACAGGACAATGACACCCAAAGAAACCCGTTCACATTTCAAAGGCTTCCATTTTCACATGAGTTTGCGTTGCTTAGGCTATATCTGAAAGTACAGCACAGCACTTGGACTTCTGTCTTTGTGCAAAACAATGGCTCACAACACTTCAACACTCAGGGCACACACGTATCTTTGGCTGAAACACAAATGTTCAGTGAATATGTGGGACAACATGCCACAGTGGAAAATCCTGAAGGGCAAGGAGTACTGAGAGAAGGTAATAATGTATCAGGACAATTTGGAAGGCTTAAAATGTCTGCTTAGGAAAGTGTCCTTTTTTTCCTCCTTAAAAAGGAAAATGAAACCAAATAAAAATTAAAGCCAAAGAAACAAAACCACAGACAAACAAAAAAACCCACACAGAAAAAAACCCACAACGACCCCAAAAGAAGCAACAAAAAATCCCCAAACATCTTCTAGCAACGGAAGCAAGTGCTTTTCTCTTGGTTTCCTGGAATTTTAATAGCAGTCTGTTATTATTTGCATGCCAGTATCCCAAGCAGACACAAGTCAGAGGGAGTTGCTATTTGGAACTCATAATTGGGTAGAGAATCAGACTTCCATGCAGGTGACAAGCAGGAGGGTTTGTAACTAGACAGAGTCCCATGAGACTCACCAAAAATTCAGCCACAAGCGCGAGCAAATCTGCAGAAGGGGACACGATCAGGTTGCAGCTATATTATCATAGCCCTAGAAAATTACAACTGACTGTTATTTACTATTTTTTCCAAATCTGATAATAAACTAACAATACCTTGTACTTAACAAGGTAGTCCCAAGGGCATCCATGACTGCTGACATTGCACCATTCAATCTCTGCCTAGTGAAATTATGCTGGAAAGGCCATAACCTACTGAGCTGGGTTGTTTCTGGTCTCCCTGGGCTGTAAGTCTACCAGAAACAGTGTGATCTGGAAACCTGTCACTGAGCAACTGCCAACTCTTCCTGTTGTGTTACAAAGGGCAATAAATATTGTTACATGGCCCTAGATTTATCCTCTTTATGTCTCTTAGGTGCCATTTTATGCCACATGGAAAAACACTCATAGAGAAAAAGGATGGAAAAAGAAGATGAGATAAAAGACCTCATCTATGGATTTTAATTTTAATTTATTCCCTATGCAGGATTTGCATGTCTGTTTTGGTTTTTTTTTTTAGCATAGGCAGCCAAATATTCTGCAGATTCATCTGTGGGGCAGAGAGATCTCACTGGTCAGCACCTCTGAAAAGCTAAGTTAAGAAGCTGGGTCATGTCCTAGAGGTTTAACATTTTAGGCTTATTAGTAAAGAAAAAAGTGTCAATAAATCTCTTCATCATTACCATCTACATCTTTATCTTTTTCTTAAGTCAGCAATACTTCTAATCTAAACTTTTTTTCTATTTTCCCAAAGTGGTAAGTAATAATCACATAACTAGTGCGAATCAGAGGCAAACATAACACAGGAACAGAAGTCTAAAACTTTCTAAATATTCTATTTTATTATTATTTGTCTAATTAAATATATACTATACCCCAGGCACTCTCATTATTATTATTCACCAGTAGCCAGCCCAGCAAATATTCACTGAATTCACACCTTTAAAAAAAAAAAAGAGAGAGGAGAGATGCAGACAGATGGAATACATCAGTAAGTCAGGAAACAGCTATCTAATCTTGAGTCAAACATTTTTACGGGAAATAAAAAATCATTTCTTACTTTCCAAGACAGTTTACAACATACTAGCAATTATCAGGAATCTTCCTGCACAATAAGCCTTTATAAACATTTTCTTCAGCTCTGAAAATCTGCAAGAAACCTATGGTAGAGAAATAGTAAGAATGGAGAACAATAAACAATATATGAAGAAGGTCATGGCAGTTTTCTGTGCTCTCCTAATGAAAACAAGCTACAGAATTGAGTAGCAAACACCTGAAGTTGCACATGTGCTCCAAGACATATCACAAAATCCAGATAGCAACACCTGAAGAGAATGGAATTTTCTCACTGAAAATCAACACTACTTTTACCACTGACATCAGCAGGAAGACTGGGGCCAATAAATTACCATGGATGCTCCTGAGAAAAGCTGTCCTAACACTTGGCTGTAGTGGTTTGGATGAGCACTCTAAAAGAAGACCTCGTTCTTCCAAGTAACCTGCCCTAAAAAGTCCAAAACAGTATTTCACTAGGACAGGAAAAAAAAGCTCTAAGTCATTAAAATATCTATCTTCAAAGGATAAAACTAATGTTCTTCAGACTAGAAAAAAAATATATATATTTTAACAGAAAAATATTTCAGTTACATTCACTGGTTAAGGTTTTTTGCCATCATGCTGAAACATCCCTCAATGTTGTTCTGAATTTACGTATACGACATGACTTTAAATTAGCATATGAGCACTCACCAAAGATATCAAGTGCATTGTCAAGATAAGCCAAGTATGAAATACTACGGAGGGAAAAATATTTCAAAGAAGACACAAACTGACCTAGTTTCACAGCCCGTTGTTCCAAATTATCAGGATTTCACTAACGATTGCATTTGTTTCATCTTGTCAGAATGACTTGCAGCTTATGCAGTGCACTGATCTACTGGTGAGAATTAATTGTAGAACCCAGTGACTTCTGTCAAAGTAATATACTTAGTTAAAACCTTTCTGTTGTATATCTTTGTTGGTGTCTCCAAAATTAAAATTCAAAGTTAGCAAAAGCAGAACTCCCCAGGAATCTCAAAGCATCAACTGAACGTCACAATTCTTTCTCATTTTGTATTCCACACTAAACCCAAGGTCAGTTAACAAAATATATTCCGTGAATAAAAGCATAATTATTGGTGTAATTTGCAGTGCAAATGAAAGAAAATCATTACTGCCTAATTAGCAGTACATATGTCAAGAAATCAGTAAGAAAAATACTTAGAAATAAAATAATAATAATTTTTAATTCTAGAAGCTTTTTATCTTCTGCTGTGAACAGAAACCTCAAGCCCTGCTTGTTGCCTAATTTCTTTTATAAATCATTCACTCCAAATTGTGGACATTTTCCATAGCAGACATTTAAATCTCAAGAAGGATTAGAGCACTAAAGAAGAGGAGCTTCATTAATCATTCTCTATTCCTTGAAGCCAATGTTTAACTATGGCTTCTTGATGAAGAAAACATTTTTTTACTTCCAAGTTTTGCATGAGAGCTTTCAATAAAAACTCCTCTAGGATATCTGAGACACTTCTAGAGATTTTCCTTTTTTAAAAAATTAGTACTTTTTAACAGAACACTTGCAAATGGAGATATTCCATGAGCGTGGAGCTCTTGGTGAAGGCAGAACTGCACTTGTGTGTCAACAAACCACAGTCATTGAGGGGGTCAACTTCCCAAATTAAGGCAATTCCAATCACTGGCTTTTTCAAAACAGAAAGAATAATAAACACAGCTGCAAAATTACGACAGAAAAAGGATTACAGGATGTGGCCCTGTAGGCTCCCAGATAAAGAAACGTGGTCTGCCAATAATTTTGTAGCAAAGATAGTGTACTCAGGGTAAAACCGATTTTGTCAATTGACGGGACCTATTCCAAAAGTGACAAACTTCAGAAAAGAGTTTTCAAGTAAAGAAATATAGTTATGCAGCTGATTTATTTGACAACTTTTAAAAAATAGTATCCTCAGCAATTGTTCCAAGTATCAGAGAAGCTGTTTATATGTAGTGACATACAACTTTAAAATTAAGATTTCCCAAGCAAGAAGTTCTAGACTAAGCTGATCTAAATAAAGCCACAACTTAGAGAAAGATATCACAATGATTAAGTTATAATAGAACTGTATCCGCAAACAGGTGTTATTGAAGGTAATTTATCCCCATCAGTATACAAGTTAGTTAAGGCTTGCTTTCCTATCTCACGTCCTAGGGACTCCACCAACACTGAGCACCATGGGGACCTCATACCTTATTTCCATTCCCCCATGTAGGTAAATATTTGGGACTTTTTTTTCTATTTTTAGGTTGCCCAAACACTATCAAAAGCTTATAGGCAGAGTGAAGAAAACAGAGACAATAGAAAGCAAAATATAACAGTTCTGAAGCAAAACAAGGCCTGTTTAAAACCACCCAACTTCACCATAACAGATGGGACATGCCACAAAGCAAGGGGAGAGCACAGGCTGAGGGACAGAAGATTGCAAACTGGTCCAAAGAGGCAATATTCCCTGGGTGAAACCACAGGGTGGCTGTGGATCGTTAAAGCCTCGTCTAGAGATATTGAACTCTTCAGAGGACAGACACAGCATTAGGAATAATTAACTGCATTAACATTCACTACACTGCCAAGCATTGTTCATCCCCTAGTAAAATGAACTTTGGGTTTTGCCTTGATTAGCCGCCACAATCAAGGAAAACATGTCTGAAATTTGCAGACAATTTTCATGCTTGAGGAGAGAGCACTGTCTTATTCTGCAGCACAAGTGCTGTATTATCCTTCACTTCTACAGAAGAAGATGTCAGTGTGAGACACACTATATGTGACAATTTAAATGCGTGCCCTAGGGCTTAAATCAGCACAGTGCCGAAGTCTAGAGATACTCGCAATCACAGACAGACTGACCTCAACTGCAAGCCGCAGAAAATAGACTGCATTTCCCAAATTCTGAGCTGGACAAGGCCTCTTTATAAAAAGTCCTGGGAAGAAGCTCATTTCTTTTTTTAAATTGCGTTGTCTGTCAACAACTACTCCAAAGCCTGAAAGTAAACAGAAAATTTCCTTGCCTAATTCCATTGGGTTTTTTTTCATAAAAATTATGTTGTTTAACAATTTTTTAACTGTGTCCATTCAAACAAGGTACAATGTGTGATAATGCACATTTTGGTGTCTGAGTAGAGCAAGCACAAGAAGGGAATTCAAGCTTCCCCAAGGAACTTTGAGGAGTGGGGATGGATGGAGATGTGTACTGGGGATGGATAGAGATGTGTATTTTCCACAGAAATTGGAGCCACAATTACACCCTTGGAGTGGAGCTGGTGGAGCCCCCTGAGCAGCAGCAGCCCACCCCAGTGAGTGATGCTCACCCCTGCTGCAGTGCAGACCCACTTTTCATGCTGGCTGTTTGCTTGGACTGCAGACTGCTTCTCTACCAGCACTGTTATTGCAGTTAGGTATGCAGTCTGGAGCAGCAGCGTGATGTCTCCCAACACAGAAACAGTGCTATACTGATAGAAAAAATGGCCTTAAAGCGTCATCACAGCTTATTCTCCTCACATGAGCTCCTTAAGGGTGGGATCACTACACAAACACACAGTGTTATTAAGGGGGTACAAGCCTCTTCACACACTTACAGCTATGTAGTTACTGCAATATGCTCCAGCTATTCTTACTGAAGAACCAGGTGGTGTCTTTCCAAAGCAAAGCCTTCCTAACTCAGTCAGTCATCCATCTCACACCCTCAGATGGCTGTAATCAAATACTGCTCATTTTGCTTTGCATTTAAAAGGAGCTTGGATAAACTCTTCACTGTGTTCTCCTCACGTTTACACTTGCCTGGACCTCAAAGAGCAGATCCATACCCACCCGTGCTATTTCTGTCAGAGGTGCCACATCGCTTCCAACGTGCCAGTGAATGTGATGATATCTGAATCCCGTGGCTATTCCCACTGTGGGCTCTCCCTTTGCTGCCATTTAACATGTATTTGCAGTGCCTGTTAAGGAACATGATCTGGGGCCAGCAGAAGAAAACTTCTTGTCACTAATCTGCTATTGTCAGCTCTTCGTGTATGGAATATGCACAGCACAGGGAACTGCACTGGAGGAGAGCTCTTTGCCTTAGGAACAACAAACAGCTCTGGATATAAAACATAGAAACATGCACAAATCTGTGCACGTTTCAACACAGATGAAATCCATTTAGAACCAACCATCAACCAGGTACTGGGGGGGGGTTGTAGATCAGAACTCATGGAGCCTTCTGGCAGCATTCTGCTTTCACAAACTCTCAAAGCTGTTTGTCACACATGAGCCCATCTCACCAGGCATTACAGGAACTGGCAGGAAATTCTGCATTCTGCAGGTTCCTCCCATGAAAACTTCCCCAATGGACCACACTGTGCACGGTTGTAGAGCTACATGAACTGCTGGGGGCTGTGTCCCACACAGCACAGTGCTGCTAGGGAGCCAAAGTGCTCAGCACCTTCCAGAAGAGAGGCATTACTATTCCATCATCTCATGGCACTGCTGACAGCCTTGGCCAGTCCCATGGACAGGCACTCCAGCTTCTCTGAGACAAACGGGCTGCCTGCACTGCATTCCTCCTGCTCTCGCCAGCCTCTGTCTATCATCTGTTTTCCATTGCAGTCCTTCACCTCCCATTCTTTTAACGTATCTGGAGGGTTGAAAAGTATCTGCTGGTTTCCTGGTCTCTGCTGCTGGAAGCAAGTTTTTGTTACTTGTTCCAGAGAGCAGGCCAGAAGCAGCCAGCCAGGGAGAGCATCAAGCCAAGAGGTGGAGTTTTAAGGGGTTCATAGGGGTTTTTTTTAACTTTTTATAATCTCTGCCTCCTGCCTTGAGATTTTCCAAGCATATCCAGAGCCACGGGGCCTGGCCACGACACGCACTCATGGTTAGGCCACACGGTCACAGGCTGCTGTGAATCACTGAGCTAGGAATGACTCCCTCCTTCCTGCCCTCACTGCTGCCCTGAATTCAGTTAAAAATTTAATTGATTTTAATTAAAATAACGCAAATTCCTACATGATGCTCTCAATTTAGTCTAAGAATAGTTTACTTAGATTTATTCCACTTCTGCCTAACTGATTCAACCAAAATAAGCCGTTTTTGTGCCAAAATCAGGGCTTAGGTTTAACTAACCCAGAGTTGGTTCGTCCTTCCAAAATGTGTGCAATAACAAAGAGCATACGGAGGCATGCAGTGGGTATTAGCTCGGACTGTGAAACACAACATTAATCGGTCACCCCCTGACCCTGTGCTGCATTGCCAATATGTCAAACATCTTCACTCTGCTTAGCCCAAGCACATTTTGTGCACTGTGCTCTTTGTCAATAACCATTCAAATATTTCTCTGCCAGTAGAAGTCACAACATTTTCCTGCCCCCTCCAGCAGAGTTTCTTAGCTCTTCATGAAAATTTAAATGAAAAATATCGACAAGTTTTCATTGTTTTTAAGTACACACAAAAAGCAACTCCGTCTGCTTTTTCCCTTCTTTGAAAGGGAATGCAGTGCCTGTGGATTTATAATTCCGACTTCAAGTCGAACTTGAAAAATTGAAAACTTGTTTTTATGTGGGTTTTAAGAGAACAACTTCAGAGCTTCTCAAGAACAGTTTAACTGAATTTCAGTAGTCCTACAAGTGAACAATTTTGTGAAGAGCTTTGGGATCCTTCAGCAGAGGAAATGCTCCGCAAATGGACAACATTAATCACTTGCACAATGCACACACCAACACAAAACTGACAGAAAATATCTCTTATCTCTAAGGCAGGGCAATACCCACTTCTGAAGCACAGCTGGTCACAGCTGCTCCTTAGCACACTCTACTGCCTCCTACCACAGTAAGAGAGGTAGCCTGGGCAGGAGGGTGAGGTTAAGCTTCAGCATCTTTTGGCTGGAAAGGACTTCTTTTAATATTAGTGAGCACAAGAGGTACAAGAGAAAGGAACCAGCATCATTTGATCCCTTTGCAGTGTGGGGAAGCACGGCAGCAATGCCCTGGTGGGATCAAGCCTGGGTCCCTGCGTATGAAAAACACCTCAACAAGCTACAGGGTGCAGAGGCATGAACCTCTGGGCAGCATATGAATATTAGACATTTTAGATAGAAAATAAAGGAAGGGAAGTATGAAAATATGATCAGTTGCTTGGGAAGAGGGTTTTTAATGAGTCTTTTGAGAATTTTTTGTTTTGGGGAAAGGAGAGGGAACATCTCTAACCCTATTTGGAAGTGCAATGAAAATCCTCATTCTCTATGCCTCTCCCATTTGTAGTCCCATGTTATTTCTGGAACATTTTTCCAGAAATATTTGTGTTTATTCCTCTTCTAGACTCAGTTCCATGACAGATGTCTGCAAAGTTGTGCTGAGTTCAGTGGGACATAGCAAAGGTGGGCGAGGTGTGCTCTTAGACTTTGCTGTGGGGCACAGATTCTAATGAATTGTTTGCTCTACTTACACTATATATAGTAATTTCTAAATCCATCATGCAAGTCCTTCTGTTCCGCAAAGAATTTGCAATTGTAGAGATTTTAGACCTTTAACACTGCTTGTAGAGGGACAGTTTCTTGAACTCTCTCAATACTTCCTGTTCTCAGTCTTAGAGTACTAACTTCAAAAAGGAGGGAATAAAGTAATGAGGGAAAGACTACCATTAGTATTTCCCTGCCCCCCTGAATTTTTATTTTGGCTCTCTTAACTGCAATATCCCATTTCTCTCAGGAAGTTTTTTGTCTTTTTGTACCTTTTTCCCCAAATGGAAAGCATCTCACAGCAGCTCAGGTGGCTGTGCCTTGCATGCTGCCCTAGAGTTTCTGGCCTTGGAACAGCTTCCACGTAAGCTGTGATTTATCTGGTTGGTCAGAGGTTACTGTACACAGAAATGCAATTTCTTCCTCATACTCACTCTATCCTTCTTTGGCAACTCCAGGTGTCATCAACAATCTGCTGTATGTCATTTTATGGCCTTTCCTCCAGTATTTTATTCAACTGATAGCCCTTTTGCTGAGCAACGCTGCCTAGAAAGGACTAGAGCCCTTTTCTCTATATATATTTAATTAGTTTAACTGCTGATTTATGTGCTAAAGAGTTGAAAACTCATTCATAATAGTTCTGTCCTTGCAATGCTTCCAGTGCATTGCTTCATCTTGACATTTGAATAAAATGTCTTTTTATTCCTGACTGCATTCAGGTCTGGGTTGATGCTGCTCTCCAGAAATTAGTGTTCAGAATTACCTGGCTTCTCCATAGTTTCCCAATTCTGAATTGGGAATCAAATACAAGGAAGGTTTTGCAATGAGCTTTGTTGTGTGTTTTGATGACCCTCTTAAGCCTGGCCACTCACAATCTCAAAATCTCCTTAATTCCAGCAAAATACATTAATTTTCCCATGCTCCTGATAATGTTTTAAACAGAAAGCAGGCAAACTGTATTAAATAAGCCTTTATTTCCTTTGCAAATCTGTTGCTATGCTGCTTTATCTCTTCTCCTGTTTTTAGATCAGCCCCAAAATGATCCATAGTGAAGGACCCAGATCAGATTGTTGCTGACATCCACTGCTTGCTACTGAAACCTGGGGGAAAGTCTGCACCACAGCTGAGTCTAGGCTAGTGTCAGAGAAAAGGCACATAATCTTCTTTCTTTTTAGTTACTTTTTTAGAATATTGACATTGACCAGGACAAATTATCATCCTTTACTTTATCTTATTAGGTAATGGCAGTGCTACTCTTTCTGCTATAAATTTTTGCAAATACTTCCATCATCAGCCCACAGTTTTAATTTAACAGTAATAGAGAAAACTAAAAGGACATAAAATCAAAGTAGCTTTCATGAAATAATTTTAATTACTAAAGTCTTGAGGATTTGCAGATTATAGAGAAGAAAGTTTTACCCACAAACACTGCTACTAGACTAACTATAGCCTATGTGCTCCTGGAGAGAATGGGAATTTTTAGTTATCTTCAATGTAAGCACAATCAAACTCAGTTCAGCCAAGAATGCAGCACTGATCTATGATCAGAAGGGCAGTTCAGAGTAAGGAAAGGCACATCCTGCAAAGGGAGAAGATATAGCTTCCATTTTTCTTACTAGGTGCTCTAAGGTACACCAAAGCCTGATTTATGGCACTCAAGATTCACAGCACCCAAAAATCCTGTGTACCCAGATACTTTTTTTTTTCCTTAATCTGAGTCCTTTTTGCCCCTATTTGAAATAAAACTGATGTTTCATTATCATCTGCAGCAAATCCACATGCCAACATTCATCAAATTAAGCCATTAGGTACACTCTTAGCTCGTGTTTAAAATGTTTCCAGCTTGGGCTGCCTAGGGTTTTCACCAAAGCAGATGCACAATTACAGCTTTATAAAGCTAATTTTTAAGCACCAAGGACTGAAAATACTGGCCTAACAAAAAGTCAAGAATAATAACCCCTGTCAGTTAGAGCTAGCTGATTAAGAATGAAGGTGGCACTAAGAAGTCAGACAGCCTGTGATCACATTAAACAACATGATCCTGTTATGGAAGCACATGACAGGAGAAAGAGAAGCAGGCTCTGAGCACTGCTAAACCATCGAAGGAGCAAGACAATTCTAGCTCTGAATGGTTTTTTTAGTATTTAAATTTAAGCAATTAATTTTCAGGCATGTTTTAATACGACATGTAATTTACAAAATATCTTCCAAGATGACAAGCAGAGTTTTCTCAGTCTCCTTAGGAAAATAACAGCGATAACCCACATAGTGTTGGGTATGATTTTGCAGTGGGTCAAAAGATCGAGCAAGAAGACGAACAAATGAAATGTTATAAAATTGATTAACTTCCTAAGGCCAAAAATTTACATTAACTGCTTTACCTAAAGTTATATCAATAAGTATATTGAGCAATACACCTTTTGCAACAAATCTATTCTGAAATGTTTATGAACAGCTCTCTACACACCAACTCCCACGGGTGAATTCATTGATACCAACGCTCGCATGGTCACACTTCCGTGGTTATCGAGGTGCCAAGGGGCTGCAACACCTTCCAGCAGATTAGCTGCAGACCCATCCTAAACAGGGCAGAACCTTCATTACTGACTCTCATAGAGACACTGGCCCAGTTTGTGCCCCTCTTCTTTCTCTCTGTTGGTTTTGGTTGTTAGCTGGGACACTCAGAGCTCAGACCGCCTGAGGAAGCCGAGGCAGCTCCATGCAATGCTCTATCCAAACCTTTGCTGTGCTCACAGATAATAACTTTAGATTAGCATTAAGCACATGATACGTTGGCTCATGTCACGTTATGTCAGCCAGGGTCAGCACTGGGGGGATGTGATACCATCTAACACGGTGCAGGGTTATTGCCTCCGTGTGAGGAATCTCAGGCTGAGAATCAGAAATAGAACGAGCAGATGCACATAACAGATCACTTTATAATACTCCTGGGAAAAAAGAATCATTTAATGCCTTGCGAATTTTGCCAGTATCCTCTGTCCTGGATTCATCTGGACCTCCAAACCACCATGAGATGCCTTTTTCTTTTCTCTTAGTTTTTCTTTTTTTTTTTTAAGTAAGATATGAGGCTTGTCGAGTCAGTCAGACTGATGCTTGGTCCTCACCACAGGAAGAATTTCAAATAATTCAGTGAACTTCACGAGCTCTGATCACTCTGCTAATACTTTCTCTTCTCATAGACTTCAGTAACCTCATTATATTCCATGAATAATGTGAGTGGTAGTGCTGAAAGTCCCAGAGGATTCTGATTCCACTGAGCAATGTGGGGTTTTGGCCTGCAGGGTGACAAGCTGTAGGAAGGAAACGTTTGGCTGAATCCAAAAAGGGGAAAATTTTAAAAGAACTGCTAAGTCTTGTGGAGTTTTAACTTGTTTTCACACACTGTGGAGCTTCCAAGTTACAAGCTCTGTTCCCTCCCGTGTTACACCCACAAAACTGCATCTGTACTTCAAAGACCAAGCGATACCAAAGTTAAACTGAGCCATATGAGTCAAAGGGCTGGTTGGATTCATGCGATTCTGCTCCATGGCAATAACCTCCCTGGTTTTATTCTTGCACCCGCTGCAAGCACAGCCAATATGTGCAGTGTAAGGATGGTAATACTCAGCTTTACACACATGCAAAAGCTATCCAGATTCCGAGAGACTAAAGACAGGAAATTCTCATGTTAGAGTAAACCTTTAGTTTTCAATTAGATGTAATAAGCTCACATAAACTACAACAGAGTTATCAATGGCCACTGAGATCATTTCATATCTGGCAAAACAAAAAAGCAGAGCTTCAAGAGCCCATCCTGTCTCTGATACAACACAAGGATGTATCATTTTTAGAACAAAGGCTAAGCTAATCATAGCTGACTTCACATTTCTCTATTTTTTGTTCACCTTTGTAAACACGAAGGTAATGTTTTTCTTTTTAGTGTTCTGTGACAACAGAAAACACAAGCATTATTTTATTAACCTTTAAATGCAATTTGGCTGTTCTCTTTCCATTTCAGCTCTAGAGCTTTGATGTCTGAGTGACATTGGATATACCTTAAGGGCTCAAAAAAAAAGTTCAATAGCCTTCATAGCCTCAGCATAAAATACAGAATAAGAAGAGAAAATAAATAAATAAGTACATACACACATATTTCCCTCTTTTATGACTTTGAAAAGCTGCAGCTGTCATTTGGTTCCTCGCTCTTTCCTCAGGGTAGAGATCATCTGATCAGATAGGAATGAGCATAGTGGAGTCCTCAGATCAGATACAGAGAAGATGATATTTTTACCTCGTCAGCCAGCTTAGTGAAAAAACAAAAATCAAAAAAATAGACATAGATATACCCAGGTATACCCCTCAGATATACGCAGGGAACTACTCCCCAAACTCATCAGCACTTACCTGCACCAGTCAACTCCCATTTCTCATTAGTGTCTCCAGAATCCAGAAAAAAAAAAAAAAAAATCTTGAACCTTAACCTTCAAAATGTTTGTACCAAGGTTTAAAAATCTCCAACCACCACCATGCAATCTTGAACCACAATTTTCCAAGACTGAGTCAATTTGGGTAAAAAATTGACCCAAAATCAAAGCAAATATTAATTCAGGCCAGAAAAATCAATCCTTGGAGTAAAACTTAAGGTACTGTTCATTATTTTGAGACACCTTCAGCACCACAGTTCCAAACCTTCCAAGCAACCTACTAGTACAGAAAACAGAGGGTAGGTTTAGAGCCCTGCTGACAACAGGCTCTTGCAGCACAGCAAGGAATAAGATGGATTCTTGACCCTTTCAATATCTAAGTCCCTAACAGAAATGCTAAAAATAATCCCAAAATTTTCAATTTAGAAGTGGGATTTACCATACAACAGTAGTCAAGAGGAGACATTGGTTTCTACTAACATCAGTTTTGCTGAATTCTGTGACCTGTGCCTTGATGGATAAAATGATCTCTGCCACCCTAAGCCTCAGAATAACTCCTCACGTGGGTGACAGACCCATTGCTTTTGCAAAGGACAACACCAGGCATACCAACACCTGCCCTTTTAGCACATCCCCTCCTTCAACAAAAGCTCTCTCTCGAGGGCTCTTTACACAGTCCAGTAAAGATAAAAATGTCTAATTTTTTTGCTCAACTACCAGTCTCATGAAGATCTGCCCAATGTTTTGAACAAACTTAATATGGCTTGTTATTGTTGTGAATTAATGCTTGTTGAGGACTGTGAAGATGCCTTTTGGATCTTACCATGGCTTGGAGCTTTGTCTTCTTGTCTGTATTTCTGATATTCAAAACAGAGCTTACATTTAGAACATACTATTTCATCCAGCTCTACAGAAAAGAGGTAAATAAAAACCTGATCATGCCTTGACAATGGTGACTCAGTTCATTGTCACGAATAGCATAAGCTTCTGAAATGGGAACAGCAAAGCAGCATAAGCCAGGATGGCAGGTGTCACTACTGAAGTGACAAATCATCTCCACTTGATCTTTAAAACAAGGTTGCATCACTAGTTTAAAGCATGAAACTGAACTTTGCTTCAGAAACAAGCAGGCGAGCTTCTACCAGGTTACCTGATTGCACTGACCCTCCTTTTCTTTGTTTGCATTGTACTGAAAAAAAATAAAAATCACATCCTTATCAAAACAAATGGAGGCAAGTTACATATTGCTTGTACTACTCTGTCATTTGTCAGTGAGCAAAGGCAGAAAGCAAAGCAGCAGGGTGATGTAGTGACTATAACTAATGTTGCTAAATATCACAACATTTTTAGCAAGTCTGGCTTCTCTCCTCAGTAAACAAGAGACAGTCACTGAGCTTGGTGACAATGAAGAAAAATCTGCTTCTTTGTGGAGGTGGGTGTCTTTCACTGCCAGAATTATGGGAGATCCAGTATCAGTGAGATATTCTGATTGAAGCTAAAGGCAATTCTGTCCCAAAAGCTGATAAATTCTCAAGCATATACCCAGGCAAAAGTTAACGTAAAGGACAGTTCAATTTCTTGCAAGGGATTATAGAGAAGAAATGGACATTTACATTTCAATCCCACAATAATATTCACAGCGAGTCTTTGCTCTCCTGAAAATAAACTCGACAAAAACTTTTTCCCCCCAAGGCTTCCACCAGACCTAAGCAGGTCGTGATTTTTAAAGATTCTGAACTTCTAGAATAATTTCATGGAAATCTGGACTACAAAATACTATTCAGGTAAACCACAAAGCTACAAGAATTCAGATTAAAATAAAAATGGGAAAAGATCCAGTAAAGGAAAGCTGCAACAAAGAGGCAAAAGAGCCAAAACCACTGACCACCCAGCAGGGAGAAATCACAGTGCTCATATTACCTGCAGTGTTAATTGAGTAGGGCAGTTGTCAGTACAGGAACATTACTGTTAAGTACCTGCCTGAACAACTGAGCATAATTAAAATATTCAAAATCCATTTCAGTGTGAATTAAGAGCATTTTTTAACCTACAGAAGGTTTCAAGATGGAATGAGTAAACATGGTACACTTCACCTGTAAATAGAATTTTTTGGCTCTTATACACACATACCCTAAATCTCTGTATTTTCTCATCTGTCAGTCTTCATTATAAAAATTCCCATTCAAGCTGAATAACTGTCTTCCAAGACCTCATCTGCTCATGGCATTGATTCCCCATTTGAAGCCAAGCCTCTGCTGGAGATGTCATCTGCACACCCAGCTGGAATGTCATATGCAAGGGATTACAACTTCAGGTAAGGGACTGGAAGATGATATCGATGCAGTTAAGGAACAGAAAATTTATTTCCATGTAAATGCCCCAAGCAAATGGACAGTAAACATAGAAAAACACAGATCACATAAGCTAGTATCTGCAGAAGGATTTTAAAATAGATCTGATGTTTAAAAACTGCCATGGAAATGAGCAACCTCTAAATCAAATGCTTGGTATAACATACCTCACTGCTGGCAAAATTTAAATTTGTTTTTTGAGGCTACAGGAAGAGAAAATACAAGAAAAAAGATTGTGCATTATTCAGATGGAGCTACTCTTGATGTCAGCTTGGATGAGGTTATTGACAAATACATAAAGATATTTTAGTCTTGGTGAACTTGGGGTCCTGTGCTGTCTTTCCAGTCAAAAATTGTGCTAAGAAATTTTTATAGTGGTTTGACTGATATTTGGTATAATGATTTTCAAAGCAGTAAAACCCATTCTTAATCAAGTCTGCTTAAGTAAAGGACGTGGTGTCAGAGGATATGCTGCAAGGCAGCAACAACCTCGGGGTTATTTTCCCTAATGAGGACCATCCCACAGCAGCGCCCAGAGAACCATCTTGGCCTTGAAGCAGAAAAGCTGAAGCAGTGCCGTGAACGAGCCTTAGATTGGTGAAGGGGGGAGAGATGGGGGATTCCAAGAATTGGATTAGCTTTTGCTGGAATCCTTTCATATCGCCAGGATAGATGTATAAGCAGAAAAACAGAAATAGGGTAAACTCTGCCAAAAAGCATCCTGCCCTAGTAGCAAGCTGCACAGTAAACTTGACACTCCTGCTTCATCATATGTTTTCCAATTCCAGTATCATTAAATAGTAATTGTTCTGCTCTACTTCCTGTTTTGAAAAATGCTGCTTTTTGCTCTGCCTTTGTAACATCTTAAGTCATTTAAGTTTGAATACTCTCACAATGAATGGCTGTGAGAAGGAACCTTGCTGAACTGTATAAATTTATTTCAGGACTTGAAGATGCCATCATTTATATTAGTTCATAATTATTGCAGCAATCACTTCCAGCTGCCTCACAATGCCCCCATGAAAAAGGGAAGTACTAAAAAGAAAATTTTCAAAAGGACTTAAAGCTTCTATTGTGGTTGTTGGATACAGAAAGCTACCACATTTAAGTGGCTAAAGAAAAAGCGGAGAGCTCTTTCAAGAATGTGACCGTGAACGGCTTATTCTCATGGATATCTGTGTCAGAACTGAGAACAGGCTGTGCACCCACAGCAGTGAAAGTACCACCTTTAAAACTCACCTTACAACTCATGTAAGGTAGGGAATAGCAATGACAATTTGCAGCATCCCAGTGTTTTACCTTTGCAGGATACAGGTTCCTTTTCCAAGTCCAAAAATGTCAAGCAAGGGCACGCATATTCAGGTGAGGGCAAGGCTTTAGTTACAAAAAACAAAATATGTGAGGTAGGAAAAGGAGAGATAGGAGATTGTAAGGAAATGACACAATAGAATTAAATCTAAGCAAGCAAGATAGAATTCTGATAAGACAGGGAGGCAAAAGAAAGGGTAAGTATGTATCCTGATGAGGAAAGCATCTTTCTCAGCCACTTTAACATTCAAATATTCCCTATGCCATGTTTTGTTCGTTCTGGTGCCATAGAGCAGGGTCCCTGATCTATGGCACACTTTCCCACTGAACTCCACTGTGGAAATAAAGGTGTGTACTTCTGCTGCACTTGACAAAACAAGGTTTTTGAGAAACCAAATGCAGCAAAAAAATGAGGCAGAGAAACAAGAGGACAGTGACTGCATTATGCCCTCAGTACCCCTTGGGGTGCTCAGCCAGTGTTTCAGAAACACCACCAGAGCAGAAACCAGCACACTGAAACATTCTTCACTGTCATCACACTCAGGAAGTTTGTAACCACCTTGCAGCACTCGTAACTGTGCGCTTTGTAGCTGTTTTCTGCAAGCAATATTGGGCAATGAGCACACGTCAGCGTGGCTCACCTCCAGCCAGGGAGTGACCATCAGTCCACCCAGAGCCAGCTCTATGCCTACTGACACCTTTATTGCTGACTTTGGCACTCACAAGCTCAACAAAGGCAAGCTGGACTTGCTGCCAAGAGGGCTGTTACACCAGTGTCAGTGGTGACATCTGATTGCTGGACTAACATCCCACATTTGACAGAAAGCTGCTTTGCTGATCTGCTGCTCACTCCAACCTTCTCTCTGCTTCTGACTGAAGATTTTGCTGCATCCCAACCTGCAAATTTTTAATAAAAAGGCAGAAATTCCCAAAGCCCTCTTTGGTATGCTTCCTCAGAGCCTCTGGCTTCTCAGTGGTGGGTCTAAAACAAGAAGGGGTTCACAAGCTGTGGAGCAAAGTGTAAGATCTGCTATCACAGCTGGCCTGCTCCCAGTAGTGGGGTTGAAAATTGTGAAAGAGGACCCAGGAGTAGGACCTAAGGCTGAACAGTCTGCAATAAGATGTAGATATTTATTTGAAAGAACTTAGAGAGCAAAGGAAAGTGTATGTTCAGATCACTCCATGTATTGCTTCAAATCTCAAAGAAATTAACTGCAGTGCCTGTGCAGAACCTCTCTGAACACTCATAAACCCCTCAGGAGCTGCCAGAACAGGGCAATTACCTCAAAATTGGGAAATCCTGTCTTCAGCATGAAGGTCACTGACATTGTGCTACCTTATTTTCTGCAGAGTGTGTTTAAGAGCCTTTAGTAAGACTAAAAAGCTGGGTCATATATTCTCCCACCAGCATGTTCACACTCACAGAGACAAGGGAGACTTGCTAAAAGCCTGCACGGTGAGAACCTTTCTGCCAAAAGGATATTCCCCTAGAGGCTGGGCATGTCTCACCTGGAGTCTCTGCAGCTCCCTTTCCACCCTTTGGTCAGGCTGTCTTTCCCTCAGCTCCCAGTACTACACTCAGCTGGCTACCAGTAGCTTACTGGGAGGCAGTCGTGAGGACCATAAGTGAGCAGGAGTCCCCAGACCAAACTTGGTTAACAACCCTGTGCCTCTAGAATTTGGCATTCAGCAATTCTGGCCACATTTCTCCAGCATTCTCGTGTTTTGGGTGTCTTTTTTCAGGTTCCAGCAGCAGAAGGACTGCAGGGACCCCAATGAGGGGAAGGTGGGGCTGCCCTGGCAGGGCACAATCGGTGCCAGCCCGTTCCCACCGTGGGGCATGGCCAAGTCCCCAGAGCAGCTGGTGCAGCCTCTGTGGAATGTGTTTCAGAGCAGGCAGAGCCCCACAGGCAGTGGGTGTGAGGGACAGCCCTGCCTGCTCTGGGGCCAAGGGCAAACAGGGGAGGAGATGCTCCAGGTCCTGGAGCAGGGATTCCCCCACACCCCTGAGGAGCCCACACAGGAGCAGGTGTACCCTGAGACACTGCAGCCCATGGGGGTTAGTTTCTCACCAACCAACTCTGTTTTAATTGGCAACGGATGAAATTAATTTTCCCCAAGTCAGTTATGTTCTGCCTGTGAGGGTAACTGGAAGTGATCTCCTTAGCTTTATCTCACCCACAAGATTTTACATCTCATTATTGAGGAGGGGAGTGGGGAAGGGGGTGGGGGCAGCTGGCAGCTGGACATGTTAACCCACCACACCATGTTTAGTAATCCCAGGGGAAATATTTAATATTTTGCCAAGAGCAAAATGTGAGGGTGTCATTATTCCCACCCAGAAATAAAATTAATTCTAAGCACATATTCCTGGAAAACCCAGTTCTGTCAGTGGTGTTACAGCAAACGTGACCTCCCTACTTTTGTATACTTTTCGCTAAAAGTAAAATATCCAGATGAAAGAAAACAAAATGAACTCTTTAAGCAGAGAATTCAACTAAAAATCATGAGAAGATACAGCTGCAAGAAAATCCCCTTGCTTTGGTATTAAGGCTCCTAAAATGAAGTCAATGCCTCTTATTCTAATTGCTAATTGCCAATAGTGTGCTTTTTCCCCAGTACGTCTAGTTGTTTCAAATATAGTCCCCATCCTGGTTTAGTAACAGAAGACTGCCCCAGTAAGCAATTTTACTCAGAGTGACTGGACATTCATTTGCAATTACAAGTCAAAGTTAACTGCTAGAGACAAGCCAGCAGAAAACACTTTCTAAAGGAACAACAAAACTGTGAAAAACATTTTTGTTCAGAAGACACACTGTCTTGATAAGGGTTCTCAGACAGGCAAGAGCTCCATCCCCACCTTCTTTGGCTCACTGGGGATGAGAGGAGGCAATGAGGCCCCTCACCTTCCAGGGCAGAAGAAGTGGAAGAGGAAGGACCAGGGGCTTCAGAACAGCCCTAAAAGGAAGCTGAGGTGGAAGATGATGGCAACTGCTAAAGAGAGGAGCAGTTCTTGCAGTAAAACTGCTCCTCACCTCACCACCCCTTCCATCCCCTCCCTGCACAGGCAGGAAGGGCTGCACAAGCCAAAAGAGCCAACCATCATCTTCTCATCCCCAGGCAGACCTGACAGGCAGCTACAGGCTGATGAATTAGGCAGTGGCCTGCTCTTCCAAGGCCCAGAGCTGGCTCTGATACTGGCCTCTTGGAAAGCAAGTACAGACACCTGAGTACTAGCAATTAAAATGATGCAATACATGACACATATCCATCAGAAATAACCTAGCAATTGGGCTGCTGGCACACTGCACTGCAGATAAGGCAGTGCTGATAATACTTGAACTTTTATGTCTCTCACTGAGATGTTTGCCACAACGCTATTTGTTCTCTGCCCTTAAATCTCTGTGCTCACTTAGCCTTACCAACTGATTGCAGGATAACACTCTGATTTGCCAAATCTAGAAATAATGCAGCTTGTGTTTGAAGATGCATTTTGCTGGGGTTTTTTCTCATTGATCTTGGAAGTTATGCAATAATATTAAAAACTGAGCCATTACAAAGAGCACAGCAAGGTACACCAGAGAAACAGGAACAACGTGGATATTCCCCTTCACAAGTTGTTTCAACAACTTCTCTCAGACACAAAGAACATTCACATATTTAAACACCATTCTAGGTTCCAACAGAAGGCAAGAAGTTCAGCGGAGTGCTCGCCACATGTTGGTTGTGACAAACTGCAGTGAGGGACTGATGGAGACGAGAGGCTGAGCAAGTGCAGCTCCTGGCTGAACAGGACAGCCAGGTGCTCTTGCAGGTACAGCCACGCTGTGTGACGTGGGGTAGAGGCAGCTCTCCCTCTAACCAGGCGTGTCTGCACAGCACAAGGTGGGGCCAAGCAGAGAAACATGACTCAATCGCCACATAACTCATTCACAGCTATCTTAGATCCTAAAAACAGCAGTCATGTTAACATGGTGCTCCTGCCTGGGCATGGCTGATCAGCCTTCCCACATATTGCACAATGGAGCTGTTCCTCTGTCTGTTCCACAGAACGCAGTCATATGAACACATCTTCTCACTCCCTCACTGTGCCTTGTCAGTTTAGGTCTGAAGCACCTCCAGAGAAGGTCCACTGGATGGGTTAAGTGTGCCATGGCCCAGGCTCAGGACTCTCAGCTGGAAGAGGCTGCATGAGGATCTCTCATCAGTCTGAGTATGGCTAAAGTTACATGATGCAGAAGTTACAAAAAAGTTGAAAAATATGCAATTGTAAAAAAGCATAAAATGCTGACATGAACGGAAAATTATGCATCAAAGAAGCAGGTAGCTGTAGATGTTGCTCTGTGCCACACAGATACAGTGCTTGATTTCTGCTACAGTAATCCCCGTAAAAATAGATATCAGTTCCCTGAGGTCATATTTACTAGTGTTCCCTGAAACTGAAACACCCACAACAGTTATTTTTGGAAACAAGTTATCTGCATGTATTTGGTGTCCTACAAGTACTCCACACTTTGAAATCTTGGCAATACCTCCCAGTCAAACACAGCTTCAGGTCTTACCCAGAAGAATTTGCCTTATGCAGAGAAGGCTTACTCATGTTCAGCAGTCACACGGATTGGAGTGACACATGTAGGTGAGTTAAGGTTTGCAAGAAAGGATCTTAAATGTGGTGATGGAGCAGTCACTATATTCATAGCTAATTAAATTAATTTGGAAAGGTGTATTTATGGTTAGGATTAGACTACTAATACAACAGATTGGCAATGGAAGCATATCTTTTAATTATCAAAGAGCTTTTGGATAGGATATAGTAATCATAGAAATTCTGTACTTTGATATATCACATGCTGTCAGGGTGATTTTTTGCTTTTTCTTTGCCTAGGTCAACCAACTACATACCATGCCTTGAGCAAGAAGTAGCCATTGAACTGATCACTCCTTAAATTTCAGTTCCTAGTCACACTTAATAACTGTCTATCCCCAAATCCCTACAAGGGACAGGAGAGTATCACAGTGATACAGAGCTCACATCAATTTCTATGACACTGACTTGGGTACTGCTGGCATTAGAAACACTCCACTTTCCTATGGTGAGCCTATAAGCCCAGAGTACAGTTTAGGGAATAGAAGAAACATTAAGGGAAAATTAGGGAACTGGGACTCTGCTTCTTATTCAAGTATTTTTGCTTCTTTTTTTTTTTTCTTTCTTTTTAATCTGACTTGAAAAACCAGTATCTGGTATTCTTAAAGGTACAGATAAGGAACTGAGAAAGGAGCATCATTGCTAGATGCACTCAATACTTATGCTTCAAGTGTTTCCTCAAATTCTGCAAGACAGATTTTGGTTAATCTAGCCACATGCATGCACAACTTAGTTTTGGCTCCTTCCAAAAGGAAGCAAATCTAACACTACACAGCTTGGAAGCAGTCTTTAATGTATCTTATCAAGACTACTTATTGATCCTTCCATATTCCTGAGCAGTGGACTCGCTTCAGTCAGGAGAAAGTGGTGGCTTTGAACAGAATATTCTCCCTACTGGTTCATAAAGAAATCACATGTTAATTATGAAAAAAAATCTATCAATTAAAGTAGAAACTAGCAAATATCTTCTTCTAACATCATAGCAGTGACTTTGCTACAAAAAGGAACAGCGAGTCAAGTGTGTCCAGGGAGCACTGGACTGTCTTCAAACAAGTTTGTTGGCAGCTTAAAGGCTGCTGAACATTATGATGTTAATACAGCTGCATTAGCTTGTTCACATTAATAAACACATGTGTGGGAAGGTTCAACTCTCTGCGTGGCAAAGTAGTTCTACCTCTTTGGTTTCCAATGGGACATTGTTTTAGGCTTAGTCCTGAAAGGAGATCAAAGTTGGTGAAAACCTCTGAGTGGGCGTTCAGTGCTGCTGCTGGGCTGTGCTTCCAGATGCTGTTGCAAAGAAAAGGCATCTTGCAAAGAATTGACACTGTATTTCATCGATGTCATTCATAATCCTTTTTAACAGATTAAAATTATGGGCTGTCTGGTTCTCAAACACAGCATCATCCAATTTGCATGGTCCAGGTCCTCTTCTGCAATGAATGATGGGCTCAGTAAGTGATATTTACCAGTCCATCATGCCACTGTATTGCATCTAATACGCACTGAACCTTCAGAAAGGCAGTGTGGAATTAATTCTCAGAAGCAATCAACATTCATTTGACTCTTTCCCTATATTTCCTCTGCATCTCCAACTTCAGTGATTTCACATCAGGAGAAACAAGCAAACCCTTGAGCACTCTCAGCAAACATCAGAACGTGAACTGCTAGAAATCTATAGGGAGACTGCCAAAGGCACCAAATGGCAGCTAGAAATTTAACTTTCACTGATGAACCATGATCCAGAAGTCAGGAAGCATGGGATAACTTTGCTGGCATTTTTATTTTTGGAAGTCTCCCCCTATGGCCACTTACATGTGTCTACAATTCTGCATTGTAAAACCAAATGCCATTCTAAAGCGTACACCCATACAGAGACACACAGACTCACAACACAGATCAAATGCTTGTTTTGCCCTCCAGGACTCTCAAGGGCCTTCAGCTACTGAAATTAACCCCTGTCCTTCAGTGCACCCGAGCCTACGGCTTTACAGCATTCCACGGCATCTAAGACAACACAACTATTTATGTTCCTACACATACTGAGGTTTTTAGAAAGACCACATCAGAATCCACATCATAACCATTCCTCTTGACAACAGGAGTCTATCAGGAACACTTGCAATACATAACAAAGAAACCATCACAACTCGTCTGATGTTGACGTCTGCCTGAAGGATCTGCAGACCCTCTATTGCTCCGAAAGTGACATTTATATAGATAAATACGTGCCTAACTTTTGCTTGTTTGTACACACACAGGTAATATATGCACTCTACTCCCACATAAAGACTTCCTTGTGAAACCAAAATATTATGAATATAATTGCCATCTCACTGGCAGTGGAGTGATACAACAGCTCTAGTCCAAGGCACTGCCTGCAGCTGCCCTGAGCAGCTTTGGCCCCAAGCACCTGCAGCACAGCCCTGATGCCACCTAAGCTCTGGGAGTCACAAGGTGGTTGCCATCCCACCCACAGGTAATTCCCCAAGCAGGTGGCAGGGAACAAAGGCAGTGCACTCCCCTGTGCAATACAGATACTGACATTTCCCACAGAAGAGAACTTTTTAAGCAATTTGTTAGAAATAATCAGCCCTTATTTACATCATTTCAGAGCACAGCCAAGCCTGAAAGCACAGCTCCCCAGCTCCAAGACTCCTGGCTCAGCAATGTCACCAAGTGCTCCTGGCTTCCCCAGCCCCATCAGCCCAAATGAAGCGACAAGGGGTTCAAAGCCCTGCGAGCCATAAGAGAGCAGGAAATCACAGAGCTTGGGAATCATGGCTCCTACACCTCCAGTTGTGTGGCACGCTGCCCAGAAGCCCTCAAAGTACCCCTGGTATATGCCAGATCTCCAGGGATCTCCAGAGGCAGCCGGCACATCAAGGCTATCCCAGAGCCCCAGACCTCACAGCTCACCAGGAGCCATGAAATCAGGCATGAAGCCTGTCAGAACTCATCCCATGTCTTTGTAGAAAGTCACTAAAAAATGATGTTTTTGCAAAATATTTTGGTATCAATGAATCCGCCTTTTCTGATGGAAAACTGTTCCGGCAGAAAGTTTCCAGCTAGCTCCAGTCTGTCCCTTAGGCAGGTTAAAAATTAGAGGAACTGCTCTACTAAAGTCCAAAGTTCTTGTCTAAATTTATTTAGAGAATTAATTAAAACTTGTGCACAAATATCAGACTTCTCTTGAAACACCCAAAGGACTCTACTTCCCTGGAAAGGAGGTAGCAGACTGGACCTGCATTTCCTTATCCATGATCACGTTTGTGTTTTATCTGTGACTCCTTGTGCTCTAATATTTTCCTTTTCTTTGTCCCAACTACAAGCTCTTTGAGGCAGGGCCCTTTTCCTGACAAGAAGCTTGTGCAATCATGTAAGCAACAAGTTCCTACCAGTAGCAACCCTGGCCTTTTCTGTTTCAGAAGAATGACCTCAGCAATGCATTTCCAGAGTGACTTTGTCCTTCAGAACCCAGCAGCTGCAAGAGTACAATACTGCCCATCAATTTAAGAGCATTTTGCATAGAAAATACTCTCTTTTAACATTCACACAGAAAATCCTCTTACATAAGGATCTAGGCTCTTTTAAAGTGTTCTTGGAATAGAGTGAGGTATATAAAACGAATTTCACTGATATGATATTTCTAATACCTCTAAAATAAGGTGTTGCTTATTAAATATGAAATTGATGGTTTCTTGGCCTCACTGTTGAACTGTCACTGACTAGATTTTGCATCTTTTCAATAAATGACATGGACGTTGAATCAACACCAGGTAGGAAAACTCCCCCCCAAAATGTTTAAGAATGAATAGGGAAGGATATTATCCTTTTGTTCAAATGAAAATCTTATAAAAGGTCCAAGCAATATTTTCTAAGCCTTGATTTTTCTGTATAAAAAACATCTAATGCATTAAGTAACATCACAGGGTATTACTGCAAAACTTACATCACAAGCCCAAGCTCCATAAACCAGCTGTAAAGCTTTAATTTGTCTAAAGAGATAATTAAGCTGGATCAAGCATACTCAGGTGTTACAACTCAACAAAGGAGTTGGGCAATTCTTCCTCTGACAAAAGAGCTGCACTAACCAGTATCACTTTTGTCTCAAATGATCCAACACACAATACCTACTGCAGCAATAATTAATTTTACCCACATGTTTAGGATGCTTTGAATTTTAAAACAGAACAATTATATTTTTAGAATTTTATTACCATTAAATTTTAGAATTTCAGAAAACTTTGTCCTGCTTTACCTAAACTGCACACAACAAATATTTGCCATCAACTCAAGTCCATGTATAGACAGAATTACTGGTTTCTTTTTATGCAACTTGTTCATGCACATTACCCGAAATTTGACTTCTGCTTCCAACTTTCTTCTAAATTGAACTGGAAAGCATAATTTTTTATGCTAAAATATTCATAGTTCAAAAAGTTAGATTAGTTAGTATTTTATAGCCTCAGTAACCTCTTTCAATTACTTCATAGGCAGGAAGACTAACCTAATAAAAGCAGACAGGGTTTGAAACCTACTGCAAAGTCTGAGCTAAAATCCACTGAAATGAGTTACAAAAAAATTCATTTGACTCTCAGAATTTCAGGTGTGGACTCAGTAAATGACCTAATAAAGATAGTGATCACAGCATCATAGCTTCCTGTGCTTTTTAAATTTCTCGTTAGCAGCAGCTGGATAGTTTCATGAGGTTTATTTTGATAAAAATCTTTTTCAATCCATTGAGGCACAAAAGAGAACAGGGAATCCAACTGGGTCTGGCATAACAGGATCCCAGCAGTTTCAGATACTCCGTGACCTGAATTTAGCTGAAGTCTCCAGCAAGACCTGAAAAGCCACATTCTTGCCACCATCTGACAGAAACTTCTAGCTTGCCATACACCTACAAGTGTTGTTCCCTGTTTTGCAGTTCAGAATAGGCTCTATATTAAGTGCTATAAAGAGCTGACAGCACACTAACCACATGTTCATTAAATTGCATGCACTGTGACTTCACCACGTGCAGCAAAAGCTGGTTCAGAGTTCATCCTAAGTGGCAATCAGAATGTGTAGAAACCACCCATGTTTATATTTTTTGTCTTCTGGTCTGGTAATGAATTTTGTTTCTACTGTATATTTCAATCCTGATTTAAGAATGTCTGAAAGATGAGTAATAACCACATATTACACACAATGTTATTACACTACCTATATATTTAAGAACCAGTGAGCTCCCATCCAAATAGCCTTAGTACTGAAAGATGTGCACTTTAACCATGGTTAAAGAGCTGCCAAGCTGCCATCCCTGCTTGCTGCATAGCCTGACACAGCAAGCCTTCCATTCCCCACCTGTAGCTTGTGTCTGTCTCGTCACATCCTCACCTGATCTTGTACATCACCCAGCACTGAGGCCTCTGGTCAACAACCAGTGCTCTTTGATACTGCTAGCCTCCAAAAAAATTAAATGCATTATATCACACTGATGCACAAGCTTCTTTATCTGGAAAAGAATTCACAGTTTGTTGCTATTTTCATTTTAAACCGCTTGGTAAAATTTTTGTCAAATGCAACGTTTTCTTAGGAAGCAGCTCAATGAAACACTGAGTTGGCTACTCATTACAAACCACAGAATCCCATGTGGTATGAAACTTGGAATACTTTTATTGATACATATAAGGGGAACCTTCAAGCTTAGCCATAATAAGCTCACCTTATTATGAGCTATGTCAAAACAAAGTTTGTAAAGTACATAAGTATCAGTCATAATGCAAGTAAACACTTCACTGCTTCAAATAGTTTTCAAATACTCAAACTGACCAAGTATTCCAGAGAGTAAGACAAAACATGCAGCTACAATGTTATAGGAACAATAAATAAAACTCCAATCACTGTAGGTCAAGTCAAGAAAAATGCTGCTAGCTGTGGTACTGCATAATGAAAGAAAAGATACTGTGTTAGAGGAATTAGACTTCTTAATGATTCTGAAATCTATACAGCAGCACAGGTTGCTCAGAGCTTTTCACTGAATTTAGTGACTGAAAAATTTGATCCTCCATTTAATTTGATTTAAAGCTCTGGAACCAAAGCATTTGTGTGTGCAACTATTTCCAACCTTTTGTTTTGATCAGTTTTCAGCACTTGTTACAACAGTACCTACTTCACAATTGCAATTTAGTCACTGACTTGAAAAGAGAAGACATTTAATTAAAAATGCCAATATTAAAAGAGTACGAGAGTGGTCCATTGAAAGTTAGATTATATGGGTCATTGGTGCCATTACAGACACTTTCCTGTTGTTAAACAGGTTACATGGAACAGCTTCGTGCCCATACATGAAAAACACTTATCAGCCACTTCTACTGATCGATGAAACAGGAGATGTTTTGAAGGCAGCACAAAACACAAAGGTGCACATGGAAATTGAGTTATCTTAGTCTACTGAGATCTACTGCTGCAACGTGTGGGTTTGTTTTCCGAGAATTTGACAGCTGTTGTACTGGCCAATACATGCTCACTGCTGCAGTGTCCTGGATCTGTTTTCCTGGCTGAGAATTTGACAGCTGTACAATTATTTCTAGAGCAGAACAAGAAAACACACCGATTATTGCCTTCATCTTGCTTTATGAAATTCAGTGTCAATACGATGCAACATAGCTGCTATTCTTCCACGTCAGCTGCTTTCTGGAACTGCAATTTGGCAACGAAAACACAAAAGAAGATAGGCCTTAGGTTAACACACAAGAAAAAGTCTTGATAATCATCTGAAAGACTTTTCCATCCAGACAGAATGAGCGCAAGATGATCTGTTTTTCTAGACATGAGGCTGATGTGATGACAGCCCAGCAGATTTCTCAGAGGTCTTAATGTTCCAATCAATTTTCTGATTCCCAGCTCCTTAGTGGTGATGAGCCTTCAAAGACAATTTGATCAAAAATAGTCCTTGAAGCCTCTTCCCTATTCCTCATTAATTGTTTTACACCAGTTCTTGGAACAACTGCCATAAGTATCTCTCTCAATCTCACATTCCTTCACCTCCTTCCATCCATTTTCTTAATAAAAAAAAATTAAACCTATTTTGTGTATTGTTTTATTACTTATTTATATTTTTTATTATTATATTTATTATTATTTATAGTTTTCTGTCCTCTGCAGTGACTACTCTCTCCCTCCCTGCCACATCCTTGGAGCCTCTTTCACTCCAAGTCAAGAGGAGCTGCATGTTGCAACTGGTGAAACTCTGATGTGGTTAAACGCTGTGCCAAGGGCTCTGGAGAGAAGAATAGACGCTGAGACTGGCAGGAAGAGGGAAGCTGGATAATATTCAAGAAGCTGACTACCGTTTTGTTCAGAACAGAGAAGAATTGATTACAGAGTAATCACCAGCTATGTGGCTTTTCCCAGGTCCAACCCCTCACCCCCCAAAAAAAACCCAACAAACCAAAACTGGATATTTGCACAGTGTTTCTAATCCACAGGTCTCATAATGAATGCCATCACTCGTTCACCTAAGACAAAGCCCAAGTCACAGAGAGGTTGGGTGATTTTCCTATGTGGTAAGGGAAGGGCAGAGTCCTGGCTAAGATCTGGTTCCCACTCTTGCAGTGACTCCACAAGGTCCCTACAATCTCCTCTGCTCATGACAGCCCAGGACAAAGATCTGTGTCGCAGAACCACGGCAGCACAACGCTCCAGCACAAGCTGAGTGTCTCAGCCATCACCTCACTTCTCAGAGACCTGGCAGCCCTTCCTGAGAGGCTGCCTGTAACACAGCCCTGCAACACCTGAGCCAGCTCAGGCACCAGCAGCACAAACCAGCAGGGAAAAAGGCAAAGGCAGCCAGGATCCTCACTGCACAGCCCCAGCCCTCCAGCTGGGCTGCACCTCTTCAGTCTGAAACCTCCAGGAGCACACACCTGAGCCCTGTGCTGCATGGTGACACTGCTGCCCACATCTCAACCTACCAACTTCAAGCCTATCCTGCTGAATGCACTGGCTTTAATGTGGAAGTTTCCTACATTTCCTGTAGGGAAAAGATAAGATACTGCAACAAACAAACAGATTTCCCACCTCACCAGGGTGACTCTTTTCTAAAGGATTATTCAGGAACTGTCACCAATTTACTGCCTGCCTCTATCAGTCTTAAATTGTGCATGATTACTTTGTTTAGTTTTGCTGACATTCGTGTTTTGTTTAAGGGTCTCTTTGTGCAATCTTTTGTGTCTGCTTTAAATGAACACTCTTCCTGTGCTTGTTGCAGCATGCTTGGGTTCAGCAAGATGTCTATCACTTAATAACCAAATGAAAAGTTTAATCACCCAAAAGCTAGCTTTCAACCTGCAGTTAAGAAAACAGAAAAGCTAAGGGTGTTCCATATGCATTTTTCTTTCTATTTCTTCTGTTAACACATTTGCTAGACCAAGCGAGTTTGATGTTTTGCATTTAGTCCTCTAAATATCCGCTTAGCACACGGAAACAAGCAGCACTGGTTCTTCTTTTGCAGTAAGAATCAGTCCAATTTAAAAAAAAATCATTCATTGTATTCCTTTAAAAAATAAGGGTTTTTTGTTACTAATCACCGAGAATGTATGAAACAGAAATAAACACTAACTGCTTGTTGAGCACATTGACTGCAGAAAATTGGGCAACCATGACATGGAAACCAAACAGGAAAATACAAGTCATGCCAAGGTGTCATTTTTACAAAGTGACTTTTTAAAAAAAACAAAACACATAGACAAGTTAATGTCCCAATATGGGACAATAAAGCTAGGTTAAAAACACTTGCCATTAACAGCCATCTGCTCTCTGCAGTTTGGGGGTAATTTTTATGTACAGCTGACAGCTTTGCATCATCTTTCCTCACTTGTGAAGGATTGTCTCTGCCTCCAGTGTACAAAACCTCTGAGAAGCTGGATCTGTCCACTAGCTTGTGGCTCTCAATAAGCTTGAGCTGCTAATAAACACAAAGCATTCTGCACTGGATTTCCAAACAGAAATCAAACATAAGGATTGGGGAAAAAAGCGTATCTATATATGCTAATAATATTCCAGTTCTCTCTAATAATATTCTGCTCATGTCAGCATTGCCTGTAAAAATCAAGAGGCAAAATGTGCTCACTGCCCTTGACATATTGTGATGGTAAGAAAAATCAAGACTGCTTTCTCACTGTTCTCTGAGTACAAGGGTAAATCTCTGCTTAAGCCTATCTTTCTTGATCAGAACGTCTCTGGTGTCCTTATGCCTTTTTCTCCTGTTTGAACTTGTCTCTTCAGAATATTTAGTAAATACATTTCATGTTCACACCTAAAGCAAAGCTACCTTCTTTTGTTTTGCTATGTGTTAGAAGTCCTAAAATACACATGCACAACAAATGGCAGGGTCACACTTCCCTCATTTGCAATCCTTGCGAAGAACACTTATGCAAGAATAGTGCAGAGAAAACTAAAATTCTATTAACATTCAAATCATACTCCACCATTTCCATTCCTCAGATCTGATATAATTTTAATATACATTAGGAATAAGACCAGGGAAAAAAAGAAACTGGAGCAGCTAAAAATGATTTGTCTGTTGCCTTGGGGTGCTCCCCTCTGATGCACAAGAGATGGCAATAAGATTCTTCCACCAAGCCCAAATAAACTCCATACCTATATCCCACCAACCAAACACCCAGTAAACACTGGGCACATGTACAGAGTATCTAACACTGGACTACACAAATCAGTGAAAACCCCTGCAAAGTCAAGAGTTGCTCATGGGGCTACACTCAACATGATTTTAATTCCATGTCTCAAACGTTCCAAAGATAAGAAGTTGGCTTCCACTCACTTGAGAAAAAAAAAAGAGACAATTTTCACAGGTGTTCTTCAGGGCCAAGTTACAAACATCTTCAGCTGAACTGAATTTTTTCAGCTTGTAGCAACCTACAGAAAGGAGCCAAATTATCATGCTGGTTTTGTTTCATGCCCTCAATTTCCTTACACTTGGGTCTGACCCAAACCTAGAAGTATAACAATGGAAAGACATGCAATTCTTATTTGAATTGGTTCCAAATCAGTAGCAGGATCTAGTATTTTTCTTCTGTGTCATACCAGAACCTTGGTGCAGATGACCTAAGAGGAAGTTTCAGGAAATAATTCCCCATGCAAACTGGGAGCCTGATGTTCAGTAAGAGTGAAGCAGACATGGCATTTCTGCCTGAAGATACACAGCTTAACTGCAGCACACTCCTTAGACCTGAACCTTTCTTCAGGTTGCTTTTTGTTTCACTGTAAAAACAGCCATTCTGTGGTACAATCCATCACACACCTCACCTCTGGACTGCATTGCCAAGGTGTTGTAAATGCTCCCAAGTCGCAAGAACACCATCCCATAAGGTCCTTTTTGTGAATATTTTACCCTCCTTACTCTACATTGTTTATAAGAATGAGCCTCACCAAGACTCAATCATCTCAGGTAAGCCCTTATTCCCTTACCCCTTTTCTAGGTGTTCTGCAGCTGCTGGTTTCATAGGCTGAGATTATCATCAGAAAATCACATTGCTGCCTCTCAGCATGACATTCTGCAGCTCCCACGTGCTACTAAACCACATCCATCATTTAGTACCCATGCTGGATTTCCATACTCCTGCACTGTACATGATCACAGGAGCTGCAGTACCCCTGCAGTCACTCTGCAGTTTCTCAGTGTTTTCCTCATATGGCTGAGCCACATGAGGAGTTAATTAAATTCCAGTTAATGGGACTGAGCACCATCACTGTAACTGCCCTGTGCTCTCACATGCCATTTTTTGGTTTAGATTTACAGGTGGTTCCAGCCTGGGTGCTTTTCCCCACCTGACCACTATGGCTTTGGCCTCTGTTGGGCTGACCCCACAGTCAGTGCTCGCCTCCTTGGCAATGGGCTGGATGCTAATTGCTGAATCTCATCTCTGTACTGTTGTGCTTGGGGTATCTACCACAGGAACTAAAGCAAAATGAGCATAATTAATGTTTTATTTTTTGCTGACTCGTCCCCAACTCCATTTTTCTCAAATAGCTGCTCAACTTACCTTAAGACCACCTTTCTGCAGCTCACTCCCTGCCTGTCCTGTCTTTCCCAAATGTTGTAGCTCACTTCCTATAGTTTTGTTTCCTTTGAAACATTTTGATCAGAACAAAAGGGAATTTGTGCTTTGCATGTCTGTAGGCACAGAATCATGCATGTGTTTCACATTATACTGCTATGAATATTTATTCAGTCATCCATTCCAGCAATCCATATACCTTACTTCCTTAAGTCTTATTAACTATCCACTAGAACTGAACGACTCACTAGTTTTCACTGATGAAAATTATGTATTGTGTCTTAGAGTATCATTCAGTTCCTGTCTCCCACTCAAATCAGAAACATTAGAAACTATTTTTTACCAGATTTGCAGCACATGGAAAATTTCAAATGTCTTTGCAAAGCCCAAGATGAGGAGTACAGCTGGTACAGGCAAACCATTTAGAATTTGCAAAAAGCTTATCAGCTAAGCTGTGACTCTGTAAACTAAAACACATCTAAAGTCCATTGAACCCACACAGAATACCCTCTGCAGCTTCAGATAACCGAGTCCTATTTGGCCCTTTTCTATATAGAGCTATAAGTCTATGAAGGACTAAATTGGGTTAAAAAAACTGACCTCAACCCACGTCTTCCCCAGAATTCATCTCAGAGTTTACGTGTCTTTTCTTCCTGAGATTTTCTTACTGCTTCTTCCTGTGGGGCCTGTAAACACACTCCAGGAAAGAAGCTTGCCAGGATATAAGAGAAATCTCACGAGAAATTCTGTTGTTGGTTCATTTTCAGGAAAATTCTTCCGACTCAAGACATACAAGTAAATTTCTCCAAATTGGGGACGCAATACCTGCAATATCTCTAACAGCAACAGTGATCACTTCCTGAAAGCTGCTCTTCATAGTCTCATTTCTCAGACCCCACTTGGATGCACAAACATCATTTCCAGGCTGAGTGGAACGGTCATAATCAAAACTTAATCTAAAATAGTGAATTTAAGTTTTACAGAGGGCTGCAGATAACTTGCTCAGAATTTAAAGAAAATTAGAGGATGAAAAACCTGTACTGTTTCTCCATCCCTTATTGTCTTGGATTCAAGACCCAGGTGGTTGTGAGTGTTACAGAAACTGGTTGTTCTGCTTGGGCCCGAGTCTCTGATTCCACAAACATTTCTTTAGCAACACCATTAACCTAATTAGCTGCTGTTCTAGGAGGAAAGCAAATCTCCTGACAATGTGTATGGGGACAAACAAGAGTCTCAGAAGAACCACCACACTAAAGAGGGAGCACTTCAGCGTACTCAATGAGAAACTCTGGAGTACTAGCAGAAAGAGAAAGGAAGATGACAGGAAGGCACCTGAAATCCAGGAAACATTTCCTCAGGACTAAAACCAAAGTTAAATATCTCTGTCTGATTATGATCCACAGTTAGAATGCTCTTGCAACATCAGAATGTCATCTTCCATCTCAACAAAACCTACCTAAAAAGAAAATAAAAATACCACCAACACTGAAATGGGTCATTGCATAAAATCCCCAAGTAGTAACCACGACTCAAGTTTCCCTAATCCTGATATCAACACACTATCCATCCCCTCATACTCTTATTTTGCCTAAAAAATTAGACCACACGCAGACATATTTTCTGGATCTAGCTGCCTCCTAGGAGAGGTTACTGCCCTCCTCATGATCTCTCATTTGGTGCAGCTTACTGTGCAGGTGATGCCTGAGACCAATTAGAAAATATTCACACAGCCAGCTCTCCCACCCTGCTGAGGAACTCTGCTGCCTTCCCTCCCTAGTGCAGAGACAGCAGAGATCCCACCATTGCCACTGCACAGGCTACAAACACCAGCCAAAGGAGGCTTCTCAGAGGAGACAGGTGGAGGAATTCCACTGTCTGCTTCTGATCATGTTTGGATAAGTCCTGGGCAATAGACTGCTTTGATTTGGAGCTTTCTGGGTGTTTACAGTGCATTTCAAGCAGCTCAGGAATGTCATTCCTAAAAAAATATTCATGAAACTGAGGCAACTCTAGGGCCAGGTAGTAACTGAGCTAAATAAGAATTTCTTTTTTTTTATCTAAATCCAATTTTAGGCACTGTCATGTGTTATGAAGTCAAGTTCCAAACTGCACACCTTATCTGCCTCATTTGGGTAAGTTATGAGAAATGCTTCTGTGTTCAGTATTCTTAAGCTATTTGCATACAATAGATACTAAATAATTCAGGAGATTGATTTGTAAAAATGAAGGTTTTACAAAAGGCTGGAAATAAAATTCTTAGAAAACACTTCAGAGTTCCCTAGTTTGCTGTTGAGCCTCAAGTGCTTTTATTTATTACTATTCAAGGACTTTCATTTCTAAGACAGGTGCTAATCTTTCAGAACACATCCCTTGGACACATGCACACATCCACAGTACACCATCAGGCAAACAAATGCACATTCTCCCTTCTATGAACCATTTTCCTTTCCTTTAGCTGGAAATTTTTGCCCAGTTGCTAGCCACAAGTATAATCCATCATTTTACTTTCAACAGCTTTAACAGAGCATTCCTACTCACAGTAAAATGAACATCTGGCCTAATGCCCACCAAATGCACAAGAAGGAGATCTTCCCACTTCAGTAGGTGGGGAAACAAGCAGATAGCAAAGTGGTGTGCAGCTGTTTGTTGACTAAATCCTAACAGCTTGAAATGCATGTAGTTTACTTCAGGGGTTAATTTTATACTGAATTATAGAACGCTAAATCATTGACACAATCAAAGAAAAGCAGCATATCCAGATCAACAAAAATCACACAATCTGATTTATGAACTACGAATTAGTGTGGACAAAGACTTTCCTGATTGAAGACAAAAGGCCACCTTTTACATTCTCTTTTAACTTTTTCAAAATGACTTTTTGTTGGTTTATAGTGAGGTAAACTATTGAGTTCAGCAGGTCAGAGAACCAAATGAAGTCACCAATTTAACCCCAAGTACTGCAGCCCACAGCCACAAAGATATCATTTCTGCAACTGAAAGCTGTTTGTGTCCAATCCAGCACAGCTTCAGAGGACCCCTGCGCTCTCGGGTGTCTGTTTGTAACTTGCATCTTTGCCATGTAGCAACCATATTTCCACAATAAAACTTGCAGGGGTAATTTGATTTTACGCTGCCAGCCAGCACTTCATTGCTAGCACTTATGATGCATTACATATTTGTCTGAGAACATTAGCACTCAGATAATTAACTCTTCTGCTGGCTGTCCAGTTTATGCTCTTCACTGAAAACACTGCTCCCACAGAGATATGCCTTGCATATAAGCAAATCTAATTCCTAAATCTCTTATGTGGTCAGTAAATTAAAATCTAGGTTTGTAGCAGTTCAATGAACTCCTTTTTCGCCTCCTTTTTTTTCTTTTTTGGCACTTTCTAGCAAAACAGTTCACACACAATCACTCAATGGCTGGAAAGTGGGCTTGGCAGGGGGAGCTGAGGCTCAGCATGGCTCCAGTCAAGACAAATGGCTGAATTATTGTGACGTTAGTAAACAGGTAATTAGCTTTGCATGTCATTGTTCACCACCTCAAGCTCATTACCAGAGTCTTACAACACTCTCTTTAAAAATTCAGACCTGTTTGACCTGCTACCAGCTATAGTGCATTTCAAGCACTCATGGATAAAGTGCAATCTTGTCAAACTGAAGACACCTGCTCCCAGCAGGAGCACTACTTATGAACTGCCAAGTCTTTTGTTACAGTACCTTGAGAAGCAATGATCTTTCCATCTGGAATAACCAGCATCAACTTGGCTGTAACCACTGTAAAGCAATATTTGAATATTTATTACCACATGAAGTACACAGAGCTATGAAAGCAGCATGTACACAAATGCAAAAAGGGAGAAGACTACTCATGATAGATTTTGCTGTTTGCCACACAAGTGTTTGAAATTCATTTTCTTTGAAAACCGGCTGCTGGTAACAACTTTCAGTTCTTTTTTCTCTACCACCAGACCTACCAGGGTGAAGCTCACCCGTGTATAAATAATTTGTTTCATAGCTGACACATTTAACTCAATGTATCTCCTCGTTCTGTTACTCTTGTAACAGAAATTTTTGCCAATGATTGTTCATCTTGGGGCGGATGATTCATGCTAAGAATTCATCAGGCTTGTCTCCCCCCACAAGGCTCCAGCATGGCACACTGCTTTAGGCTCCACTCCACCAACATTGTTTAAAGCTGCCCCTGCTCCCTTCCTCGCCAGCTTTGCAGAGGAGTGTATATTGAACTATTCCTCTTTGCTTAGCTTTCAGCTCGATCTCATTTCTTCAGCTATTCATCCTCCTGGATAGGGGACTGTGTTCCTCAGGTTACTTCTGATCAACAGCCGTGTTTAATCCATTCTGATACAAGAAAAGCACTAGCACTGGATAATTCTCCCCTTGTCGTCTTTATTTTGTGAGGGTACAAGTGGTAATTTAAGCTAATTACATTTTAGCACTGTGGTCATTAAAAATCCAGTAAAAGCAGTCTAGGGCTTGGGTGAAGGTATCATAGAATTTAGGTTTATTCCCTGCATCTTCTTTTCTTCAGTGCTTTCCACAAGGGCAATGAAAAGCCTGATCGGAAGCTCCGTGCTCCTCAGACTTCCAAAGGCAGTTTAATTCAACAACACATTCCTTGTTATCTTCTCTGCCCTTAAGAGACCTCAGTGAGCAAAGTCCATTCTGCAGTACTTAATCATATACATGCAAATGTTACATTTATAATTTGGAGCCCACTGTGAGACTATTTTTCTTGAGCTGTTATTTTAAAATGCGCTTTAAATCAATTTTGCCGTAAACATGGGGTTTGTTTCAATAACAACCATTTTTCTCCTGATTAGTAAATTACTGTTGTTTCCAATGTTTCATTCTAACTACTACTTGCTCAGAGTCATAGGAAAACAGAGCACTTAGTCAAGACAAACTTCCTTTTATTTCCATCTCAGCAAAGCAAGGTCTAGATTACTTTCAGAAAAACAGTTTTCAGCTGACAAAGTGAAAAATGTTGCATAACAGCAAACTTACAACATGGTAAGAAAGTTTTAATAGAAGGATTACCACTTGCTGTTGTAACTAGTTTAAAAGTCCTTTAAGACTCTCTGCTAAGAACAGACGATTATATTTGCAGTATTTATGTAATTTCTATTGGCTGGCTGTGTAATAATTTATGAAAGTTGTGACAGAACAGAGCTTTAATACAGATTAAACTATATTGAGTGAGGAAAATATAGTAAAATGCCAGTGTGCTGCACAGAATATCAATCCCAGGATCATCTAGAATTTTAAAACAATTCAGTTGGAAAATACAAATTGTCTTTTCCCAACCATTAAACAATGTCTCTCAAGCACATGTTTTTCTATGTGGATGCATCACATCCATCTCTTTGCATGAGGTTATCTGTGTCAGACCCTCATGATACAGGCTTAGGAAAAGAAGCAAGTCATTCCTAGCACCTTCATCCAGAGATAACACACACCCTTAATGTTACATCCTGGTGCCTTGAGCATTGGCCATGTGACTGGAAAATGTTATCAATGTTATTTGTACACATTTCTATTTGTTAAGCTGGGCAATCATAATGCAAGTATTGGTGGAAGTTAAAACCTTCAACTTCGTGATTTCTGGCAGAACTGACCAAAACAACTTCAAACAGTCCATACAAAATTACTCTGATTGTATCAGGGTATTGCAGTGTGAAAAAAAAAGTTAGGTCTGTCTTATTGAAAAACTAGAGCAGGTCTTTTTACATTGACACTGCTCCCATCTACAAGCATGATAGTTACTGGAAATAATTTTCTCATGAGGGTATTTTTAGTTAGGGTAGTAACTGGAAGATAAGTTAGTTTTTATTCTGGTTTGAGGCTGGTCAAGAACTTTGATGTCCAAGAAATCCATTAGAAGATCAGTAAACTGGTAAGAAGTAAAATGTAAAAGCAGCTAACGACAGATCTCACAGCTTTATACATGCAGATACACACAAAAATGTACCTGCAAGCCCTAGAACCTACAGATCTGCCATTTGCATTTGCAAAGTCCCCATTTTAATTAATATCAACTGTAATCATATGGGAAACTAGGCATAATAACAGTAATTAAGACCTTGGCCTCTTAAAACACATCACACACAAGGGCAAAATCCAATTTGGAGAAATATATGGAGCATTCAAGGGTCGATACGGAGATTCTGTCTAGGCTACCTAAATAAACAAGCAAATCAACCCTATTTAACAATGGAAGTGTTTTTCTTGAGATCTCAAGAGGATTTCCAATTATTCACAAATGACTAACCGTGCACTCCTTTCCCAGAATTATAAACAAGTCACCAGAAAACAGCAAGTTTGACAAAATTGTCCAACAGCCCATTAACTGTACAACTGTGCTAAATAGCCAGAGACAAGTCTAAATCTGCCAGAACCAGTGTCTCTCGAGTCTGCCAAGGGGAGAGATGTTTCAGCTGCAGAATATCCATTTGCAGCTTGCCACCATCTGGACCCTGGAAACGGAGCACTCAAGGGATGAGCTGGCACGATCCAGCTCAGGAGTGACCCTCCACTTCTTAGGAAAGTCTTTAAAGCTAAGGATGGTGTTACTGAAAGGAAGTCAGGCTTGCTTGATTGAGACAAATATTTGAATCCACAAAAAACCAATTTTACCTGTATGCTTCCAAAATTCTATTTAGTATGTAATTCTAAATATTTACTAAATATACCAACAGCTTTAGTTGCTGTGAGGCCCAACAAGTGGAATTTTTCAAATGTGCAGATTTACACATAAATTCATATTTACACCTCACTTAAGCTTTAAGTTTATTTGCCTAAATTTCACAACATATAGATGCAAGCAGATAACTGGGAGAGTCCTTTTATGAAATTAGACTGGGCACACAGGGATCATCTGAATGCAATGAGCAAGGATGCAACATGGTGGTGCAGCAAACATTTATCTGAGTTTCAAACATTTACAAAAAAGCATAAAAAAATTGGTCAAGTAGCCTCTGCTTCTTTAAGTTTTGTTTTCAACAAGTGCAGAAGGTGAAAAAACCACCCCACAACCAACACAGTACTGCATGCTTTGAGTTAAAGCAGTATATGGGAGTGAAAGAAGGGGACACAATGACTACAGCCTATGGTAAGAAATATTACTAAAAAGGAATTTTTGCCAAAAGAAGACACTATTGGATATTTTTAGCAAATGTACTTGTTTGCACTACCTTTATGCAAACAGGATTTTGAGGCTATGCTGACCTCCTTTTTGGATCGGCTGAATACAAATACTTCTTTAGATCAGGGTTGCACTCTTCAATCACAGAGCTCTGTGAAGCTTATCCTTTTTGTAATATCCCTAGAGAAAACTAACGTACAGAATATTGTTTTGAGGTTAGAGCACACGCTAACTTGTGAGCCTGCAAATTGTTTTTTGTTCATCTAATGTAAGATGATTCATAATCAATTATGGTTCTCATGTCAAAGGCTCCCGGTTGTCTTCAAACCATCAGATCCAGAGCCATCACCATCAGGCATGCCTAAAGTTGTTCTTTTTAAGTCATATGAAGTCAACCTGGCTCTATTTGTTATCTCCTGAAAAAGCACTGTTCAGTCTCCTTTGAGGCTCATGCGTGACCCTGACACCCATGAGACAAGAATGGTTCCATTACACTGGAACTTCCTTCTCAAACTATCAGCAAGTCATACATAACACCCCTGATCTCTGCTCTGGAGGAAGCATACACACAAATGTGGGTCAGGCATGGCTACACGAATAGCATCCCAGGTTTACTCCATTGAGAACTACAGGTTTAAGAATTGCATTTGGAGTTCCAGAGCTGTTTCTGTATTTGAATTAGCTCATTTACAAACTTGGACTATCGAGCATTCTTTAACTACCTAATTTCATTAACCACTTCTCTGATGATGCTTTTCTACTCACTAAAAAAATCTTAGATTCATAAAGTTTATAGGAACCAATAACAACTTCAAACTTCTGGAAGTGGGCCATGGCCTTAAGAAGGGCTAAGCAAAAGATCCTGTGCCAGATGATGGGCACTTGCACAGTGACTGGCATATTTAGATTAAACCTTTTCCTGACTCTAAGAAGCAGTTCTTTATTTATTGACAAAAATTAAGCAGTGATTGAAAAGAAAAGAAACTACTCTTTAGGGCCCTTTCGCCTTCTTCTAAAGACATATTATCAATTTCTTTAATTATCAGAGTGGTAGGAAAACTTGGTGAAATATTTAAAAGGTAGAGGGAGGAAAACGTGTTATGCTCATTTAGGACCACTTGAAAACAGATTATTCTGAAGAAGGAAAGAGAATCATTGGACATTTAAATAATTAATCTCAGCAAATACGTTAAATGCAAAACAGTGTAACATTTTGACTGATTCAGCAGGATCAGCTTTCACTGCTTCCACATTGCTATGGCTAAATTGCCATTTGCAGGAATTTCAGCATAGTGCAGTGTAACTCACTAGAGTCAGTTGTGTGCCCCGTGCACAGACAGAACTAAGACAAAAACAGCCTGGTGACAGCCTGGCTATGACAACTAGATAGAAATCATGCAAACAGACACAGGACTTCTATCATGTCCCTCTCTCTGAGCAGCTCCCCCGTTTGTAACATATAAAACCCCGGACATTTATTTTAGTTAAGATTTACAGTAAGTCATCTGCCATATTGTTGAACACTAATAAGTTTCTATGGTTGAAAAGCAGAAAGCATAATTCCTCAAGCTTCATTGCTGGCTAGAAGATGAGAAAATGAGAAGCAATAGTCTGGTTAAGACTGCTTCTACCAGTGTCTTTATCAGAGCAGGAAAGCAGGAAGAGAAGTAGTTTTTGCTGGTTTAGATGAGCTGCACCAATTCTCTGAGGCACAGAGCATAAAGAGCCAAAAGCAGGCAAATGCACAGGGTCGGTTCTTACAAGCTAGTCAATATTTCTCTGTGCTTGATTTTTTTGGTGTTTTTTTTTTTTAAATGAAGTGTATTTCTAAAACATCTATTTTTGTTTCTTTACATGTAAGCGATACCAGCCAGGTACTGCAATCTCAGCTCAGCCAAGCTGGGTAAGGTTGAAAAAGGGAGCCTCTTCCAAAGACATTGCTGCTGCCAGAGCTCCACACAGTCTGGTGAGCAGCACTTTTTGTCAACAAGGTAACGGCTTAAAATGCATTGGTTTTGTGATGTTATACTGACAAACAGCCTGTTGCAATTCTTCTATATGAAACATTATTTAACCTGCATCCCAGCAAATTGCCAGTCCCTGGAGCTGCAATTTTTCACATGAGCCATAAAGGCATTTCTGAGCCTTTGAGTTCAGACCCCAATTCTCACGGTACATTGTGTGGGAAAAGAAGGTACACCTCCCAATTTCCTGCCAGGTCCCAGCTGACGATTACTTTCTCTCTGACTACATTCTTCCAGTGTTCTGAGTTTAACATTGTGCTTTCCCATTTAGATTTCTATAACATTTTTTGTTTCTCTGTGCTCTGCCAAACAGAGCTCTACCTTGACAGAGCTGCTGTAATCTATATACAGTTTGCATATTGATTCCTGCAGTACTTTGAGATCCTTCAGGCAGAAGGTTATCACAATATAAGGTTTCTTCATCTGTCATTTAAGGTAACCTCTAAAAAAGACAGAGCTCAGTTCAGTCCAGATGTTTATCCAAACTGTTCTAAATCTCTAATGTCTAGAAAACCAGAAGGAATGGGTTTTTTGAGAGACTTTCAGTACCACTTAATACCAATTCAGACAAACTACCACATCATCCTGTCACTGTAATCACATGGGATGCTAATAACATCTACCATTTCTGTAGAACTTTATAAAGATGAATCACCACAACAGTCCTGTGCAATATTATCCCCATTTTATTATTGAGGAAAGAGAGTGTCTGCTTTTACATTATACCATAAAATGACCTGAGCTCTTTCAATCTAAAAAAATAGCAATGAAAAATGCAGAAACTACTACTGTAACTTCCCCAGCTGTTGTTTGGTGAAATGCTGTTTAAATATTTAGATCCTGCAAATTCTTTTACCATCATAGATTGTTTTTAAAAAAACAGGCCTCTGAATAATCAAAGTGACACTCTCTTTTGACTCTGCTCTGACTTAACAGCAATATTTCAATTCATTGCAATTTTGATCATGGTAGAAAAGTCAGCTGAATGAAAAAATAAAGACACCTGTCACTGCTCACTATTTTCTCATGCAGCCTTGAATGTGTGATCCTATCATTTAGATAAAGCATCAACTTCTTGAAATCACAGCAGCTCTCCATAGGAAAATAACAAGGTATGTATTCACTGTGTACATATCACAGACTGCAATATAGCCCTCTATCTATTGAAACACTTCCTAGTTCCTGTTTTCCATGAAAGGCCAGTGGGGTTGAAAAATCTGGAAGTTGCTTTTATTTTGGTCAGTTGTTTTGGGGGGTTTTGTGCTCTTTGAAAAACCTCAGCCTTCATGACTAACATCACAGGTACTAGGGAACCCTGTGGAAAGCGCTGTATGAAAAACATTTTTGTACCTCTATCAGAAAATCTGAAGGACCAAAGCCCAAAAGACGCTGTGTCAACTTCACTAATCACAGAAGCCACAAAAACCAAATAAAATATTCAGCATCATTCTGGACTCACTTCCAAATGAACATTTATGTGGCATATAAACCTAACTGTATACAACCTGGAAAAAAATATCTACAGTAAAACAGGCTCTACAGAATTAATTAAATATCAGCTTGGCTCTGCTTCGCTTCAGCAGAGTCACCTAAGAAAAAATTGTTGACAAAAAATCCAACACAATTCCACTTCTGGCTGCCAGGGGTCACAACCTGGGAGTTATCCCAAAATATTGCAGTATGGGTTTCATGGTAACTGCACTCCAAATTGTACAAGACACAAAACTTTCCATATTAATAAAACATGGCTTCCTTTCAAACACTGATGGAACCATCATGGGTCCATGGCTATCATTGTTGAGTTGGAATTTTCTGGTGAAAAGCCCTTCAGTCAAGACCATTTTGAGATTTGATCTTCTGGAAGAAAACAGTTCACAAGAAATGGGTCACCACATCCAAATTCTGCCCTCTGCAGCAAACTGGAGAGGGACTGAAAGGAACTTGCATTATACCAGCTCTGTAGCTGGATAGAGAAATCAGCGTCATGTTAAACAACTAAATGTAGAAAAAGAAAAATTCCTTGCAAACACAGAGTTAAGTGAACCCTCAAAAACTGTATATGGTATCGTGTTAACTTCCATGACAATTCTTTGTGGCAGGACACATCCTCATGAGTAATGTACTTTCTAGGCATAACACTAAAACTGGCCAGGGGTATTATTTCAATTTCTAGAAAGGGCAGTTGATAGAGATGAGAATCGGTGCTGTTTACCAGAAGAGACAGCAGCACTGACCCACATATTTTAACAAGGATGTGTGCACATGCAGGGTAATTCCAGTAATTCACATCAAAGTTACATGCACAAGAGGTGTGGAACAGGGCAGATGATGGTAATTGAACATGAAGACTACAGCAAAACATTTTTGTAGTGTGTTTGAAGACATTAGAATAAGAGGCTTTAAAACACACGGATGATGAGTGAGCACCTATTTTTAATCACATTCCCAAGGATTCTACAGTCCATGTCTGAAGCCAAATTCCAAATCTGTTACAGCCTACACTGAGTTGCATTAGACAAAAAAGCCTTCTATGCACAACCAGTGTTTTGTCACACACCACTCAGCTTCCTCGAAGGCGCAGCACTTGAATTTTGCTGGCTGAACCTGCCATTGTCACAAATGTATTGCTACTTCCTCATAGCATGAACAACGTATTTTGATCTCCCATGTTACTATGAAGGAAGATGAATCGGCATTCAAAAATGTGGCATTTCTTAGTTTCACCTAACAGAAGAAAAGCTGTAGAATACTATGGATCCCCAGCACAAGAAAAGGGCACTGTTCACATTCCTTTAGAGCAAAGATTTAGTGTGTAGGATACAATCTCTGATACAGGTATAGAGAACACACATGGGCCTCATTTTCCAATGCAATGGTCAAACCCAAAGAAGCAGTCCGAGGTTGCTGCCGAGATAAGCAGCAGTTACTGGGCAGTAGCCAGGCAGATAAAGCTACAGTATTATCCAAGGCAATATTGCCAGTGTCATTCTGGAACAGTAACTTTACCTACCACCAGTAGAGAAACACAGTAGATTGAATACCTCTCTCGCTGCTTCATGCACTGCAAGGCTGCTCTAATTGTGTAGCTGTAAATCCTCCATGAAAGGGAAACCCTGGGCACAGAAAGCTAATACAAGAGACATTGGACACCTGCTTCCATCTCTGTCTTGGTTGATTTGGCTTGTTGTGAGTAGTCATGTGAGCATCTTTCCACCCCCTCTGTATCTGGCCACTGCCTACACTCCATCCTCTTCCAGACTTTGATTTAAACACCAGGCACTGGGGTACAGCAGCCATTGCCCTGTGTCTTCACTAGAGGATGATCCTCATGACAGTGTGTCCCAAAGGCACAAGTGTTATGTACTCTCCCTCGAGACAAGCTACATGCTTGATATTTTAGTGAAAAAAGCAGCCTAATTTTAATAGTAGTTAATGTAGTTAGATTAAAAAAAAAAAAAATCCTCAAGCCTCTCTCACTATTTTCTAGAACTAATTCTCTCACTATCCTGATTTATCCCACTGTTTTACTATTGCTCTGTTGGTTTTTTATCTTGCTGGAACAAATTTAAGACTCTTTTTATTTAATTGCTCTGATTAATATTCATATATTAATGCAACACATTTATTATTCAAGTTGATAACAATGTCTGTCTTCTAACAGCCTTAATTCAGAGAATGAGGATCCTAAGGAAATCAGAATGACATTGTTAAAAGTCAAAACATTACTTGTTTTGTTTCCAGCTATATTGGAGCTTTTTTGGGTCCAACAACATTACATGTATTTGAACAGGAGTAGAAATGATGCACAGTTTTCTCAATACCCACTGATTGCTCTTTCTTGCCAAGTTGCCAGTACGACATTTCAGTGAGCCCTTCTCCAAATCCCTGCTTTTACCTTCAAACAGACCTTAGACTATGGAAGTCTGACAACAGAGTGGATTAAAAAAATGGAGGAAAACTCACCCAAAACCAAAGGAAAAAGCCATGTTTAAAGCAAATGGACAAAGAACAAGCCAGTCTGACAGAGATGTCAGACGAGTCCTGCCTCACATTTACTCGTAGAAAAGCAGAATGTTGACCTTAAAACAGGGGTGGGAAGCTCTTGGTTTCAATTTTCATTTTCCCAACGACCCTGGGATGCCGGGCACTGGTACCACGTCCCATAAAACAGGAAGATGCTGCCACCTGCAGGTGGGAGTGCCAGGAAGGCCCCAAATCACAGCCCTGGCTCCCCACACCATGGGCACAAACCCGCGGCTGCCAGAGAGCCACAGCTACGCGGTATCTGCCACAGAGATGCTGCCTTCTGTTTCTTAGTCCGGTGTTCAGAGAGCAATACAGGCACATAAATCAGCATCCTCTGCACAAAATAAGAGTTTTTGCTTCGTAGTCTTTAGAGTGCAAAGATCCACTGCAGGAAATACAAGACTTCTTCAAATCCTCACCACGTGACACTTCCACCCCCGTGATGCAAAGATTAAAGTAAGTTATTCTTATAAGCCCATGAATCCTCATCTAAGATCATATCAACATTCATAGAGGCCCAAATACCTCTCATGGCTGTACTTTCAGCTTGCAAGTTATGGAAATTTGTGGTTTTAGCTTTATGATGCTTATTCTCAGTTCTAAGGTGGGTTTATAAGCATAGTTCTTTATAACAAGAGCTCAAGAAAGAGTAAACTGAGAAATTATTTAAGAGGCTTAATACTAAAAGAAATTGGCACTATAGAGGAAGAAAGTAGTCTATAACTATGGATCACTCAGAATTAGGGGTCTGGCATATAGTTTCCATATTCAGGGAACATAATTGGAAGGATTCCATTTTACAGAGCTCTCAGTGAAATATGGGAAGTCTCACCTTTTGAGTCCAGATAGTTTACAATTTTATATTCCTATTACCATGCAAATACTAGTAGTTAAAAAGAAACAAAACAAAACCAGAAACATAGCAAAGCAAGAACTCTTACGAAAAAAACCAAAACCGGTACCTTTTATAAGAGCCTTTTTCTCCGAACAGCGTATTTGACTTTTTTTTACTCAGAGTGTAAATATTGTATTATGTTTATTCAATAATACTCCCATCAGCATGCCAAACAGCACAACTTTTTGACTAGGGACACAGTAAACCTACAGTGTCTGCCAAAGTTTACTCCCTTAAGGCATTAGGGAGTCTCTTGAAAGTAGCTGTGCTTTGAACTGCCCTGGCTCCTGTGGGCTGTGTCTGATTAAGTGATATTTTACATAACACTAGCAACCACCACCACAGCAAAAGAAAATAAAACAAGTAATCTTCAAATGCAGGGGGGCACCTTCTTCCCACATTGCCTGTTGCAAACTAACACAGCAGATGATTCCATTCTGTGTAAATAGCAATGGAGCTAGGACAGCCACTGGAACCTGGTCTGCTTCAACAGCCCTATCTGGTGTTCCGAGTCCTCATTTTAAGAAGGCAAAAAACTTAGCCCTAGTCCTAAATTTTACGGAGACAAAGAGACTTCTAAAGTTGAATGAGATCTACCTGCAAAGGCACCCTGAGCTTTGCAAGCACTCCAGAAACTAACAGCATTACCAGCACGCCTGCAGGGAGATGGACATGTGGAGCAGCTTGTTTGCTGCACGCTGAGCTGGGCAACCAACTCTACCCTCAAATCCTGCAGACTCCTGCAGCATCCTTCAGATGCATTCCCCGGACAGCCTGCACAAATGCCAGGACATCAGCTGGGTATCAGATTGCACCATGCTCCCTTTGTGTTCACAGGTTTCAGTTCACAACTGCAGAAGCTGAAGTAGCATTCAGTAAAGTACATTTTTTGTACTCTGCTTATGAAAATATCTGACACTAATAGACAACTGCCACCCACATGCAGCACACTAGGGATCTCCATAGCTAAAAGCACATCATGCACCAACTTGAATAAAGCACTAATGCTTCTTCCTAGAGGCTGTAATAATTCACACCTTCTGTATCAGCCACAGAAGACTAAAACATACTCATGCCAGTGGGCTACATATGCAAATTACACCTTGCTGGGCAAAGAGATTAAGCCTAGAACAGTTCTGGGTGTTTTATACCCATAAACAACACCTTTATCTCTCTGCAAATCTCTGGATTCAGACAAATGCATCAGTGCTATTAGTACATTAGAAAGGTGAATATATGCATTGCAGTAGGGGAAAAACAGACACTTTGCTGATTCTTACCAAAGTAATCACTGGCAGGTAAACCCTGGACTGAGTGAAGCCAACAGTTATATTGGCATGAAGTCAAAGAAGAATCAGCCTTGATGCATAGGAATGCAAAACACTAACATTTAGGACAAAAAATTCTGCCTTTAAAAATTCAGTGCTAGCTTTCTTAATTTAAACTCATCTATACTGTATTGGAACAAAACAGGAGCCGGCACAACAGGAATACTGAAAGCAATTTACAGATTTGGGGAAGAAAATTCCTACTTGGATGCCATCCTCTTGATCTTGTCCAGCTGAGCAGAGCTGGAAAGCGGCTCTGCAAATGAAATGCAAGAAAGTGAATCAATTCATCGCAGCAAATATAAAAATACAACACTATTACATTGGCCAGACTTTCCCCCATATGCAACAAGCAATACATTCTTTTTTCAATCTGAAGGATTTATTTCCAATTATTGGAAGACAAAATGAAAAAATACAGGTCCTGATATTGTTTGCAGCTCTATGCAGACAGACCACTGTGTCTGCATGAGTCTCCTGCCAAAAATCACAGTCAAAAAGTCTGACAAAAAGAGTAAAACCAGTTTTAACTTATTCTCAGTCTGAGCTGGGATGGCTGGGACAAGCCCATCTCAAAAGACATCCCTGTAAATTCACCTAAGGTTTAGATCTGTAGAAGGTTTAGATCTGCAGCAGATCCCACAAAAAAGCACAGCCCCTCCCCACTCCCTCAAAGAAAGGGGGATGGGGAGTGAAAAGAAAGATATTTTATTTTGCTCCCATTTCAACACACCACATATTCAGACAGAAGTTCATCACAGTTCTAATTAATTGCTGTACATCACTGAGTGCTTTCATCCTCTATGTAGAAAGAAAACATCTTTCTTGCTTCTTATGGCACCTACTGCAGCCAGAGACAAATTCCTCTTGATCCAGTAGCCAGTGTGTGATCTAAACCTCACACAAGCTTAGCCATTCCTTCTTTGTTAGATCAGTGAGAGACTAAAATACCAAAACTTCTTTATTCTATCACTTATTACCATTTAATAGCACGAGACCATCCAAGTGCTGTTATTGTATTAAAAGATGGCATCAGCATGACCCACCATGTCCCATCACTTTAAGTTTACCACTCATCACCAGCTAAGCAGCAAACAGGGTGCTTGATCATGACTGTACAAGATTCAGTCTCTTCCTTACAGATTGGCATCTTCTGAAGTATAAAATCAGAACACCTCCATTCATCCAAGTTTTGGCAGTTAGGAAGTCTCAGCAAATAGCAAAGTCATTTGGAGAAGCAAAACCCATCTGACGTTAAACTCCACGGCATAAGAGGCCTCTCAATTTGGGGAAGATGTAAACAAAGAGACAGCCCTGGACTTCACAAGCACTGCAAGAGCCCAGAACAAGAACCAACGCACAGCACTAACCTCACATCTGTGGGGAGATACCCAGGTGCTCACATGCCAAACTGGACGAGCAGGAGTCAGCTCATCCCTGACATTTATCAAGATGCATTCAGAGAGGCTGCACCCAAGCTGAACAACAGCAGCTTAGAGCCACTGGTGCTTTCCATGGACAGTTTGCACAGATGCCAATGGATCTGCTACTGCTGCTGAACAGTCAGGTCTTGAGTAACTACAAAGCAAAGGAAGCAGTGCTATCCTGGTTTAGATTGCTTCAATACTTAATCAGTACTGATTGTCCCTATAAGTCTCATAGATAAATAGCCAGAAACTGAAAACTTAGGATTTTAAGCTCTGGATGAAGCTTGGGGGGGATGAAGTACTCCTACATTCTTTTCTCCATAACACAGTATCACCTGCTAAAATTGAGAATTCCTTGTCACTCACATGCAACACATTTCTGCTCATCCCTCCCCACTGTATAATGGGATCAAAAATTACTTATCTGAATTATCCCACAACTGTAATGCAGAATTTCTCTGCTCTGTACGTGCATTTTGCAACATGACTCCAAGTTTCAATAGATTTGTCCCTAATGGCCATTTCAGCTGATAAATGATTCAGTGCTTGGGGGAGTGGCAAAAAGACTGAGACTAACTGCTTTAATACTGGGATCATGTCTTAAGGCTTAGACTGTCTTAGATTTGGCAATATGAACAAAGTAAAAACCTGATTTTGCCGCATTTTTCAGTGGCCAGAACTAACAGAGCAGATGAAATCACAGCAATACAAAGCACCTCTGCAGTGGTGCAAGTGGAGCTATTATTCACTTCATGGCAGTAAAATGGGGTAAGCCAGCCCCTAATCTGCCCTTGGGTAAAAGGCAGGGATGTGATACCAAGAAATCTCCTGCTGGATCTAATAGGTCCCGAGGGGAAATCATCTGAGTCTTATCTTTAACTCAGCTGAACCATAAAATGGGATGAAAGTAGACCTGAACAGAAGACAGATTCTGTAAGTAAGCTGCTTGTTATGAAATTCTATTACAAAATTTCAATAGCAATTTCTGTGTCAATATTTTACAAAACAAAAGGAGCTAGAAAGAGGCAAAAAAAATGCAACTCAGCTGGGATCAGAGAAAAATAGCTACTGAAATAAGGTACTCTCCACTCATTCCTTTCTATAGCCCAATCTTCATTAAAGATTTTTTTATAAGTTCAGGATTTCAAAAATCAAGTGCAGGTATATCATTATCAGTAGCTTTACACTGCTTACAATCCTACTAATGCTGGGAAAGAAAAATAGCTTTACAGAGTTTTCAGAATCTCCTTGCACAAATCTGTTCAAGGGTCTCCCATCCATGGGTATCCCCCCAGGTACAATGTCCTGTTGAGGAATCCAGTGGCAGGTCACATGGACTAATACTGTCCCATTTATTCTCCCAGGCAAGCTAAACCCTGCAGTTTAGGTTTCAGCAGGTGGGATTTTTAGATCAAGGATATATTTGGCCTCCTTCCATGTAAAAAGTAGAGTTGGGGTTTTTTGATGAAAGCTTTGTAGTGGCTTCCCTGCCTGCTGCCCTTATGCCATCCACCAAATGATCTTATCTTCAAATGCATTCAAATGAAGACAACTTGGCATAAAGAGCTTAAATTAAATGAAGCTGTCTGGCCCAGAATACATACGTATATATATATACACTGTATGATCCACATTTAGTTTTTTATTTTTGGTTCATACTGTTGAAAAGAAAAATCTCTTCTGATGCACCCAAATAAGAAGCAGAAGGATAAGCTAGTGCAAGCTCTGTCAATAAATACACACTTTGAGAAATGGTATCCTAGTTTATAGCAGATTTATAGTTCTTATCTCAAGTTTCCAAAGTTCATCTGAATCTCCAATACAGGGAATTTCAATGTATCAGTAAATCTTTGAAGCCATGAAGAAAACTCACTCAAAGAAGCAATGTCCCTTATCAGTGGAAGAAGTGATAAATCTGAAATAATATATAATTCATGATGACACATATCAAGACATTACAGCAAACACTGACACAAGACCTATTTATGGCATTGCTTTTCTAAGCGTATTCCCTACAGAACTCTCTCTTCTCTTATTCTGACCCAAACAACTGCTTTGATAATGCACATCTTTTCAGAGCCAGGTAAAAAAAGCAAATCTAATTCAGCATCTATTTCTCGTGATAGAAAACTAGTGGCCTTCGGCCAGCAACATATAGAAGCAAATGAAAATTTAAGTGCAGATCAAAAAGAAATGTGACATGGTATAGCTACTTAAAAAAATTCATGACCTCAGACACCAAACTATCCATTGTCTAAAACATGCTAATACAAATGTTAAACTGTCCTTGGCTGGGGAACAAAGGTTTAGTTTAGTTCCCTCACAACATCTTTCTCAGTCTGTATTGTTTCATACATTTGTGGATTCACAAGCTCTGTAGAAATGCAGAGTCTTCTCAAATCTCTCTGATATGGTTCATTGCCACCCTGAAATTCAGTGTCTGGAAATACTCTGCAAATTTTAGCTAGAACTTGCAACAACCTCAGGAACAAGGTCACCACCAGACAATTTTGGGAAGTGCATTAAATTTAGTGACTACAGACGACATGACTGGCATAAAATATCACATGAATCAGTATCACAATCCTTGAATTTTAAAAATAGCTTTTAAATAGTTTAAATATCATTCAACAAAACTAGCTGGGATAATGTAGAGTTTGAAAAGAGGCATAGGTATATATCCGGAAAAATAAGAGAAACCATTTCCCTGCCAAGGCCATTACTGCAGTTCACCTTCAAATTAACAACCAACTAATTAAAAAAAAAAAACAAACAACAAAAGTAGCTTTGCTTGCACAAATGTTTCCTTAAGAATCCACAGGAGAGACAATGCTCTCAAGACACAGAGCAGGGAGGTGTATATTTCCCTAGTCACCTCCACACCATCAGGCATTAGCCAAACAATATTCCTACAGTGGTTGGCAAATCAGAGATAAACTAAGAAGAACACAAAAGCTGGCACAGATGTTGCAAACAAGTTTCACACTATTTAGCCAGTTATGGTTTTTTTCTCTCATCTTTTTGAGTCATACAGCATATCATTTCAAATGTTAATATACTTGGTTTGAAGAGAGAAAATTATTCCAAACCTGGCTGTGCTACAGTCAAAGCAGCACCGTGCTCTGAACAGCAGCAGATGTGCTGTCTACAAAGTCTGTTCAGACCAACCTGTGAGATACCAGGACATTAGAAGAATAGAGAGAACATTGACAGACTGGACACGATTACAGTTTAATGATACAGTTCCCAATATATTTTTTTAAAAGACAAAGAAAGTCAGGGTGGGTGTAAACTGGTGGAACAAAGAAACAGACATGCAGGAAACAAGGATTACAGAGAAGTCAGACAAGGAGAAGAATAAACCCAGTAATATACATACTTGGGAAAACACCACAGTAGTTATATTGAAGAGGTGGAAGTGCAATAATGTCTACAAATGGGAGTGAAACAATTTTCTGCACACATACATTTAGTATATACAGATACACACACACACATATATACACTTGTTCAGTTTAATTAGGTTAAGGGCTGATTGAATCTGACAATGCTTCTCATCTTTTCCTTCTCCCTCCCCACAAAAAGAAGTGCATGAAAACCCCCAAAGACATGCTGCAAACAAAAAAAGCAGGCCAGCAATTCCACATGCCTTGAGCTACATCAGACTACCCTTGTGATGGTGAATTTTCACCCATCTTCTTCCCACAGGCATATGCAAAGAGTATCACAACCTCCACAATTAGGAAAAAAAAGGGTTGTAGTCATTGGCAACTCCCTTTCGAGAGGAACAGAGGGCCTGATGTGCCAGTCAGACCTGATCCGTAGACAGGTGCATTTTGCCTCCCTGGTGCCCAGAAAAGGGACATCACAAAGAAACTTCCCAGCCAGGTATGGCCCATTGATTACTGGTTTTTCAGGCAGCAGTGAGGTCCCAACAGGAAGCCTGCAGATAATCAAGAGGGACTTGAGGAGCGCAAGTTGTGTTCTCTCCTGTGCTGCCAGTTGCAGGGAACAATGGGGCAAGAAACAAGAAAATCATGCAGCTGAACACCTGGCTTCAAGACTGCAGCTACCAGCAGAATTTTGGGGGTTTTGATCATGGTTCTGTTTATACAACACCAAACCTGCTGGCAACAAACAGGGTTCACTTGTCTCAAAGGGGAGAGAATGACCCCACGCACCAGTACAGGCTGGGGGCCAAGCTGCTGGAAAACAGCTCTGCAGAGAAGGACCTAGGAGTCCTGGTGGACAACAAGCTGTCCCTGAGCCAGCAGTGTGTCCTTGTGACCAAGAAGGCCAGTGGTATCCTGAGATGCATTGCCAGCAGGTCAACCAACATGATCCTACCCCTCTAGATTAGCTCAGTAGATTAGAGCAGGGTGCTAATAACACCCAGGTTGTGCATCCAATCCCCTTAGGGGCCATTCACTTAAGAGTTGGACTTGATGATCCTTGTGAGTCCCTTTCAACTCGGAATATTCTATGACCTCTAACTGCTCAGCCCTAGTGAGGCAAGGTCTGGAGAGCTGTGTCCAGTTCTGGGCTCATCAGTGTAAGAGAGACATGGAGCTCCTGAAGCAGGGCCAGCAGAGGGCAACAAAGATAATTAAGGGACTGAAATATCTCTCTTCCTTGGACAGCTTGAAAGCGTCGGGCCTGTTCAGCCTCGAGAAAAGATGACTGAGATGTGACCTCACCAACACGTACAAGTACCTGAAGGGAGGGTGTCAAGAGGATGGAATCGGGCTCTTCTTTGGTGGTGCCAAGCAATAAGACAAGAGGCAATGGGCAGAAACTGATGGACAGTAAGTTCAAGATGAAGAGGAACTTCTTTCCTGTGCAGTGCCCATACACTGGAACAGATTGCTCAGAAAGATTGTGGAGATCTCTCCCTCAGTGGAGATATTTCAGAACCATCTGGATACAATCCTGTGCTGTAGAACAACCCTGCTTGAGCAGGGAGGTTGGACCAGGTGACCCATGGTAGTCCCTTTCAACTGAAATTATTCTGTGATTCTATGATATGCAAAACAGCTGAATTCACAAATCTGCATTCAACTGAACATCTCTGCTCCTCGATGCCCTGGGCTGCCTTTGCAGCGAGGAAACCAAAGCTCTGCAGCATCCACTGTAATCCAGTCCAGTTCCCCCTTAATCTTCATGAAAGCCTGCTCACTTCTGGCAGGCTCTTGTGAAGAGCCTCCTCTGACTACCACAGCCCACATTGATTTTTTTTTTCCTACAATAAATTAATAAAATTGAAAAATCTTCGTCATCTCAATAGATCAACCTGCAGTTCTGGGGCACCACGAGACAAACCTCAGCACAAAGTTTTAATCACCAACTGATTTCCTGCATTTAAATTCAGTAATAAATTCAGTATACATAAACTAGACACAGCTATTAGGTGGTCCAAACTTGGCCTTTAATCAGTCAAGTGATCCTGTTTTCCATCTTTATAGTGGCCTTCCAGACAAAAGGTAAAAACAGTCCATTAGCAAGTATGGATCGTTTAGGTTCTGTGATAATGGGGGTTGTATAATAAAACTAAGATAAGAGGAGGCTAAGACATATAGCAGTAATGAAATTGCCTACCTCATTCACAAACAGAAAAACCTCTCTGTTAAGTATATCAGATAACTCCCACTAAAACCAATACATTTTGTGGTACAATTTTAACAGCAGACTACAAGTCATCCCCTTCCATTCCCAGGTGTTCACAGTTTTAAACTCATACAAAATGACCTGTATCAGTAAAACTTACTCTACTTCTGTCCATGAAGCATGAATAAAGGGGAATCCTAAACTGTTAAAACAAGAATCAAGCCAGAAAAACTTGTGTAAACCAGCCCATAACCAACCTTGGAGCAGAAGGGAAGGAATCTGCCACTTTCTCCAGCTAAGCTTAACACGTGAAGGAGGAATTCACTTTATTCTCTTCCTTCTTAGCTGAACAATAAAAGAAAATAAAGTGTTCCTGAATAAAATGTTTTCTGTATTCAAGCTGGTTTATATCATCATGGGAATTTCAAATATGAAACTATATATTGGCATATTACAAAATAAGGAAGAAATATTCATCTGGCATCTATAGGAGCAGAGGATTATGTAACAGATGGAAAGGGGAATCGGCTCCAAACACTGAATAACCTTGTCTGTCACCAGCCTCAGAAGCAAAACCTGCCATAGTTAGAGAGTCCTGGACAGCAAAAAAATGGGTGCACTAAGAAATAGAATATTATTGGTAGCAGTAATTTCAATACAAGGACAACATCTGATTTTGCTGATTTTCTTTCTCAGAAGCATTATTCTATTCTTTTTCTTAGAGATTAAACACAGTCCGGAGAATCACTTCATAAATTACTCCTGTTATTCAGAGAAAAAACAGCAACTATTCTCTTGACTTCCAGCAATAAAGGACTGATTTCTTACATACACGGGTGTGTCTAGTTTATTCAGTATGCATCTATGGATTGAATCTTTGGAGATCTTTGTTTTATAAAGCAGTAAAATATCATTAAGAATGTTTACTTAATGTCTTGCTTTAAAACAACACTTTCATAAATTTAAAGGTTATTGTAACAACCTTTTCAGAAAGTCCATGGAAAACGGGGAAGTGCCGGAAAAGGAGTTTCTGAGAGCTCTTATCACTATTTATAACAAAAGATCATCCTTTCATGCAAAGCGTCAGGGAGGAACGGCTTGATGATAGGACATATGATGTGTTATCCACCAGTGGTTTTCTAAAATCCAGATAGGTTTCATAAGACAACGATTTTACTGAGTTTCAAACAATGTATTCCTCATCCCTTCTCAAAAAAAAAAAAAAAAACCAAAACCAACTGAACACATAAGAACTTCAGAATAATTTTCTTAAAATAAAAGAACATCACTGCTGAAATTGCTATGACAGACTTGAAATATAATCCTCTAAACCAGCTTAATTTTCAGCAAACCTTGTGCAGATGCTACATAGATGACACATTACTTACACCATCATAAAAATGATAAAAGGCCCACAATGGAGGCATTCAAAGTAACAATAACAAGAGATCACCTTCACTAAAGACTAGGAGAGACTTTTCATTTTTAGACAGTTATTTGCATGCAAGGGAATGAACTAAGAACTAAACAAACATGAAATAGTTATAAAGTACACACTAAAAATCGCCAGAAATCCAAGCCATTTTCCTGTAGCCTCCTCAGCATGGGATGCTTCTATTTCTGACTTGCTTGTCCTTCTGATACAATAGGACTGCATTAATTCTAAGTGCTAAGAACTGGGAGACCAATTGCAAGTTACCAGACCTTGCAAATTAGCAAGTAAGCAAACAAACCCTATTAAAAAGCCCAGCCAAGGGTATCACAGCACGTCATTTACTTTGTTCATTTGTTTTTCCAAAGTGCAATTTAGTCTCCTAACACTCCACAGCATACCAGTGAGAGTAGTGGCCAGAAAAAGCATAAAAGCCCCCACCATCAATGTTTATTTATGGGGGTTTGCAATCCTGTCCTCTCAGCCTGTTTGAAGACCTAAGACTGTGGTCCTGGACACAATTCAGAAGAACAAAAATCACTGTGGCACCACTACTGTGTGCTGGAATCTGCACATGTGTTGCAGTTATACTGAATGTCTGCAGATGAGTAAGGTACCACAAGAAGGTATCAAGAGCCCTGTTCAACCAACAGCAATCAGTATTTGTCACAAACAATCAATTATTTATAAAGCAGAAGTAACCACAAAGAGTTTAGACTAAACTATGTCAGTATAACGTATCTGTTGTTTAATTCTGATGGTGACTGCTAAAAGGCTGATTGCAGACAGTCTGCAGCAGGACACTCAGGGTAGAGTCACAGTGTTCACGGTTTAGCTGCACCTCTTCTGTTCTGGTGGCAACATAAAGGTAACTAGGAACACTCTTCTGCATACAGTCATTAAAACTGCAGAGAGATGGGGCAATGCCACAAGAGGGGTTGTGAGAACTGTCAGGTTTACAGTTTTGCGAGGCTGGAGACATTTTCACAGTATGGATATTGCACCAAGGATTTAATCTGTACATTAATTCAGGTATTTTTGTTCTTATTCTTCCTCCTGGCTCTCTGTTGATTTTTTTTATAGTAAGAAGCTCTGACATAGGGTTCAATTTCCAGGTTGATGTGTGTGTCAGCAAAAGGGCCTGTACTGCTCAGCTCTGACTGCAGGCACGTATGTACCCATAGTGGGCTGAAGTTCTAGCTGCATTAAGGCACAGCCATAATACCTCAAATCAAACAGGACCTAGCTCAGATCCAGCAGCAGATCCCCAGCCCACATGATACTTCACTTTCTGCAACTTCAAGTATATGTGAAAACTTTTTTTTTGGCATTTCTCAAACTTTTAAACCTGCAAGCTTCTAGGCCTTCTTATCCCTCAGAAGCCCACAACATTTCAACAGATGAACAGTGTTTTCTTCTGAAAATGCACTCAGAAACTCTACCTGCACTTTAGTAAAGAAACAGTATTGAGCTAGACTTCCCACCTCACCACAGCCCTCTGAACTATGTTGTGTTTTCATGCAGCTGTAAGGGGAAACTACAGCCTCTGGGAACTATGATAATATAAATTGATACTGCAGCTACTTACTGTTCACAACATTTACAAATATATAAATATGTATTTAAGTAAACCCAAATAGGGATTCTAATTCATAAGGGGGAAATTAAATTATAACCAGCAGCTTATGAACTTTGTGATCAGTAATCAGCAATAAGGCAGACATGCATTCCTGGAGAAAGTCTTAAAATTAACATGGTTTGTTATTCCAATTTAATTGGGTCAGATCCTTGGCTGGCATAAGGTAATACAGCTGTAATGACTTAAATTAATCTATGGAAATGGGCACAGCTTCAGCTATTCCAGTGCCATAAGGGGTCCATTACATGGGTTAAGTCAGTTCTTTTTTATGACACCTGCCTGAAGAGGATATATATTTTATTCCTTCATTTAGCCCCAATCATACTTTCCTAGGGTCTGACTTGGATGTAAGGAGGTACTGAAGTCTGGGAAAACAAAAGACTGAAGCCACTTCTCCAGTTTGTAGAGTGCACTGCTCACAGCTTTGAACACTCGTATCACAAAAGGCAACAGAAGCAGCAAGGAATCCCAGCCTAATCCTCTCTTTTCTCTCACAACACTCCCTGTGTTATTCACACCCCTTCCGCCAGTGAGTCCTGAAGAGAGAAGACAGCACTCTGTCCCAAAAGGAGCCTGACAGAGCAAAGTGTGAGTTCTTTCAGCCCATGAGCTGCCCAGCAGCAGAGGCTGCTCTGCGATTCCCAGATCACTTCTCAGGGGCCACCTGTGACAGACATTCCTGCTGAGCCATTTCTGCAGAGATCCCAGGCTTTGCTGCACACCTGGACTTGCTTTGAGAGCTGGCTATCGACATGGCCTTGGAAGACGCTCTGCTGCGAGGGGACATTCAGGACATACAGCAGCTTCGAGTGCCTCAGCGCCACAGCCAAGGCAGGACAAGTGGGGTGCAGAGATCACAGTTTTGTTCAGCTCGTGCAGTAAATTGAGTCAGGTTTAAGGAGTGGGGTGGTTATTTTTGTAGCAGATGCCAGGATGATAGTACAGGTCCTGTCTCTATGCTAAAGTCTGACCTATGGGTCTATCTCTGCAGCAGTATATTCATCCAACATGATAACAACACTGAAGTCAACCAGAGAAAGTTTTTAAAATATATATTGGATTCCTGATATCCTAGAGGAAATTATTTTGACCTTATATTGCTGAAAGTTCTCCCACAGTCATACTGACAGAGCTCCTTTGTGGCATATAAGTTTATTAGAAAAAATGCCTGTTGCAGATTTTCTGATCAGAACCTAGTAATGCAAGTCAGAGGCTCTGTTCAGCTGATTCAGTGATAGCTCTCTTCAGTAGGGAGAAATTACTTTTGTGTAAGAAGCAATACCCAGCTTGTTTCAAACCTCAGCCTCTGGCAAATCTGTCATAGCAGGAGACATTCCCTGTTTCTTTGACAGATTGGCCTGCGGCTGAAAGTTAATCTAACATGTCAGAAAAAGTATACAGTAGGTAAAGAAAAAAGCCGAAGCTAACTCTCTCAGCATTTTACATCATGGCATATTTGAAAGAAACACTCATTTACAGACAGTAAAATATTGCTCTAAGTCTTCAAATTAAAAGAAAATGAAGGCATAAAAATATGCTAACAATAAAAAATTAAGCTTACAGAATGAATAGAATGGAATCTGTAACCCACACCAGCAATAAAAAAAATACTAACACCAGCTGACATCCAAGACTGGTTTTTTTGCTATTACAGATCAATTTTCTTTCTCCTTATCACTCTGAGTGCCAAATTAAGAGCTGGTTTCAATTATCATGATGCATATAACCATTAATTTTGGCTACTACAACAATTAAAAATCCCACTTGCCAATGCTATCAATGTGTAATTTTGTTCTTGTCGCCGTTTTATATACCACTACAGTCAGCAGCCCAAATTTGCTTCAGTTTCTCTAGTCTTTCCTGCTGATAAGGTCCCTGAAGTGACATAAAATAGCATTCTCAGAAATGCACAAACATGTAAACTCACTGAAGCTTTTGCTTTAAACTCGACCCCAGATCTTAAGCAAAGTTAATAGGATTGCTACTGGCTAGCACTAATCTTAGAAAGCCAAAGTAAGCCAGAACCACATTCTCTGTGGGAAATGTAGTTTTATCAGAAGTCTAAATATTTTGCAAGAATTCTTCAATGACTAAACTCCCTTGATGAGTACTGAAGCAATAATTTTGTGTGTTATTTTTCCAGTGATTTGATTTTCAGTTGTACAAAACTGTTAAGATTATATTTATGATTTTACATCCGTAAAATGAAAATACAGAACATCTCAAAAATTACTTTGCATTCAACGAAAAACCTTATAGATTGGGGGACAGGGTTGGAGACAAGAAGGGTCTGACACAGAGTGAAAACACATTTAGCAGTGTGAGATTTTCCCAGGGGTTTGAATTTCCAGGCAGCCACATCAAAACCATTAAAACAGGATGAAATTCTGCTGCTTATTGCTATTCTAAACATGTAAGGAACATTTCATAAAAACTTCTCATGTTGCCAACTTTCTTAGGCAAAGCAACACTCCTGGTTCATCTGTAAAGTGCTTATATTAAATGGTGAACAGTGTGAGAAAAAAAAGTAGGATACAGTTTAATCTCTATAGCACTTCTATGACCCAAAAAGAATACAAAGAACGAAGCAACTCACCAACCACTCTAAAAGTTGTGTTAAGGCTCTGAATGCCCTTTGTCAGTGTCACCTGAAGCATCATTTTCCACTTTTCACATCTTTAACTTCCTATTCCAACACCGTGACAGTTTTTTTCCTAATCCATTAATGCCAAAATATGGGCAATTGTTAAAGCAAAGCCTGTTTTGCACCAGACATCATTTGACACTGCTGGGTTATTTTCCATTTCCCTGGGCTCTGTGATGGAAGGTGCAGTGGGAGGCCACCCCATGTCCCCAGCCCTGCTCCCTGCTGGCACTCCTGAGCTCGCACAGAGGGGGCACAGCACAGTTCAGGTGCCCCTCCCGTGCTCAGCACAAATCACCACGCTGAAACAGCAGGAGCAGCATGCCCGGCCTGCAGTGGGAAGGAGGCACCAGAGCCAAGACGAGAGAAGTAGCCACAAATGCAGCAGGAAATACAGGGAACACGGAGAGGGGAAGGCACTATCCCAAGCCCCTTTACTGCTTTGTCTACCCGTGTACCTCCTGGCTTGGGGGCACTCCTGGTCCTACTGATCTCGTGTGATGGAATGGCTGCCTGTCTCACCAGCTGGCCCTGCTCCTTAGTCCTAGGTTAAAGAAAAACTGGAAAGTGAAGGAAGTGGTTGAGAGGCTCAGGCAAGACCCCGCAGAAACAGGGAATCAGAGGTGTGTAACAACCCTCTGCTGCAGGGCACCTTCTCTCCCAGCCAGTCCCATTGACCACAGCAACCTGTGTCCTGCAACCATCTCCTCGGGCTTCTGCACCAGTGGATCAATTGGGCACCTCCCACTGTGTTTACAAGATCCAAATTAGGAAAACAGTGAAGGCAAGGAGAAAGGAAGAAAGTTTAAAACGTTTGAGAACCAAAGCCTTAATCATTTCTACTATTACTAAAAAAATCCTGAATTAAAATTACTTACAAATTCTGCTTCAGTACATCTTTTGTGTCTCGGAGGATGACGATGAATGGTTGAAAACATGAAACACTAAGCACTGCTCTTTTCATAAGGTATGTTTTAAAAAATTGACCAGGCTCATATTAATCTAATAAAAGGCAGCTTTCCAGCCTGGTAGCTTTGTAATGGGCATCTTGGCCTTTCAAGAGTCTTTCTTTTAATCCCTCAGAGAGTAGAAAGGTGCAATTGCATGTGAACTACCAGCCTTGGCAAGGAGGAGGTTCCACATCATGTTTTCCTGCTAGCAAGCTGATTCTCCTAACAAATGCACCTAATCTTCATCCTTCCCATTATGATTTTTCAAGGGAGTATTTGTGACAGCAGGCATGAAGGATCACATCTGCTTTTGTGTGTATTTTGTTCCCCCACAGTTTTGGGAGAAGCTACAACAACAAAGAAAAACCCCATGAGATTTCTTCTTCAGATAAAAAAGGGAAATACAAGTCTTAAGAGTTGCCCATCAATGCAGTTCCCATAAGAGTCATGGAATGAGTTCCCCTTGCATACCATGTGAAACAACTTTCACAAGCTAAGTCCAAGCTTTAAGAGATAAAATTTCAGATTGTAATAGTATGGAACATCAGTTCCTCTTTTAGGTGAGTTCTCCTGTGGTACATTTGTAGCACTGCTCTGACAGATGATTTGAATGAGCCTATATCATAATAGTTAGGGATTTCTCAAACTTCATTTCATACAATTGTTTAAAATGATCACTAAATACTTTATATTCTGAGCATGACAGCCACAAAATTTGACAGTCGTCAGCAAGCAACAGAATCATGTTGTCAGCTAACCATCACTGCCAACTTTCAGCATCACACCAATGAAAATACAGGTGCTCATATGGAGAGATCAGACATGTCAAACCAGGCTGAAGCCTTTGCTGCTCTGCACAAGTATCCTCACTGCAGTGTACTGCAGTCATCTGGATGGAAACACTGCAGGGACAGGCATGAAAGGTGTGTGAAGTACAGAGGTTTGGTTTCATGAAAGCTTCTGAGCTTTCAACTGTTCAGCTTTCTGCCAAGTCTGAGTGGAAATGTATGAAACAACTTCCCGTAAAATTATTACAACTCAATCTAAATGTCTGGTTTTCACTTTGGTTATATGCTGTACATGCACAAAAAGAGCTTTAAAATGAAAAGCTGCTTTCAATTTAGAATAAGAAAAAAAAATTTAAAAATGAGGGGAGAAAAAAAAAAAAAAACCAACAACTTTCTATCTATTCCCAAACAGGGAAATGGGAATGACCTCACCAGAAATTCTCATTTTTTTCAAAACCACTGTCCCTAATCAACCTAATTTGGCAAGATATTCTGGTTCATACCAAGTATTTACTCCCCAAAACCATGCTTCTGTCAGAGTTTGGACTAACATTGTCAGGCCTGCAGCTCCCCAGAAGGAAGAGCTGATGCACTACTCTCATGAACACTGAGGCTGCTGGTTACTGAAGAGATTACTTGAGCTACATAAACCCAAATGATCAAAATGAAATTAAAACGAGACCCTTCATCTGAAAGTTCAGTCCCAACATGACTGTTGGCTGGGCAGCTCTCCTGCCACCCAGGGAGCTTCCAACCACTGCATCAGAGGAAAAGAAAAGTTGTTGGCCAGGGAGCTACACAGTATTCACAAATGCAGTAACAACGGTGTCTCTCAAAGAAATTACCATTGAATAGAACCTCGAAAACCCGGTGTTTTAAAACCCTAATCTTCTACTTCGGAATGGACTACAGCCTCTGGTACTTTGGAAAGTATTCTGGTACTGGAAAATGAAACAGCTGTTATCATTTTCCACATCAGACACAATCTATTTACTGTGTCCCACTTCCCCATGTGAGCCAAAGGGACTAAAATAAACTTCACAAAAGTCCTTGTCCTTCTATTCAGAAATACCAGCTTTATAGACTCTGCTCCCAGCTGCAAAAGTAAGTCAGACTGGCATCAACAGAAGAAAAAAATATTTTCCCTTGGGATATTGTTCCCAAACACTCCCAGCAAAAATCTTTTTCTTCTAAAGGCTTCCTTTTGGGATGAAAAAAGTCTAAGGCTTTGTCCTCTGCAGGCTGGCATTTACAGCAAGAGCAGATGAGCTCATATGAGGAGTCCTTTGATTCCAGGAGAACAGTTGCAGTGCTGTCAGCACAGTACATGTGACTTCGCATGTGTCTGAATAAGAAGGGAGCAACAGATGAGAAGGGGAGATCACTGCAATAGGGAAAGGATCCAGTTTCTTGTCTGAATGCACAGAAGGTGTCACAGTGCAGCTTGCCCTCTGTCTCAACACTTCTTGATTTTGGTTTCTAACATCACAGGCTAAATCAATTTCCCCCTTCTGGACCAGAGCTGGAAGAAAAGCTTAAGTAAAATGTCTTTGTCATAAAGGATATTACTCCCCTGCAGTGCCAGATGGGTCTACAGACGTGCAATTCATCCAATATTGGGAGGTGAATACGGGGTTAGCAAAACCATTTTCTCACTACTCTCTTAAGCCTTTTTTGCTTTTGCTATCCCAAGCTACAGTTCATGGTTTCAGGCTTTTCCTATACTGCAAGATTTAAAATCCTGGGCAAGTATACAGGACAGGAAGGATGCTGAAGAATATTAACCTGAATTACCTTACAAAATCAAATCATTAAAAAGACCCACTCTGCAAACACTCTCAATCCAAAGTAAAGCATTAACCTACTTGTGAAGGGAACTTCATCAAATTATAATTATAATCACTTTAATTCTGAGTAAGTAATGAACTAGAGTTGCATGAGCTGAACAGTCCGTAACAAGCAGCTGACAAGCTGGTGACAGAGTATCCAGAGGAAGTGGGGGAGATTTTGCTACACAGAGGGGGGGAGTCTTTGTTTAGGACACAGTATGGATTCACATACAAGGGGTCTGCACCACTCAGAATTTGTCCAGAGGAACCTGTCAGCTTTAGGGTCACAGCCTTCAGAGAGAACAGAGCAAGTGCTGACTGCAAACTGTGCCCTAAGACTCTGGTAGGGGCTGAAACAGGGAGCAGACATCATTTCATCCAAGTATGAGGTGCAGGAGCAGGGTGGAATTGCATGGGTTAAGCCAACCAACATTACTGATTTGTGACCCAATCTTCAAAGTACATAGCTTTTAGCCTCCACTTCAGTAAATTTAGAAAGAGAGCTTGCAGAACTTCATGACAGGAACAGGTCATTTAAGACCACATCTCTGATTAAGTGTGACCTTTTCCTTAGCTGCATGATTCCCTCACTATTGATAGAGGAGACACAATTCCTTTGCTTGAGTTTGTTTTGTCCAACCTAGGGGCTTATTGTCATCACTATGAATTTGCAGAAGGCAGAACATCTATACCTAGGGAAGCATGAAGTCTCAGCCTTATCAAAGAACCTGCACTTTCATCTGAACACATGATGAAACTGCACTGAATACTTGATTATAACAGGAAGTAGAGAGAAAAAGAGAGAAGACACTTTCCTTGGACTCCCACTGCTGCAACAGGAATATATTGTCTACACTGCTTCTACCCCAGTTCACCATTCTAGTTTCTGAAAGCAGAGTAGTTTAACACCTTTCCCAGGGAACAGCCTTCATTATCTACAAAGTCTAGAAAATTAAGGGGATAAATAAAGTAAAACTATTCTTTGAGAACTGGCACACCTAGGGAAACACCAACAGAGTTACCATGGGAAGACAGCACCAGATTAGGCTTAGATTCTGCCTACATGTGGAAGGTGTTTCTGCATGTCTGAGGAGCAGATGTGCTGCTGTTAGAGAAAACACACATCCCTTACAGATAATTCTACTCATCTGAATAAATTTCCTGCTCCTCATTGGGAGACAAAATACATTTACAATTCTGGAGAACTGATGCACATCCTGTTCAAGCCCCATTGCTTTCGAGTGGTCAGAAGATCAGAAGGCTCCCAGCTAACCCAATCCGGTTTGGCACAGCCATTACATGGCACTCATGACACGCAGGGCCCCATCTCAAACAAATACACTGCTCACACACAATAACGTGACAAGGGGGAAAGACAGCAGAACAGAGGAAGCGAGGAGCAGGCTACCCCAGCTAAAAGAGACACTTCTTTTGCCTACAGGCCTTTTCCAAGTTATCCCAGGAAGCTGGCCAGATTAATTACCCTGGTAATGACCACACACAGCCCATGGGTAAGAAGCCTTTGCCTTGAAAAACTGAGTTGAATTATGAAACTCTCTCTCTTGTCAGAGGTGCCAGGCTTGAAAAATAATGCTGCACAACCTTACCTTCATTCAGCTGCTATGCTTTCAGTTGTACTATTGCACCCTGTTAGCAGACTGCTGTTGAAGAGCTAATGCACAGCTGTAGGAGAGGAGTTACAAAACTCACCCATCCTAGCCTGCTAGTTAGAGGACTTCCAGAATTTGGAGACTATTTTAATCACAAATATATGCATTTGTCACCATACTTTGAATTTCCCTGTCAGGTCCACTTTTTATGAATGACTAAAGTATTGAAATCAGCCAGAATCCTGCTTTCACAAGGTCCAAAACGGGAGGAATTCTTGTGAATCTCATATCCTGCCAGGTAGGAGAAGCCAAGGGATCACACAACGCACACTAGATGGTGATTGAGGTTACTGTTAAATCAATGAGCTTCTGGGCAGGCAGAATTTTGTCAGTGTCATATTTCAGTGTTTGTTTCTGGAAGCGTTCTTTGAGTATTGTGCAGAAAGGACTATAATTTGTCTCCAATGCAAAAGCTGTGCTTTGCGTTCTTTGGGTACCCAAAGTGCTAAATAACCTTGCAAATACCTGAAGCAGCACAGCACCTCCCAAGTGACTTTCCACGATAATGATTCTCTTTCTCTACAACTGCACAGCACATGGGCAGCATCTGATGTGGCAGGGACTAGAGATGCTTTAAGATGGACCTCAGTGTTCCAATCCTTTGTTGGAACAATACCAGAGTTCACAAAACACCACATACACCCCTGAGTGAAACACATGGGTGTGCATTAGTGTGAACTAAAAGAGGATTGTTCTAAGGTGCTGGACTGTGAAATGGAGTGGCTGCATTCCCCTACACCAATTCTGTTGCAGGAAAGCAACCTCTAGGAGAGGGACAGTAACAAATCACTGCAGGGCAACGGCATCTAAATTGCTGCAATTGTTTGTTTGGACACACAGAAGCTAAGGCAGTCAGCCTTGTTTCAGCAAACAGCAGTGGGTTTGATGAAACCTGGAAGTGGGCATTTCAGACCACAGAGGAAGAGTGAATCCAACCACCCCAAGAAAGAGAAGTATTAAACAAAATCACGGACATTTAGGGTTCAAGAAGCAGCTTGGGTGAGAGGAGGAGATTCACTTGCAGGCAGTAACCTGCAAGTCTGCCATTGGTAAAAGCACTTAAATATCTTCCAAGGTTGTCTCCCTAGACATGGAAGAGAATTTCTGCTGGGGACATACAGACCACTTACCATGGTTATTTTTCACACCTTTCAGGAATCTTTTCCCTTTGTCTATCTGAATTCATTTTCACAAAGTACTTGACAGCTTGGCGTAAGCTTGATATATACTTAGTTTAGTCCTTGCTAATTACATAGCACCTCAGCAATTGATTGTACACTAGCCAATTAAATTCAGAAAATAGTTATCTCAGTAAGACATTGTTTGCAGCAAACCAATGAATAAAACTTTAAATCAATGCTTGTAATACTTTTCTCACTGCTAGCGAAATTGCAGGCAACTTAATTAAGACTATTTTGTTAAAGGCTGAGCAAAATCCTGTGCCAGAAAGGAGGCTTAAAGGTGGGTGGAAGAATGAACATGACATACAAGAAAGGCAGTACTGGTCTTTTGGCTACCTACAATGAAAGAGTAGCAGGTGGCTCAGTGAAGCCATACAAACTTCCTAGGAAAAGAAAGTTGTCTTCTAAGGCCAAGGAATTTTCCCATGCCAGAAATATCCTCCCAGGAAGTCCCGCTTAATAAAACTGCAAATGCAGTAAAATCCCCTACTGTCTTACTGATGGGGCAATGAAAGTTCTAAGTCATCAAGGACAGTCATCAGAGAACAGTCATCACAGTGACTGTCAGCTGTCAAGGCTTGAGTTAAAATAGCCCTCTTCCATCTCAAAACTTGATTCAGTGTTAACAAAAGCTTAGCAAAAGACTCAAAAATACATATTGTCTCCGGAATAATGGGAACAAACCAAAACAAAACCAGCCAAAAGCCACAAGCCAATCATCACAAGAGAGGCCAAGATAAGCCTGATGAAGCCCAGCTTCAACTCTTACAACAGTCAGGCAGAACCGTTACCAATACTACACACCTTGAACAATAACTGAAGCATTGGACATCAACCCACCACACAAGGAACCCTCTGATCTATTGTGGAAGCTCCAGAAACAGTGAGAGTATGAGACAAGATGCAGGAACTCATTAAATGCTTAAGGGAGTACAACAGTTTAAAATAAGATAAAGTTCTGGGATTACATGATTTGCTGTTTTTAAACATCCTTTTAAGAACATAATAAATGTTTATAGTCAGCAGTCACCATCAAATAAAAGCCACTTTCTTTACAATTCTATATACAGAATCTTTATTAGGCAAACATCTCTCTTTTATGTGGGATAATTTAGAAATAAGGAAGGCACATGCGACAAATTCTCATAGAAAATACACCTTAACATGACTAAAAAATACACAAGAGATGGACCTGGCTGTACAACACACAGCTTCAGAATTCCTCACAAAGCCTGAATGAGCTCAGCCATCAACTCTCCTGCATCATATTGCAGGACTGAGGCCTATTTTAAAATTCTCTTAACAAAACAACCTGTAGCATAATCTCGACCAAAACCAAGATGAAACCAAACTCATGTTTGAATAACACAAGTACTTTTTTATGCAGAAAAAGAGGCAAGGCTTAGCTACACATCACTACAAAATAATGGTGGAATGAAGTGAAATTATGATTATATATCAGCCCTGAGCCATCTGAGCTGGTTTCAGAAATGATACCAGCAGGAGAGCAACTAGATCTCCAGACTGTTTAACCACTGATGGCTAATCTCTTGTTTCCTGTCTTTTCTGCCCCTCATTCTCTCAAATCTCGACTTCAGAGGATGTGCATTAAATCATTTAACAGACCTCAGTGCTGTTTTCTCCCACACCACTTTAAAATAGCAGCATATCAAGAAGTTAAAAAGAAATGTTGTGCATCACAAAAATTACGTTTATGCTCTATTGCTACAAGAATCTGTCCAGTTCAGAATTAATTTTCAAATACTAAAATATTTGATACAGTATCAGAGATTATTTGAGAAAATAACACATGTATTTATGAAATATTGCAGATTCAGCTGATGTTTTGAAACAAAATACAGTAAGTGTTTCTAAGTCAATTACCATTTGTCTATAGTACTCGGTATGTAGAATTTCAGAGAGAATATTTGAAGCATCCAGGAGAAAGCAGACCAGCATTTACAGTTACTAAGCTCAATACCAAAGAGCTTCCATTTAAAGCTTCCATTTAAAACAAACAAACCCCATCATTTACGACACAAAAGCTTTAGAGCTGTTTTCCCCTGCTTGGATATCCAAGTCTCTCTGACCACAGAGCAATTCAAGCTTTTTCAGACTGAGGTGAAACCTTGTAACAGAGACTGTTTCCTCAAACATCCACAACTACCAGGTAGGTAACTAAGTGTACTGGTACCACTTTGGCCTTTTGTCCAGCCTTACAAAAGAAGCTTGCCCTTATGTCTACTGTTAATATTAATTGACATTCCGCAGGCAACAGAAACCAAACGAGATAATTCTGTAATATGCAACTCATCAAGGCTGCACATACTTTCAAAGCAAGATTCTGAGAATATAATGGCTTGGAGAGATTTAAAGATATCCACAGCCATTACAACTTTTATTTCAAGAGAAAACAAATGCAAATAGAGCAAAAGAGTTACTTACCAATACTAGTGATTGCTTCTGCATTACAAAATTAATTACCTTTACGACCAAGAAAGGGTATTAAGCAAATTCTGGCACGTATCCACTGCACTGGCCAAATGGGAATTAGCAGCACTTAGTCATCCACATCCAATTCCAAAGTAGATTTTTTTTTTTTTCCAAAGGTAAAACCCACCATTTAAACAAACTACAGTCATATTTTTGGTAAGAGCACTGCTGCTGCTATTTCTGCCACAAGTTTTTAGTCAGTTCTTAGCCACTTATGTCAGTGAGGAATCAATAAGATGATAGCAAGCAATACTTTCCTGGATGTGTAATTAACAAAGCCCTGGTCCATCTAAGTCACAAATACAGATTGTACAGAACAGAATGTGTGTGAGAGAGAGGGAGGGAGAGAATTAATTATAAATGCATCTAATTTGGCTATAATACTAGCTGCACATGTGGACTGAGAAGAGTCCACGGCTCACAGTGTGTAAGCTGTCGCCAAATTACATTTTGCTAATATTTCATATCTGTAGCCAGCAAATTAAGCCAGCCAAAGTGCCTCCTACCCAGGTAGCTGTGCTGACTGTGTTTGGATATCAGTTAGACAGCTAGCTACAGCTTGGTTTTGCTTAATATGGTTTCTCCTAAAATTTCAACAGCTGGCTGAATGCTCTAGCAGCTTTTAGTCAAATTATTGCAAGGTTTCAATTTTCATCTTAAACCCTGCAGAAAGGAATGTAATCATATTAAGCTAATAAATAACCAGTGCTTTCAAGGTCAACAGAGGAAAGAGATCATAAAATTGTACAAATCAAAAATATAAAGAAAAGTCTTAAACAGGCACAAGTTCTAATTCATTTCACATTGATGCTTCACACTGGTGGTCAAATAAATGCTGTTTTGCTTTCATTTTTTCTATTCGTTTTGATATCCTGAGGTATTGTCACCAGCAGGAGGAGAACATTAGTTGTGATGGAACATTTGCTTTGAGAGCTCTTAAATTCACCAAATGTCCTCACTGCATGTTTGGGTACGTAATGGTAGATACACACCTGAAGCAGACAGAAACCTCAGAAAAACATCATCTGTTTCACATGCACAACCTTACAGTCTACTCAAACAAGCTAATTTCCTGAGAACAAAATATTTAAGAGTATCTGGCCATGACTGTTTCTATCTCAAATAGAGTATTGTGGTAGTAAGTATCATTTCTACACATAGGTAAATCGCTAGATCCACAATGATCTAGCAACTTAAGTATTTTATTACCAGAGTAGATTATGTTCCTTCAGAACTTGATACAAAATCAGCTGCAAACACACAGGACTTACCACTTCAGTTAGAGGCAGAAGAATTACAAATGTTGATAAGAACAGCTGCTGATTAATAACCACCCCTCTTGCACCTGAGATTTATCTGCATTTGGATATGGCTCCCAAGCATCTGGATTTGTCTCGACAGCTTTGAGATTGGGAACTAAAAGGTCACCAGGATTTGGTTTGTAAAATTTTTTCTCACTCAATATTTTAATTATGTAATATATCACCATTCAGTGCAACAGGAGAAGATCAAAGTAAGGTACTCAAAAGCACAAAGCATCTGATTATATTTTTTATTTGCTGTGTGTATTTTATGCCTATAAAAACACGTGTGTATAATTGCCCGTATCTGTATAAATACATCTATCATCAACACTGGCATGGAACTAAGAACATTAAGTTTTTCCTTAAAATTGTTAACAATAATTAAGTATCATTTGCATGTACTCCAGTAGGGAACACAGAATGAGGCAACATGTGACAGAAGCAAGCTCTAGGGAGACAGGGTCACTCCACTAATAAATCCACATGGGCTGCAACAGATGTCATCTCCTGTCTCAGCTATTAGAAAACACTTCATCACTTGCTCCTGTTTTGTTTGCCATGCACAGCATAATCAAGAAAATGACATCTCAAGTAACGGTAATCTTTAGAACATTATGATTTTTGTACTCCTACACAGACACTGACCTTGTTTTAAAGGCTATAGATATGGGAGGAAATTGCTAAATGCATCCTGCCAGCATTAGCAGAGACAGCAATGTGCATTTGCTTATCATGCCGCTCTCTGCGCAGGGTCACTGTCTCCAGACAGCTGTGAAGAATCCACCTGCAGACACGAACAGACTCGTACAGCACAGATCTGTGCAGCAGTTGTGGAACAAAACACACAAGGAAACAGTGGGATGAGCTGCTGAAAGGCAAGGGAGAAAACCAATCTGCTCAGGAGTGCACACAATAATACACATGCGCCTGGAGCAAACACCAAGTAGCTACTACACAGCACTGCTTCAGAGATCCACTTCCCACCATTCACCTGCCAAGTGAAGGCTACAAATAGCACAAACCCTGGAAATCATAATGGATGTAGAAGAGTCACAAAGAGCAGTAGGAATTATTTTTCATCCCCCTCCAAGTCTTCACAAATCTCCGGTATAGAAAACTATTCCCACCTTATGAAAATCCAAGCACACTAATAACGGTTGCAGAAACATTCACCATACACTGTTGCCTCACCTGTTGGAAGTCTCTACTCCCACCCCCGAGGTTTTAAAGACATGCTTGGCATGACTGCTCAACCAGATCTGGCTGAAGATCTTAACAGGCTCATTCTGCGTGAGTACCAGCTGAACAGAAATTGCAGCCACAGCACTCAGCCAAGCATGTCGTGCCCATCACACAGAGCTTGCTGAGTTAAACCAGACACGACTGCAATAACCTTGGGCCTTTAAGACAACAAATACTAATCACCAGCTGACACCAGCAAGTCCTGCTTTCTAGTGAAGCATTTTCAGTTCTGTACACGTCACCTCAAGAATCATCACATTTTTAATTGCTTCAAACACTGCAATGATGGTGCTGAGAACTCTTATCTTGAACTTGTAAATCACTGATCTCGCTGTGAAATAATATCACAAGGAAATTTTGCTAACCATGGCTAAACACTACCCACAGTACACCTGTCAGACAGAAAAATAATTTCATTTTTTTATATGAAGTAAGAACCAATTTATTGAGGAAAAAAAGTAAACTGTAGAGCTTTATTGCTTCCATAATCATTTTCTGTTATCTGATTCTTTCCTGACTGACTGCACACACAACTGCCTATAAACATCAATGGGAAGTACATAACGACAACTTGGGGAGAGGGGGAAACAACCTTCACCAATCTTTCCAATAGCTTTTAGAATTACCTTTTTTCCCCTTAGTTTTGGATAATATATGTGCACATAAGTTATCTGAAAAATAGCTATAGCCTTTAAACTCTCAAAGTGTAAGCTGGTATATATTTCCTTATAGCAGATTATACTACCTCATTTGACTAGTTTTTAAACTAACACATATTGAAGCCAACAAATATTACAAAGAGGGCAGGTGATGTAGCCAGTGACGTTAATGGGCGTTAGGGAATTGCACAACATAAGGAATGCGCAAATGCTTTATAATCAACAGTTTGTACCCGACCACAAACACCTGGATAAGATATTCTCACAACTTTGGCAAAAAAAAACCCACAAAAAATCTCAATCCAAAAGAAGCAAATAAAGTAGCATCAAAAAACGTGCAAAAACACAGTCAGAAATGAAAGAGGGCAGCTGGCCTCTGTTGCACAGATGCTCAGGGTGTCAGGCACTAGCTATGCAAAGTAAAAACATGTATGGGACGCTGATTCTAGCACACAGCTCAGACCTGATACACTAAGGGCATCCACATCACTCAAAAACTATTCCCCAGCAGGTATCATTTCAGACTGTTAACACAGCCACTATAAACCTCTCTTAGATTTAGATCTACTATTTCTCAATTCCAACACAAATAAAAATTACACTGCTTTCTATCCCTATGACTGATGTGGGTTTCACGTGGGTCCAACGCTTCACATGATGTGACAAAGTGGGAAATAGCTGTATCACTTCATGAACATTTTGCATGGCTCAGCTTGACTGTTTGAGACAGATAGGTTGCTGTAGGTAAGATCAAAGAGGGGTGTAGGAGGAATCTGACAGGAAAGAAAAACTATGAGCTAGATAAGGAGTGACCCAACAAACATTCAAACTACAAGACAGAGGCTATTAGCTGTGAAGAGACAACCTGCCTGCAGCCAGCAGTTACGTGCTTTTCCAGAGCTAAAGGAAGAGATACAAGATAAATAAGTAAACAAACAGATTGGTCCATTGAAGAAAGGGATGAGCAGGGCCAACACATTGACACTTTCAGAGCAGGCAGCAGTCAGCAGCCAATACAACCTGTCAGACCTGGAGTCAGCTGGCATGCAAACACCACAAAGAACGGTCAACAAAGCAGCAAATGCAGAAAGGCCCTTCTTTTTTACTGCTTTGTGAAGAAATAACATTATAGGCTTTGCAGAGATAAATCCTGCTGGGCAAAACTGCTCCAGCCACAGAGGGCAAGGCACCGAGGCAGATGAGAGAGGTAGTCTGATACATGCAAGAGCACATCAGCACTACAAACAGCATTGTAGCAGAACTTCAGCAACCAGGCTTGAGAGCCAGAGGCAGCCCAGCCACGCAGAGCAGAGCTCAGGTACAGCCAGCCAATGGGAAATACTGCCCTCATGCCAGCCCAAGCCACAGCACATCTCATGAGCTGGTCAGGAAACAAACCAGGGTCATAGGCACATAGCTGTGTAACTCTCTCCATATGGTCCATCAGAAACACATTAATCTCATTTGTCACCCATTTCCAAGGAGGTGCAAGAAGCATATGGGTGTAAACTGCTCTCCTCCCTACCTGCTTGCCTTAATGAAAATCACTTAATGCAATGAGCACTTCATGCCTCTCTTGGCACAGAAGCAACATGATGACTGCTGCCTGACCCACAGGATCAGCCGAACACATCCTAGAAACCCCTAGAGTACTTCACAATGCAGTGCAGGTTGATGATGCTCAGGGTGGTCAAATGTTTAGTCAATTTTATTTGTATTCAAGCTCTCATAATTCAAATTTTATAGAATAAAGTGTTCTTTTTTCACAAAAAAATACATAAAGGTCTATTGGAATACACTTCCTTGCCATGTGCCTCCCTTACCATGCTCTTTGCTGCTGGGCCAAAGGCCAGATCAGTTCTGCTTTCCAGATTCCAATCTTGGTTTTCTCTGGATGAATATTGGTATGAGCAGACTGACAAAGGACAATGCAGTTAAACCCTCTTTCGGAGAAACAAAGGTCAAAATGCGGCCCAGCAGCAGGTTTCCTGCTCCACCAGCAATAGAAGGAGCACTGCAATACATTCTGCATAGGTAACAGTTGCAGTTTATATTCACACACACATTTGCAAGCGCTGTCCTGGTAACATGATGAACAGGACATGTGGTTCCTCTCAGTGAACTGTGCTTTGAAAGTTGTCTTCTCTGAACAGCTGGAGGAATGCTGCTCTCCCAGTCCTCAAACAGGCCATAAAACACAAGACTTACTGACAGCCCGGAAAAAGCTCTGTTGAAGTACTACATAACAGAGCCAGTTTCTTACAAGCCACTGCCAGTTCCACGTTTCAGGAGATTTTCATGCTGTCAATTTAATAATGCAATAAAAGGCAGAGGAGAGCTTTAGTTATAAGTATCAAAATATAAAATTCTACCACAGATAGTGCTGGGAAGATAAAGTCTCTTCTCACAGACTAGAAGTGACAGCTTTGCATTAGAAAGCAGCAGTAGATATTCAGAAGCTCCAGGAAAACCTGTAGTAAAGGCACCAAAAATCAAAGTGCAGCTGCTCTTTTTACTGTTTAAATCATTATATATTAGCAACAAATCTTGTTGTTGGACAACACTCAGAAATGGCATATGGCCAATAAAAGGTTCAGTGGAGTTTTCCATCTGTCACTGGAATCAGCTATGGCTCCAGCTCATACATAGTAAGTTTAGTGTCATAATTATTTGTGTACTAGATGTCAACCACTCAGTCTAACATAATCATTTGACTACACAATTTGCTAAATATACTGCCCAAGCAAAATGCACCATAACCACGGAACTGCAGCTCACGAGAGGCATTTACAGTGTGCAAGGCCAGCACTAACCAGAGATAAGCCTGTGTGCAGAAGGGGCTGGCCTGCCACAATGGGCTATGCAAATCCAAACACACCAATGTGTCCTCTTGCTGTGTATCACAGACAGTAAGAGACGCCACGCTCTTATTAAAATCAAAAATCAAACACCAGAAAGATAATAAGTCAGCGAGTGGATGAGTGAAAGTGGACGCATTTTTTTGTAGCTCTGCTTGTTCCTTACAGATTCTAAGCATATGGATTTACTTTGCTGTCTTCACAGTCCTGCCAGCACAAGAAGGCTGACAGACTAAGCTTTAAACTATTTTGTTTCAGTGTAGGTTCAGGAAATACCTCAGTAAGAGTATTGTCTGAGGTTTTTAAAATTCCTTCTACAGCACTTTCCATTAGTTTTTAGCAGCTATGGAATGACATTTTTTTCTCCCTCCCCCGATAGCACTCCAATGCTATGGATCCTGCACTGATAGGTCTTTAGGGCTGTATTTAGATCTGGATTTTCCAGACACTGGGATTTGTATTTCCATCAGCCAAGAGTCACAGTCTGCTTGGTCCCAGATTCGGGTGCAGGCGCAGGCAGATTTCTATTTTTTTAGTTCAGCCAGAAAAATTTGTAATACTCCCAAATGCAGAGCTTTAACAAAGTGGGGGAGGTGGAAGTGGGGAGAGAGAGGAAAGTGTTCTAAGTTGTGCTGGAAGTCAAAAGCAAGAACATTTTTGCTTGTGCAAGCTTGCAACTGTACTCTCTCTTCCTAAGCTCTACATCTGCTCCAAGAGAACTGCCAAAGTAGTTTAGAGCTACTGGATGTGACCTGTGGCTGGCTTTTAACATTTAGAACTAGGGAGCATGGTAAAAAGAGATGTAGGAATTCACTGAAACCTTTTAGAATATTTAATAATCCCTTTGTGGTTTGGGCACAATTGGCACAACTTCACAGCAGTAAGCTGATTTGCACAGAAATGGGCTCATGGCTCTAACAGATGCTAACATCTCACAAGAACAATTTTTTGCTGCAAACAAGGTCTTGTCCATAGGGTTGTTTTGCTCCAAAGGGGGTGGAGAGTAGAAACAGATTTAGGAAAAAAAAATCAAAACACCTCAAATAATGAAAAGAACTTAAATGCTCAACTCAGTTGCTGAAACATCAGTTATCTTCATCAGAAGTGGAACCTTAGAGTACCCAAGACACTCTGTGAGGCTAGCAGCCATAGCAGGACCTATCTCAGAGCAGCAGGGGGAAAGCTGAGGATACTCTTGAGTATCCAGAGGCCAAACACCTGCAATTATGGAACCAGACTGGAGTGTATAACATTTTCAAATTCTTGGACATCAGAAAATCCCATTAAGCAGATTCAGTATTCAGTATCTGAGGGATGATTAAATTGAGCATTTTTAAAGTCTGTTTATGTTTGCATAATTTTCTTTATTGCTTCTGCAAAACTGAAAGAATATTTAAATCAGAAAGCACTTGCAAAAAATGCTTTCAAGAAGAGATTTTAAAAGCCTTGAGTCCTCTATTGCCAATTGTTTGTCCTGTCTTAAAGGTTAGAGATTGTGCTAGGTAACTTACCAAGAGCATCAGCTCATTAGACAGGACATAATTACACCCCTCTCCCACAGAATCAAAATAAGCATCATACAGAATTTAAAAAAAAAAAGGAAAATCAGTTTCCTCTTACTAGAAAATTACCAGTTCTGGTTCCAAGACCAGTTCACAGGAAAATCCAAGAACCCACATAAAGCCATTCATTGATTCCAAGTGATTTTGCCTTGACTTCAGTGGGCATAAACAGCAGAAAATCACAATGAGAGCCTTCACACAGTCTTAGCCCAGCCCAAGCTATTCAAACACTAAAAAGTTAAGATGTATTTCCAGCTGCTGGGGAAAGTGTGGAGACAGCTCACAAAGCTGAAGCTGTCATGGCTGCTCCTCTTCAAATAAATGGGAAAACATGGTGGAGAAAAAACAGTCCACCGAACTACAAATTTCTCAGCATGGCAGGTGAAATCCAGCAGCAACAGACCTGAGAAATGAAAATATTAGCTCAACATTTATTATAACCTCTGAGCCAGCTGCTCTCATTCAAATTGAGAGTGAAGAGGGTCAGGGGTGGGCTGAACAGATAAGAGCCAAAGCGTCTGAAAGCAGATCCACTGGATCCACCCAGCTGTTATTAACAGAGTACCTATTCAATTTCTAGCTGATTTGATTATATCCCCACCATTTCTTAATCCCAGCTGGTGGCTTTCAGCCTGTTATGCCAAATCAGCTATTCATTCAGGCAAACTCTAGCTGAGAAATCTTTGGCAATGGATGGGAACAGCTAAAAATGATCCAGGAAAAGGTAAGTCATGGTTGTTTGTAAAAACTTATTATTGTTAATGTAGCAGCTTGACTTATAAGAACTAGTCAGTACTGAAACAGCTTTCTTGGATAGCAGAAAGAGAACACCAGCTGGAGACCTGGCTGCCACTTCCATCCCCTGCTTACAAGGAAAATGGTCCATGAAAGAATTTATATAAACTTGCAGATACTGTGCACATTGTTTCTAGGGTTGTCGATTATGTTTATTAGTGACAAATTACTGCAATGAAATGATGTTTCTAATGGCCAGGGAACAGATGCATAAGCTAGAAGCTTTTAGATTTCATGATATGTGAGAATATGAGAATCCAGTTTTAGCAACAGAAGGATATAATAATTGTTGTATCCTGAGGGAAAAAGTTTCAGCTCTATCACATCAGTTCTTCTGTCAGCAGAAGATGATTCTTGTGAAAGATACAGTATTATCTATATATTCTGCACTAGCAATTAAGGCATCAATATGTTCATTTTTTAAAGGTCTGATAGAAACTTAAAAGTTGCCTTAGAATATTAAAAACATTGTGTTCCAGGATATACGGCAATGACAGAATTACTATTAAATGTGCGAGGTTTTAAACATTCTCCATTTCACAGTGGAGCTTTTTAAAGTTAGCATTGTGAAGGAATCAGCAGTAACTCAGCAGAAGTTTATGTCAGCTTTAGAGACACTCAGTCCTTTGACAAAACACAAACTGCATTTCTGGTGATACCTCATGAGGAAGCAGTGGGGAGCTGCACCAAAGCTCTCTAAAGAGACACACTCTCAGAGACTGCAATAATTTTATCCTTTAGTTGCCTGCACTGCTCAGTTTGAGCAGTAATAGCTCTGTCATCTCCTCTGCAGAAGCACAGAATTGATTTTGTTCCTTTGTCCTCATGTAAAGCTTACAGCATTTCCAGAGGAAAGGCAGGCATCTGCACACACGTGGAACTTTGTATATTAGTCTGGATACAATTTACATGAACTCTACCTGAAATATAAACCAGGAGAACTGATTGACCAAGAAGTTCCAGCTGAATTTCAGCCAGTTTTCATAAACTCCAGGTTCACAGAGCTATCTATCTAGACCATCTTTTTGGCATTCAGCCATGCATTTATGTTTTACCAGAAGGTTGTTCTCTTCAATTTGTTGCCCCACACAGCCCTCCTTCATTGCAGAACACACAACAGGTTTATGCTTCACTGTCTAGCCAGGTTGCAACAAAGGCCTCTGCCCCAGATCCTGAGGAAACTGTTCTCCACTCTTATTTTCTCCTCCTCAGCAAAAGCACAGCCAAAAAGCAACCAGGATGATTTTTTTCCCTGCCAGTCTCACCCCTAAGGCTGCACAGGAGCCAAGGGAGGAAAAAGCTTTTACAGGAACATCTCACAACATGCACAAAGTAACAGAGGTTTAGCATCACAATTACTGCACCAAAACCTGAAGGTGCTTTAAAATGAAAGAAGTCTCCTCTAGACTGATGCACAGTAACATAACCCAACACACACAAATAGAATTTGGCAACACACCGCCTTGTAGCAATCCATTTCTGAAACAGAGAAACACCCTCAAATCAACAACATCTATTACATGGTAAATAAGGTTAGTACATGCTGATGTTATCTGGTGAAACAACTTGGTAGCCTCTAGGACAGAATTAAATGTGTCCCTTTTCTAGTATGTCAGCAATAATTATTTTTCTAATGCTTGTTCAGTTATAGGAATACATGAAAAGAAGTAATCGCACTGGAGAAAACGTGATTTGATGTTGTTTATATAGACACTTATGTACTGAGAGTTTGTTTTATCTCCTGAGATATCACTGAGATTACAGAACTCGCAGGCAATAACCATAAGAATAATATTTTAATAATAAGAGTAATAATTTCCATTTTATTTATGTAGAATATAAATTTCTAAGTACTTGCAAATTCAAGGTCAGCCAAAAGCTGCCAGAGTAGCTAGATTGTTTCATTAGCAATGCAATGAAAAACAGCAAAACTTCAACAAACCCAGCAAATGCACTGAGACCACAGAGGTTGTGACACACAGCCTTCAACAAACATCTTTCTCTCTGAAATGCTTCAAGAGAGGTACACTGAAAGGACAGCAGGCAGCAGATGCAGCCAAGCCTCAAGACAGCCAGAGCAAGAACTGAAGTGAAAGAAGTCATAGCAAACATAGGCTTCAAAGAGTGGCAAAAACAAGCTTAAGTATGTACAGTGTGTGTACAAGCACAGCAATTGGTTGAAGTGTTTGTGTCAACAGGAAGAGGAAAGAAAGTGGAAGCACAAGTCACTGAGAGACCAAAACTCTTTGGTGTGCAAAACTGGCAAAAAAGACAAGCTTAGAAATTACAGGCAAGGAAGCAGTTTTCTGCTCCGTTTCTCTTTTGTCTACAGAAACAAGACTTTGAATAGCTGAGAGGAGGGAAGAAAACAAAACATCTACCAAGAAAAAGCCCACCCAAGGGGTTAGCAAAGAAACACTACTCACTCATTGCCGGTGTCTACTCCCATTTATGTTTTGTGGTGTATTTACCCTCCCCTACCTCCCACTGACTATGTCATCTGAATGCTTCTGTGGGCCACATGCCAAAAATAACCACGTTGCTCACTCCTGGGGACTGAAATTCTTCCGAAGGCAGACAGCACTACTGAAAAGCTGGAAGCTTCCTGCATCTAGCTCACATATACATTAACACTGAAGTCTAATTATGGACCACCTAAAAACATACACTGTTCACAGCTTCAAGTCAACAAAAACTGTTCATCACACGTGCAAGGTCAGAACAAAAATGCCAAGAGACCTAGAATAAACCTGACTCACACCAGCCTGCAACAGCTACCACAAACCCTTCCTCAGCTCAGCAGCTCTCCTGGTTGTCACCAGGGGTTGCAGTTGAGTTGTATCTTCAGAGATATTCCCAGAAAGAGCATTTGGCTCTTGGAGCTAAGGGTCAGAAATAAAATCTTTCCCTTTGAGGTTGTTCTAAAGCCATGAAGGAACCTATCACCCCTTCCTCAAGTCATGAGATTAGCTTGAAAATAATACTGTCATGTGCTTATTTGCCTCCAGCATTAGATGCTCAGATTCCCATTTTCAATCTTTCTTTACAACTATTTATTTGAAAAAAAGAGAAAGCAAGTTCTGACTCTTGTGTGGCTAATGTACATCAAGCTTTAAGAAAAACAGCAGCCATCATGAGAGTTGGCAACTCTCAAATCGCTGGTTATGAAGGAAAGAATATTAAACAGCTATCATCAATCTATCTAGATCCAGGAAGTGAGCCATGAAATGCTGACAAAGGGGAATATCTGATCTGACAATGACGGTATATTTATCTTGTAAATGAAGAATAATGGAGTTACACTGAAGAGACTCATTTTAACTTTGCAACAGTGAGGTATTTATCTCATCACCTTAGGGTGGTATCTGAGCACCTCAGGGTAAGAGAATTTATTCTATCAGCTCTTTTAAAGGCCACCATTTTACACTCCAAAGATGACACAGGAGCTGCACAAACAGAAGAAAAGGAGTGTGGAAACTGACCTTCTGAACAGCCGTCATGCAGCCTTCCATTGCAGCAGCAGGCCAGGGCGTCAGTGCCCTTCTCATCCAGAACTTCTTTCCTGCCAAACAGGAATAACACCAGATTATCACAACAGTACTGGGGTTTGGGGTATTTTTTTGAGGCTGAAAACATCTTCAATTATTTTGTGTCCCAGCACATTAGGCCTTGTGACTGGGAGCATAAGTGGTGTGTACGTGCACAGATTGTCACACAAGAAAAACACAGCTGTGCACAGGCTCTATATCCTGGGGCAGGAGCCATAACACCAAGGTACAGCTAACACCAAGCTGCCCTCAAATCAGCCCTGGGGCTCTCTGAGCACCCTTATCCAAACCCAGACTAAGATTCTTTTACATAGACCTCTATCAAATCGTGCCCTGTCCCCCCAAAAAACCAAAACCACAAGGAAAGGATGCTGCAGACACTGATCTGCGATTAAAACAGTAGGTTGCAGCTTGACTTATAAGAAAGATTCACCGTGTGATTATAATTAAGGAAGGAGAAACTCAGTGTTCCTGCACAGGTATGATCACCTATACCTGAGTTAACCACATATTCCTTACGAGGATCTATACCACTCTTTCCTTCTCCCAAAAGGACTGGACCCCACACCACACAATAATGGTTTTTTTGTCGTTAAGCTAGTCATGAATTCATCATGCCATCCCCACATCTTTTCTATCTAAGGACTGGATCCTACCAACAAGGACTAATGCTCCCCTTAAGTTCTGATAAACTCACCTACTTTTCTTCCTCACTATCCATGTTCTGCCTGCTCAAATTGTGAAAAAAGTAGAAGGAAGAAACCTTCAAACTATCCAAAGAAAACTCGCTGCTTAGAGAAAAAACTCCTTGGTCTTGTAGTAAAGTCCTACTCTCCTCACAAGACAATGAGTATCTGTTTTGTGGAGATACAACAGCTGATCCCAATTAACATTTTCTCTCCCACCTGTCCCCTAAATTGGACACAGCTGGAGTCAACACCTCTAGACAGCCCAACCTCGTTTTACTTTGTTGGGCAGCAAACCAGCTCCCCATCTCCAGCTGTGTGGGACATTCAGATGTATTGTAGCCAGTTCACAGATTATGATCACTGGGAAAGGAGCTACAGCTGCTGTAGTTTGAGGCTCCCTTACCCTTTCTGAGGGCTGTGCTCAGACAGCCATAGCAGCTTTTCAGCACGTCCCTGGTGGAGCATTAGTGTTGGCAATCTGACTAGCAAACAGTCGCCCATCCTTTTCCTTCAGAAGCCCTGAAAAATTTATTTATCCATTATTTTTACTACCAGAGAGTAGAACTTCACCTTAACAGCAGCCAAAACATGCAGCAGCACGCATTAAATCTACACTAATGTTTGACCGACCTCAGCTTCACAGAATGCTCTCTCACACTGCAAGAGCCCAGACCTGGCAGCCAGCAATGCTGAGGCCAAAGCCTGCTCTGGCTGCCCGTGTTTCTGTGCTGGGTCAAGCACGCAGACAGGCAGCTCGTGGTTCCTCATGCTGGGAAACCGGGGGGTTTTTTTCTGTTCCTTGCTCTCTCCAGGGGTATTCTTGGCAAGGAGGGTGTGAGCGCAGCACCCTCACTCAATGACTTCTCTGCAAAACTAAGTGGACTTAAGCCTTCAGTAAAATCAAAGCTCTGGCTTTGCTTCAGCTATGCATTGAGACTGGGTACCTATAGAAAGGAATTAGAGCTCGAACACAGAGCAAAAGCAGAGCAGGGCAAAACCTTCAAATCCTGAAATCACATGACTGAGCTTTCCTAACCACGCAGCGAGCATGTTGCTTAGCAGAGAGCTCGTTCCCATCAGAACGGCAGGCTTATAAGTACTTTAAAGCAATTTAAAAAAGAGCACACCAGCAAAAAATACCTAATTTGAAATGAAGCAGCTGATATTAGAGAACTGAGCTGGAGTTTTAAGGGTAGACCAATGATACGTTTCAAGGAAGAGAAGCAGTAGCAAGGAAGCCACTTACCTTGATAATAAAACCTTTTCCATTCACCTATGGAAGGAAAGAGCCACCAGTAATTTAGACAGGGAATTTTGTAGTGTTTTCTCTGGTGGAAAGTGGGATTCAGAAGAAAATCCTTAAATCTTTCCAGACCAAAATGATTTATTTTTTCCTGTAAAGCAGGAGAAGCAGCATCTTCTCTGCTGCAGTCCGATTTTCAGAGAGCACACAGAACTCATTGTGAAAGTTAGTTGTGACCCCTAAAAATCTTGGCTATTAAAATCATTCTTGCTCTAGTATAAAGCATTCCGGGCCACAGAGGGATCAGAAATGGGCAACAGGAATTGCTGCAGAATTTGTTGTTCCAGACAATTTTTCTCATTGTTCATACTGTCATAGTGGCTGTATGATTATGTTTGATTCAACACAAAAGGAAAATATCCACCTTTTCACTTTTTCTCCTGTATCCTAGAGAGGGTTGGATCACATATTAGCCAAATACCATGGATGCGAGGAACAAGAGGAGTTTAGAGGGATTAGATGCAATGAAGCAAAACAGTATGTTCCTGTTTGCACTTCTTGCTCACAAATGTGAGCATCAGACCTGCACCTCACAAACAAGTAATAAAACAGGCACCCCAAAACTCCATTTGGCATCACGGGCTTGCAAATGTTTCTGGAGACATGCCTGCAAGTGATACAAGGGAAACACAACTCTCTTCCTGAGAAACGAGTGACTGGGGAAGGGGCAGGAGTGATGACTTTACAAAGCTTAAAGACTCTATTTTACTCTTTAATCTTCGGTTATACACATGACTTCATTGTGGAAAGGTCACCAGACAAAGGAGTTCAGTGAACTGGTCTGAAGGGAGGAACTGTGTGTGGGTCTCACAAACCCATGTGGGTTTTTGCTCTTACAAACCATTCACGTAAATGGCATGGCCATCTGCCCCAGTGAAGGGTGAGCCCAGTGCTCACACAGCCCGGCACAGGAATCCCGGGAATAGGTGGGAATAAACAGTAATTGTCACAGCAGAAAAAAGGTACTGGGGAGTAGGCTGAAATTCACCTTCTACCTCCGGAGACACCACCTGGGTATGGCGGTCAGCACCTTGCGCCAAGACCGAACTCGCCACGGCCAAAACTTTCGCTCTCCCTCGAACACGAGGCAGGACGGGACGTGGGCTGCTGCGGGCGGGACCGCTGAGAGGGGCGGCAGAATTTGAAGGGGGCGGTGGAATTTGAGGGGGCGGTGGGACCCCTGCGGTGGGATCCCTGAGGGGGCGG